>BMAU01016546.1:0-567781 GCA_019973935.1 Trichonephila clavipes
ACCACACGTAATAGGTACCACGATCCCAAATGTCCTTCAGCCAGGCGCCTTCCTATGATTCGAGAAGACACAAGGGGCCCTAGTGAAGGTGTTATCTGTGCCTGGATGGCGACCCATGAAGCAGTTGGCTGTACGCATGAATTTCTTGCGATGTGGCGTTTTCTCGACAACTGGTCTGTCAAGAGCATCATGAGCCTTGTCATTGTGTAAATGACATCTGTCGGATCCACTGGTCCCAACACCTCCTCACAACACAATCAGAGCGACCTAATTGACGAGCTACTTGCCTAGCTGACCACCCAGCTTCCACCAGGCCGATGGTTCTCCCCCTCTCAACCTGCTACAGCTACTCATATTGTCTTCGAAAACGGTGTAATGGAATGTCTACCACAGCTGTTCCTTTGTAAATTATTCAGCACACTCAAACAAGCTTTGGTTACCTGTTTCATACTCCACGGAGAACGTTGTTAAACGCCCTCTACCGGTTATACGTAATGCGCAATAACGCTGTATTTCTAATCACTTGCATATCTCCTGATATGTAAAGTACCTTCACGGCAAGTTTCGTTACGATTCCGCAATTATTTCTTGTTGAGCTAATTTTTTTTTTTTTTTTGTCCATGAGTGTATCTATTTTAACATCATGTTTCTTAGTTAAGGATTTAAAGGAAATGTTCTTAACTTTTTACACATCCCTAATTCTGTCATTTAAACTGATAATTTGTGCAATATTGCTGCACTTGAATAAATGAAAATCGATCTTTTTAATCAATATTCATCAACAACTTTCATCGTATATTTTTTCCACTTTGTACAAACTAAATATATGTGTTTTATCATGAAGTATCAAATAATTGAGTTCCCCCTTTAATTAAATATCATGGACCACATTATAAAGACATTAAGTTAATATCAATCTCTGGTATTAGGAAATCAATTCTTTAGTGCTTTTTTAAGTGATTTACTAAAATACTCATTCTGTTTGAATGCATACACTACGAACAATTTTAAATAAGAGATATATACTGCTGGCTGCACAAAATTTAACACCCTGAAGCAAAAACGCAAAACATGTGAAGTTGACATCACGTGTTGGCGGTTGGGTATTATGCAAATCAATACCATTATAGAGAAGACTCACATCACGAATGAATGTAGCACCACCCGCAAGCGCTATGTAAAGGGAGAACAGATTAACGATTTGAAGAACGGCAATTGTGTTTTTTTTTCGTGTGGTTTCCTTTTACTCTTTTTTTCTTAAGCTATTTATCTATGCATCGAGAAAATTATTGAGCGTCTTATGATCAAGTTTCTGAATTCGACCCAGGAAGAATAGTAGCCTATAAGGATTGCAGATTATCTTGCAGAGCAATCGGTCAGAGTGTTGGACGAAACCAAGCAACTGTGATGCGGATGTGCCATTGCTGGATGCAGGAGGAAACAACGGACCAATGGAACCGATCGCACTCGCCTCATTCCATCAAAGCCCATTACGGCAGGCGGATGGTGCTCATGGCAGTGATGGAATGGGAAGCCACATCAGAACCATGGCACAACAGATTTAGTTTGTTAAACATTATTCGGTGTCCGCTCGTACCATTCTATGCCATTTGCAGCGGAGTGGAATATCCGCCAGGCATCCATTTTTTTGTTTATCTTTGAGTGGAAAATCCAAGTGTTTGCGCCGATAATGAATCGATGAACGGCGGACATAGACAACGGAAAGTAACGACATTGTTTTTAATGACACAAATCCCGCTTCTGCCTTTTAATATCCCGATGGACTGATTCGATTTTTTTGACACCGTGTAATAGGCTGCTTAAGTGTTGCGTTATAAAGTGCACCACTGTTCCTGCTTCTTGTACTATGGCTTAGAGTGGTATTGTATTTCACTGCCGCAACACTCTAGTACGCATTGCCGGTACACTGAATAACCAGTACAACATCTCTGAGGTGTTGCAGCTCGTGGTCCTCCCAAATATTCAGTGATCGCCATCAACCATATTCCATAAGAATAATGCGCGACCACATGTGGCACGCAATGCTTAAAAATTCTTCATATCCATTAGATTGAATTGCTTCTTTGGCCTTCGTTTTGTTTAATTGCACTACAAGATTGTCAATAACTTGTAAGAAAACTCTCTCTCTGCAGCTCGAAATTTCTATCTTGTAGACATTATCTCAAAATCTGGGTCTCTTTTCTCATCTGAAAAAACTTCATTTTTCTCATTTTTTCATAGTTGGGCACAGGCACGTTAGCCAGTTGCAATGATGCAATGATCTTGCCTCGTAAGCGTCAAAGTTGGATATTTTTTCAGATAAGAACAAAGATAATGTCTGTAACATCTTAGTAGTGCACAGGAGATCAAGCTCTTCCCTTTACAGTACCTCACTGATTTTGTCCACCCTGTGTAAGATTTCGTCCCAAATTACCGTTAATAAAGTAGTCAGAAAACTTTATAGTGTTTTGCGGAATTCTTAAGCTGTAACTCTCATGTCAGGCCACGGAGTATTAACTTCAATTAAATCTTCAACGGCATTCTTGATTTCGTTATGACTTGTAACTTGAGCTCTTGGAACATTTGCCCACACACACATGCAGACCATCAAGTTTGACTCAACGTTTCTACATAAAAAATCTTATTTCAGTGTTTTCAACTTTTGTTCATTGCTTCTTCGCACATAAACATTAATTTAAAATAAATTTTTATTTCCTTATTTATTATGAACACTAATGTTTCTGTGTTTGTAAAATCTTTCTTTGCGATACCTGAAAGGACGTCCATCGTTTTCAATGGTTGTGTCGGTCCTGCAACGTACCACTGTGCCTTCAAGCAAATGGTCCTACTTGCTTTGAAAAGTTCTAAGGTAAAGATCCCATCAAATTTGTGAAATAACTAATTTAAATCCTCAAAAATATTACTTATTTCAAATTTTCTATTCTAAAATTAACAAAAATATAAAATGTGGATGGACCAATTTCAATGTACATTTTTACTAATTATTCTTTATTGAAGCAGTGCATCTTAAACTTTAAATATTTGCGACCCAATCTTCAATCATAATTTCACTATGCCCCCCTTCTTACAATAACAATGTATTGAATGCAATTATATAATGTACTTTGATGGTAAAAGTACTATACAATACGACTTTAATTATAAACTGTACTAATTATCAAGATAAATATTAAGTTTTGTATATAATTTTGTATATGACAAGCCCAGGGGAGTTACTAGCAATTACTAAATTTGTTTTTCATTGAATATTGATAAACGAATCATCAAATATTTTGTTCAATTCTGATACATTTGTAAGTAGTGTGTATTATATCAGTGTGAATGTGTATTTCATTTTTTTATTACATTAGAAAATGTTTTACATTGTAATTATTTTAGATTGCAAATTATTTTATTAAATTGATAGTTATTTTAAATCTTTTTCTTTTCGATTTTTTCTCGATAAGCTGCCCCCCCCCCAAGTAGGGTTATCACGTCCTCTTAGGGGTGCACCTCACAGTTTGAGAAAAGCTGTAATAAATTTTTATTTTGAGAACAATTAAATAACAGTATTCAGGAAACCAAATATGATTTGGGAAAGAAACGCCAAGTGATTTGCATAATAATTTGGCCGATAGTGAAACGAAGATTTGATAATTTAGGTATGAAAATAAATAAGAATAAAAATGGCTTTTAATAAATACTAGGCAGTTGTGTGTACGTTCTCTCTAATTTTAAAATTTTCTCTTTTTTCAACCACTAATTCTTTTGCGCTCGGAAATCTCTTGTGCCCTAGGCATGTGCATAGCATGATTAGACGAAAAAGTGGGTCTGACGTAATTTTATTAAGTTGTTGGAAATAGTTTCACAGATGTTATAATGATCTGTAAGAAAGAATTTGAAGTTAAGGTATTGATTTTAAAAAAGCGCTGAAATGGATCATTTTCATGATATTTAGTGTCACTTATATTAGAATATATGAATAAAATTATTTTAAGGCCATTTTGACAAAAAAATTTATTTAAATACAATATTTTGGCAAAAAATTAACTTTGAATAATCCTTTTTCAAAATGTTCTCCTTTTATAAAATATACATCTAAAATAATAATATTTTGCTTATACAAAGAAAAGACTTCTCCAGAGAGTCCGAACTAGGATTTTTGAAAAATTCTCATTTTCAGAGTTACTACCAAATGAAAAATTTATCGGTGTATTTTTCTTAAAATTGCTCCTCCTTATTGTCGTAAAATATGGATAAACCACTTCTAAGTTATATGTTTAAAAAATTCTAGTGCAGCCTCTGAGAGAGATCTGGCTATATACAGGCAAAATATTATTATAATAGAAACATTTTTCACAAAAAAGAGAATATTTTTAAAATTGGTCATTCTAAGTGAAATTTTGTTAAATATTGCACTTAAATAATTTTATTGTAATATTATTCTTAAAACATCTTTATATACATTTTCTAATCTATGTAACACTAAATATCATCAATGTTATCCTTTTATACGCTTTTGCAAAATCACGGTTTCAACGTAGTCGGATAATTATTGCTTTTTTTTTTTACAAATCATGAGTATCTACGGTTGATTGATTGATTGAATATTAACGTCGCACTGTTCAGCTACACGAGGGCTTTTGGCGACGGACCACGTAATTTTGAACCATGGTCAAGTGACGTGGACGACACCTGAGCTGGCACCCCCCTCTCCTAATTACCACACCACACCAACGGGAGGACGTTTCAGCTCTCGACAGATTTAACGTGCATCGCTGCCCTACACGGCGGGTCTTTAGTGGTACTGGGCTCGAACCTGTGACAAAGCTAGCCACAGTCCGATACCTATACCACTCGGCTACCGCGGCCACAAGTATCTACGGACTGAGTACATGTAATACGATAAATTTTTTCATTAGTTTTCAAGAACAGAGATAGTTAACAGTTTTACTTACTGAGTTTTGTAACAATCTATAATTTTAATTTGCACTTCTTTCAGCATGAAAGACTTCGTGAAAGAACTTTCTAATAACGAAGTTACATTTTTCGACCAGGAAGCATATTTTCTTTTTGCTACTCATAATTGTAATGAATCCTTATTTAATGCGAAACATTTTCCCCTGCCCAGTGACCCAAAGAAAGAGAATTCGATATAGTAGCAGTTTCATTATCAATGTAGGGTTTTCCTTTAGCATACAGACAGATATAGGATGAAATATTTTCCGGTATGTTTTGACGTGGCTTAATCTTGATTCGTCTCTGAGAATATATATAGGTACACAGAAAACAATTAAAACGACGCCTGTACTTATTAAAATTTTGATCCTTTTTCGTGCACTAATAGAATATACATTTAATCTAAATTGAAATTATCAAATATATATTATCAATCATTTGCTGATGTTGGTATGAAAATATTTGAAGTTTTTTTTATGTTTCTATCAGAGATTTATATTTTTTCTACAGTAGATTCATGCAATATATATATATGATATTTTCATTCATTCCTAATGAAGGTTGAGAGTTCATGAAGTTGCCGCATTATTGCGAAATTAATAAACACTCCCTCTCGCAATAGTAAGGCCATGGACGAAGGTCGAAGTAATTTCGAACCCTGTCCAAAGAATGTACATACCGCCTTTAATCTCTTATTTATATTTTAAACAGGAAAATAAAATTTTAAGTTATTTAAAGCACTAAGAATTTCATTCCCTTGCAAACAAACGAATTTAGCAAAAGTCTTTAAGAATTATCATTTTTTTAATAAAATTATGCTTTCAAATTATTTTGTCGAATTGAAAAAAAAATGTTCTGCAAGTCGATACAGTGTACACTTCCACTATTTTCACGCCCTCTACAACCTTTCAAATCTTCCAGGCGTATTTGACAATTTTCCAAATTTAGCAACTTCAATTCAACGGCGGTTGGGGTAATTTCGAAACATGTTCAAAGGATATGCATAACACCTTAAAAAAATTCTTACTTATATTTTGATCAACAAAATAAAAATAATAGTTCTTAAATGTACTATGATTTTCATCTTGTTGCAACCAAACAGTGAAATTCAAAAATACTTCACAAATTTTCTTTTATTTAAAAAGTGGTATTTCAAATTGAAAATAATTGTTTTGCAATAGAATTGCAACAGCCTGTCCAACGCCGCGGTAGCCTGCATGCTGCGTGTCATGATTTCGATCTTATTGCCACTGAAGTGTTGCGTTAATAAAGAATCACTTATTCGAAAATTAATTTCAAAAGATTTCATCGTAATAACTGGGCTTAGTTTTCAAGCTATTTAGTTATTGTTTCTAAATTGCCATACGAATTTCTCAAGAGAGGAATGGACCGAAACAGCGCTAATGCATCCAGGTAGTTTTTATTAATGTAATGCTAGCGTCCGCTGTTCTCCAAAATATTATTTATTTTTGTTAATATATCTCATGATTATTTATCAAACTTCAGTTTAATGTGCAATTAATTTAAAGAAAAATAATTTATTGTTTTATAAAATAATTCTGACTGAAAAAGTCAAATATATTGAATTATGTAAATTTCATTAAAGTATCTACACTTTTGCCATGCCTGATGAAAAATTAAAGCATAAAATATTAGAAATATAACCTTAATTTATATATAACATGTAAATTAATTCACCTAGATTTAAATTCTATTCTTTTTTCCACAAGAATTAAGTATAATATGTCAACTTATCAAGTAGGTTTTTAAAAGTATAACTTTCTCAATATAATATTAATATATCTATATGTGTGTACATGTATTAATATCATATTAATATAACATTTAGTATATTTTTTCCAACACACACTTTTACAATATAATGAGATCAAATATAATCACCAGGATATCTTATTTTAATTGTAAATTTATACCAGTAGTTAAATTTGAAAGAATAAAGAATCACCGCAAAAATGGAAAAAATTAATCTTTTTTTAAAATTGAACTGAGAGCAGGAACCTCCAGTTAGGAACTATTTATTTTGATTACAATCAATATAAGTATGGTCAAACTCTGTTTTGTTGAATGTATTTTTTTGTGAATTTAAAAGTAATCCTTCTTTAATATTGTTTACTTCTTCAGTACTTTTATTTTCGAGTGTACCGGTAGTGTATTTTTTCTTCTTGTAGAAAAATATCCAAGTTGTTTTTCAATCTTCTTTTTTATATTTATAGCCTAGGTCTCCATAATTTTAATTATTTTATTACTATGCTCCTCCAATATTTAAATAATTTTCAGACAGAAAGGGCGAGTGAGGACTTGATCACAAATGAGCAGATTAAGTCTATGGTGTGCACATTCATTTCTGCCTCAATTTAAGAAAACAATAAGAATGAAAAAGTTCATTACAGAAAATTAAAAAACAAATTGACTAATTGAAATAACAAGAAAAATAATAAAACAATTAACAAAATAATTAAAAAAATAAATAAATAATTTAAAAAGTAACTATAATCCAAAAGTAAAAATTATCCAAATCGTAAATAAAATGCAATAAGAACTTTAGCAAAAATCGTTCGATCAATATAGCGATACAAATATGTTCATTATTTTCAATTCAATTATTTTAGTTTCCATATTGCCTAACAGATGGCTCTAACATTGCATTAAAAAACTATCTGGGTGCATTAGTGCTGTCTCGATCCACTCCTTTTGATACTGCTTGAGTTTTTAACTAATTTTGCGAATTCAATGAGTTTGTGAAATGACTATTTATTATGAGACTCTCCACAATCTTTTACTCAACTACTTAATGCATTGGTCATAATTTTCATTTATATGTGTTATGGGACCCCCTTAATAGAATTTAATGAGGTTCTCCAATAATATATTTTCAAAAAAGAATATATATCCCATTTTTTACCGAATTTCTCATAAGTATATGAAAAACATTTTCATACTGGTTACAAAATTCTTAAAATTACTATCCATAAGAAAAATTTTTATTAAGAATTTCTGTAATTTAAGGGTTTTAAATTTTTGTGAATATCTTTTCATTAATAGTTTGCTGATTTTTATTTCGTTTTAAGTGATAAAATATGCAATATTTGTTCCTTTGCATTTAACTATTTTCAGAATATTATTTTGGAAGCTATAACTTATTATATTCTATATCTTTTAAATCGGTAAATCAAATATCAATGTATCCATTAATTTTAAGCTAATCTTCTAGTAATAAATGGTTCCTTAAATACTTCCTGTCTTCTAATTTTTCAAGAATATCAAATATGTTTTTTCTTTCAGGAAAATGTAAATTTTAACATATTTTGTATTTAAGGACGTAATAGACATGTTGTTGTGAATTTTTTTATATCTTACTAATTATTCCATTTGAAATTGTTAAGTTAGGCGATATTGTTGCAATTGAATAAATCAAAATCGATCTTTTTAATCAGTATTTTTCAACAAGTTTCATCGTATATTTTATCAAATTTGTACAAACTAAATATTTAATCACAAAGTATCAAATGATTGACTTCCCTCTTTAGTGAAGTTTCATGCTCAACATTACAGATACATTAAGTAAATCTTACTCTCAAGGTTACGGAAATAATATCTTCAATGTTTTTTCAATTGATTTATTTTAATACTCATTCTGTTTAAATACATACACTACGAACAATTTTAAATTAGAGATATACACTGCTGGCTACACAAAATGCAACACCCAGAAGGAAACATGCAAACCATGTGAAATTTACGTCATGCGTTGGCGGCAATGATATATTCAAATGATTAACATTATATCACAGACGCACATATCAGGCGACCGTTGAGTCTCCACCAAAGCGCTATTTAAGGTGGAGAAAATTAGCGATTTTAAGTACAGCAATTGCTTTTTCTTGTGTTTTTATTGCGTAAGTTTCTTACCTATTCCCAGTGGAAGACATGGAGCGTCTTTTGACTACGTTTTTTGAATTCGGTCGTGGAAGGATAGAAGCTTATAGAGATTGTAGATTATCCTTCAGAGAAATCGGTCAAAGTATTGAACGAAGCCTTTCAACTATGTGTGTGTGTGATGCGGATCTGTCATCACTGGATGTAGAATCAAACGATGGACTGACTTGGCAAATCACACCCACCACGTTGCACCACTGCTCTGGATGAGAGGCATCAATTCCTTCACTTATCCTAGACCGGAAACTACAGGCGTTTGTGCTGCTAATGGTGCGATGAACAGCAGGCTTGGACAACGGAATGGAACGGCATTTTGTTTACTAACGAATCCTACTTCTGCCTGAAACATCACGATGGTCGGATTTGAGTTTGGAGACTCCTTGTTGAGAGACTACCCAAATACTGCGTTAGAGATCCCCACACTGGTCCTGCATCCAGTATCCTGGTTCTGGTTGGTTTTGGATTTCACTGCCACCCCCCTCCATTACGTATTACCGGTATACTGTGCAGCCAGCGCTACATCTTCGAGATGTTGGGGCAAGTGATCCTACAAAACATTCAGCGCTTAATATCAACCATATCCCATTAGAATAATGCGTGACCACACATGGCACGCAAAGCTTAAGAGTCCCATCAGATTGAATTGCTTCGTCGGACTACTTTTTCTCCCAATCTATCACCAACGGAAAATGTGTGGTCCTTGCTAGCCCACCGACTGGCTTGGGATACACCACTCAGTGCTATATCTGATCAATTTTAGAAATATGGAGAAGCCGCATGGTCTGCTGTACTCCAAGGATACACCAAAAGCTTCTTCCAAACTTTGCCGAGGCTCGTGGCAGTGGTTATGGTCTGCAATGGCAGCTACACTAACTACTGATTTTTTCATCATCCACACGTCACAAGAGGCTGTAATTTTAATCGTTTGATCATTGTACAATATTTTATCTGCCAAATAAATTTCATTGTGATACTTGTGGTCTTTATTATTGTTGCATTTCGTGTAGGTAGCAGTGTGAAATATTTCAAATAATATGAATGTTAGCATTCTCATTATTTAATACATTTTTCAAGTTGACATTCAAATATGTTGATATCAATCTGACGTTCAATCATAGAATACAGTTATTGTATACTATGCAGACAATGCAACCCAAAGGCTATTCGCGACGGACCTCGCAATTTTGAAACATGGTCAAGTGACAAATATGACACCTGAGCTGTCACTCTTCTCTGAACTTCAACACCACGCCAACGAGAGAACTTTGTGTCGCGATAGATTTAATGAGCATCAGTTTCTCAAAATGAAGGGTCTTCAGTGTCGCTGGATTTGAACTCATGACATGCCAGTTATATTTATAAGTGTGACCATGACAACTGGAGTACCGCAGCGTCGCAATAATATTTTCAAACAATTAATTGCAATATAACGTAACAATTTTCCAATTTAGTCCTTTTTCTTAAGTAAAAATAATTTCGTCGAGAATTTTTTAATACAACTGTCCATGTGGGGAAGTCTGTAAGGCATAGTTTTTAGGAGTTGTGTTTCCCTTTGCTTCAAGATATAGATGTTTTGTGTACATCACGTGAACAGGACTCGAGATTATGACGTCCACTGTCAGTGCCGTTAGTGTTACAGGTATATGGCAACCGGTTTAATTTATCCAACAATGGAACTTTTGCCCAAAGCATCTCTATAGTCCTGACTCAATACATCAAAAAATACTGAAAGGGGACAAGGTTTCGAAAATACATTACAGATTACACATTAATGGATAACAAATAGTTACAACACTTAACAAATTAAAAATATTCCAAAAGTCTTTCAAGTGAAATATATGCTAATGAATTCCTTTTTTCGATATAAAAGTTTGCCAGTCGGTATAATAAGCAGTGGTGTAGCGTGGGGTTTCGCCGCCAGTGACCCACCAGAATTTTCTCGCCTCTCTTTTTAAATTATTAGTCAAGAACATTAATGGAAGTTAATAAAATAATTAAAAGCTGCTTTTTTGACTTAAAAGACACTATTCATGTTTTTTTCATAGTAAAATCTTTTACACAATTGTCAATATAAATTTGTATGTCATGTTCAATTGCCAGAATAAACTAATTTGTTAGTCTTAACGTTGGCATAGTAGATCTGAGATAATTTTGTATTAATTTTAGCTTATATATATATACAGAGAGAGAGAGAGAGAGAAGCTTCTCTCGCAAATGCCATTTCTGATGGCCTATGTTAAAAAAAAAAATTCTCAACATTATGACAATATTTAGTAAGCCATCTTCAAGTTTGAACTGAATAATATATTTTAATAAACCCAGAGAGAGAGAGAGAGAGAGAGCCGAACCTAATGAGTTCTTTTTACAAACTGGGTCTGTTGCAGCTAAAAAAGCCTGCAGACGTACGCGCCCAAGTTGGTTTTATTCTTTATTAATGCCTTGAAGAGTTTGATATAAGTTAAGTTCGTCCATGCTCAAAATCACTACTTACCTTAAAAAATCATATTTTAGTGCTATATTCTGCAACTGCAGGAATCTTTCTTGAATTTCAGTAGTTATTCCGTCTAATGAAGAAAACATTGTTCGCCTCAAGTCATCTTCGTACGATATATATATATATATATATAACTGAACATCTTTACTTTCGTCGCCAAATATATGTTTCCTCTTGATTCGTCTTGAAGGTTGAAAAGAAATTTCAGAATCTTTGCATAAACTTTTAGCTCATATTAAGGTATCCGAATACGTTCGGAACCGTGATGTGGCCACGGTAGCCGAGTGGTATAGGTATCGGATCGTGGCTTGCTTTGTCTCGAGTTCGATCCCAGTACCACTTAAGACCCGCCGTGTAGGGCAGCGATGCACGTTAAATCTGTCGAGAGCTGAAACGTCCTCCCATTGGTGTGGTGTGGTAGTTAGGAGAGGGGGGTGCCTGCTCAGGTGTCGTCCACGTCACTTGACTATGGTTCAAAATTACGTGGTCCGTCGCCAAAAGCCCTCGTGTAGCTGAACAGTGCGACGTTAATATTCAATCAATCAATCAATCGGAACCGTGATTTTAGAAAAGCGCATAAATGGATAATTTTCATGATATTTTGTGTCACTCAGATTAGAATATATACACATAAAATTGTTGACAAAAGAACTTATTTAAATATAATATTTTGGCAAAAAACTAACTTAGAATAATCTTTATTCAAAATGTTCTCCTTTTGTGAAAAATGCTTCTATTATAATAACATTTTGCCTGTATATAGCTGAGACCTCTCTACAGAGCCTCAACTAGAATTTTTGAAAAATTCACATTATTTTCAGAGTAACCCCCAACTGAAATAATTATTGGAGTTTCTTTCTTAAAATTGCTCCTCTCTCTTGTAAAATATGAATAAACCCACTTCTAAGTTATAAATTTCAAAATTTTTAATTGAACCTCTGTAGAGAGGTGTGAGCTGTATACAGGCACACAAAATATTATTATGATAGAAGCCTTTTTCACAAAAGGAGATTATTTGAAATAAAGATTATTCTAAGTTAATTTTTTGCCAAAATATTATATTTAAATAAATATTTTGTCAAAATGTCCTTAAAATAATTTTATGCATATATTAAAATCTAATTGACACTAAATATCCTGGAAAGTGTCCATTTATGCGCTTTGCAAAATCACGGTTCCGAACGTAGTCGAATACCTTAAAGCATTATCTACGAATTCCTTTCGTTTTGTTTCTAATACAGTCAATAAATCAAGCCCTTTTTGTGCCTGTTGATGGATATTTCGTCCTTCTGTTTGCAAATAATTTTGAGCATCATTTGACTTCACACATTACCGGTTGCCAGAAGCCTTAGGTAACATAAAAACAAATGCGATTGTATAGCGACTCATAAACTTCCCGTATCTGTTCGTGTATTAAATCTTTCACTTGCTACCGTCAGTTTCGTCGCGTGGGCGTGATTTAGAGTTTGAAATATTTTTTTGAATTTAAATATTGTGGCGCGTGCCACCGCTCCTTTTCGTATGCCCCCGGGACGACGGGCCTCTCTGCACCTGTCAAGCTAAGCCACTGATTATGTGCGAACTTCTTAGTAAAATAGAGAGCTATAGTTTCCCAGACATTTACTTAAAAGTTGCCGCTGTTACAAAAATCGAAAAAATAACACGTATTGTGGGTATCACAAAATATACATCTTTCGATTGCATGATAAAACTTATTAATTTTAATTTTCAGGCAGAGTCACTAGCAAAGTTTACGCTCTAGACTGCATATCTTTTTGTAGTGTGAGGGCACTGTGAGCGTGCATTGATGTTTAATGCATTAGAAAAGTATGTGTTAATGTATTTTTAGTGTGGCAGAGTATAGGAACATCCCCACAGGAACTGTTTTCGCATGATATTTTAATAAATACAGTCCAGTTGTTTTAATGTTTTATGTGTTGTATCTTTTTCATAGCCGTAACATTTGAATGAATAACTCACACCCACACCTAGAACATAAATTGCTCATATTGACTTTAGATACGTGAGATTAATCAGTGAACTTAAAATAGTTCTTCTGCATATCTTTGAATTTTTCCTGGATTAAATTCACAGTGTACCCAGAACCAGAGATAAGTGGCGTTCCAACATATTTTGCACCGAGTTTTGTGACATTTTCCTAATAATTGAAATGAAAATTATTCGAATTAAAAAGAAATTTCTAAAATCCTTTATAAAGAATTTAGTGACATTTATAAGGACGGAAGTGATAAAGTACAATTAGATTTACATATGAAAAAGTATTCAAAATTTAAAGTTGATTACATAGATATTCCCAACAGTATTTTCTAGAATTGTAACAGAGAAAAACTTTGATAAACATAACAAAGAATGATCCCTTTAAAATGATCCATATACCACACAAGTTTGGGTTTACACAGAAATGTGTGCATGTAACTTAGACGATTGTGAACTAGAATTAAGGCCAAAAACAATTAGTTGTGAAAGTCCTCCTTTGCCAGAATTGAACCTGCTTTTCGTAACATTCAACATGAAGAAAATATCATATTTAATGCTATCGTATATTAAATATCATTTCAACCCATATGGGGCCATTTACCTCCTGAACAAACCAATTTTACATTTTTATTAGTTTTATTTTGAGTTTAATTCAGACATTATATACTCGTATAAAAACACTATTATTCTCAATACATCTTTTACACTACAAAAAACACCATGATGTGAAACGAAAAAATTGCTTCATTCGTTAAGAGACCGTTTAAACCGATATTTGTTAAGTTATTCTATCATGCTAATGTAAGGCTTATTCTTTTGATATTTTTTAGAAATTTAAAAAGAGAAGACAATGTTACAAGAAATAAGTATTTGTAAGATGTAAGGATTTTACATCTTGCAAAATAATTTAAATAGTTTTACCTTCAATAATTCAGTTCTGATTAATGTGGAGGTTTAAATCGAAAGCTGATTGAACAGAGATTGTCTTAAAAAGCGTCAATGTAATTTCACATATCATTATACATCAAAACAATTCTATGAGGTAATATTTTTTCACTACCACTTTTTTAAAAATAGAAAATTTGTCAAGTACTTTTAAATTTTACTGTTTGGGTGCAGTAGGATGAAAGTCACAGTACTTTAAAGAACTATGATCTTCATCTTGTCGAAAATTTAAATGAGAGATTGAGCTGTTATATGCAGCAATTGAACGGGGTTCAAAATTACCACGTCCATTGGTCTTACAATTGCGTGAGTGAGTGTTTATTAACGCCGCACAATACAATGCAAATTAAAGGCCTCGTAATTTTGTACTATGGTCAACTATAAAGAAGACACCTGAACTGTCACCCCTCTCCAAACTACAATGGGTGAACTTTGAGCTTGGACTGATCTAATGAGCATCAGCGCCTCAACACGGAAGGTCTTCAGTGTTGCTAGACTCGAAATCATGGCATTCCGGCTACATAGCCATGAGCACTAAGATTCTTCAGCGTCGCCGTTAGTGTTGTAATAGTATTGCTAAACAATTGTTTTCAATATAACTTAAAAATTGTCCAGTTTAATACCTTCTGTTAATTAACCCTCCAAGCGGACAGCACGGATTTTTCTACTCTACTAGAGAGGCTTCGAAAACGGACCACGCGGAATTTTTCGTAAGGCCGGGGACTCACCAAAAATGAACCAAACTGATTTTTTCCTCCTCAAGTAATGTGTTCAAAAACGGCAAAGCCGTGTTTTTCCGAATTCTTTTCCCCCCTTTAAAGGTTTGGTATATTGAAAGATAATTAGAGACGGTCGGGGGGAGACACACACACACACACACACAATGGGCATTGAGGGGAAGTTTTATGGCTCACGGGGTGACCGGTTCTTCCCCTGCAGCAATCGTAAAAAACTGGGAAGAATTTCTTTAAACCCTAAAGTGTACGGAAATAATTGCAAGTCAACGAGTTGAGAAATCTCATTTTTCTTTACCTTAAAATTCTCAAATGGAATTAAGTTTTTTTATAATGTATGTCTAAGTTTTTAAAAAATATCTGTAGTATTTAAATTCAAATTATATATTAAAACATTGAGGATAATTTACTGTTTCATTTTTCTTATTTTAATCAATACTTTCAGGGATTTTTTTAAAAATTATTATTTTGTTATGTGTCAAAAAAATGAAAAAAAAGGTTCAAAATTTAAAATCTTTTAACATTTCAGACACTTCTAAACATGAATAATTTTTAAGCTTGTGTATTACATTATTTGCAAAAAAATTTTATGCATTGTTAAAAAAAACCCTATTTAAATCTTTTAGTTTTTCATAATTTTAAAGCCAGGTATTCAGGGCATCTTACATAGAATCCCTTGTTTTGTATTGTTCAGATAACAAATTATATTTGAATTTTGAATGTCTGAACATTAATTTCATTCAAAGAGAACTTTAACTACAAGCTTATATTTTTGAACTTGAATCTTCAAATAAAGTGTATTTAAAAGCATCTGGACAAATTTACAGTTAACATTTGCGCATATAAATAAATATAAAGATACTTTTTAAATTGAAGTTAAAAAAATATATATTTATGCATAATCCCCCTCTTCATTCATGTTCCATTAGTGGTTGACTGAAGAAAAGGTTATTAAAATTTGGACATTTTTATAATCTTAACCATGCAAAACTAGGAATTTTGTATTAGCTCCACTGAAATTCTGCATTGGAATTTCGAAAAAGATATTTATACGTGTCTCACATACTCAGTTGAAAAACATATATATTTACCATAAATACTAATAATTCTTTGGATATTTAAAATTTTCATATGATTAATTTATATATATATATATATATTCGACTTCTAATATTTTTTCAAGTATTCCTTAAATTTCATATAATTTAATTAAGTGAGGGGATATTAAAGTCGCACTCTCTCTCTTCTCTACTCAACTTCTTGAGTGCTTTTGGCGACGGTCCTGTGGCCGGGGTATCAGGTGGTCAAGGTATCGAATCATGGTTGGCATGTCTTGAGTTCGAGCCCAGTGCCACAAAAGACCCGCCGTGTAGGGCAGCGATGCACGTTAAATCTATCGAGAGCTGAAATGTCCTCTCGTTGGTGTGGTGTGGTAGTTAGGAGAGGGGGTGCCAGCTCAGGTGTCGCCCTCAACATTTGACCATTTTTCAAAATTACGAGGTCCATCACTAAAAGCCCTCGTGTAGCTGAACAGTGCGACGTTAATATTCACTCACTTGGCGACGGACCTCGTAATTTTAAACCATGGTCAAGTGACGAGGATGACGCTTGAGCATCGCTCCCTTACACGGCGGATCTTCAGTAGTGCTGGGGTCGAACTCATGACACATCAGCTACGAGTCCGTTACTTTGACCATTAGGCTACCGCGGCCTCACAATGTGGTTGAAAACTGCATGTTATGAGTAAAAATATGCTGAAACATTTGATGAACTTATAATAGATTTTTGCATAGAAGATAGATGTGTGATATGCTAAAATGACAATATGTAAAAGTTATGAGAATATCGATGACAATTTTTGAAAAATTCAATTTAAGTTTCAGTCTGAAACTTATTCGGTTTTTTTTTCGCATTTAATATTAAATAGTCGCGATAACAAATTAATAGTTTAACGCATTCATAGATTATAAAAAATAAAGGTATATATAAATGACATTGTTGGGAATAATAAGTTTTTATAGTTTTGAATTCAGACTTCTTTGCAGGAGTGTAGACTATTAAAAGGCTGATGTAGAAGTTAGAAAACTAATATTTAAAATATATGGAAAACAATATCTGCAATTCCATGATCTTGACGAGCAGAAGACAGCATTTTTACTTAGTAGGGCAGAGTAAGCATAAGGTAGGAGCTTGTGGAGTAAACAACCAGGCCTCTGCAGTTTTGGCAGGTAATGAACTCCCATTTGTTGCTTTCTCTCTCTCTCTCTCTCAGTAAGGAATATAAAAATAACAAATACAAAAATAAGTCATGTAAAATTTTATATATTTTAATAACAATGAATTGTGAACTTAATTTCCAATTCATTGTCACGAGTTGTCAGTAACTACGGTACTCTATCGACCGTACTTCATATATATATATATATATATATATATATATATATATATATATATATATATATATATATATATATATATATATATATATATATAAAAGAAGTACTGTTGATAGAGTACCAATAATTTTAACGCAATTTTATATTTCGTTCTCGTAAACTTTACTCCTTTTAAAACATGTATTGCCAAAATACTCTCCTTTTGTATATTTATAAAATTTTAAAAATATAATGGTTATCTTACCCAACTTTTTAAATCAGGGGTGGCAACTGTGTAGCTAAGACGTGCCAATTCAATCTGTCAGTATCATTCAGCGTGCCACATAGTAGGAAATTTTTGAAATCCTTCGATTCTTACGGTAATATTTGCAGTTTTAAAGAATAGAGGTAAATAATTTAGATAATAATTTAGATAATTTAGATTGCTGTAATTTTTTCACTCAAATATCAGCGAGCGCCGTCTGCACTCGTGATATTTGACTGCTGTTTCTTATATTTACGATTTAGTCGTGAAACATCAAAAACTTGGATAAAATATTTGTATAAAAATTAAGGAAAAGAAATACTTAGATTTTAGAAGCAAATTACTAGAAAATTTACATAAAATTATTACTATGAAACAAATATTATCCAGTAGAATCCGAAAACTTTGCCATTTCATTGCGTATTCAAAGATTTGAACGTCGAGATAGATAAGCTTTGAACATAAAAGATTTACTGACGTTATATCTGACGTGTAAATTTTAACTGAAAAATGTACACGGCAAATTTACTGGCAATTAAATAATTAAAAATTGACACGGCACTGATTGAATGTATATTATGTGTGCAAATGCTGACGTAGAGAAGGGGATTTTCTCTCAGTGCAAGTTGTTATGTTGATTTATAGCGAAACAAATCATTCAACAGAAAAATATAAAGATATAAATTTGCATAAATTAAAAGTATTGAAATGACTTTTTATGTATTATTGTTAATTAAAAATATAAAAAATTGCAGAAATCCAAGTTTTACTTTACAAATTTATTCAGCATATATAATGCTACTACATTTATTATAATTTTGTTAAATAAAAAAATAATCACTTTTACTTTTTACCTCATAATTAAAAAAATAAAAAAATAACAGGAAAATATTCTTAAGTTTTCTTCGTCTGATATTTCAACAATGATTACAGAGAGCTTCTGTATAGCTAAAATTGTAACACCGAAATAAAAATGTTCCTTTTAAAAAAATTTTAAAGCTCTTAAAAATAACAGGAGAAAAAAATAAATTTTCTTTTGCTTATACATATATTAAAAATATTTTTCAACTTTGAATGAGTCATTTCTTTAAAACTTTATTTTTTACCTTTTATTTGCTTGTTTGCAATAAATTGGGAGAAGTTTCTCTTGGCCTTGAAGTGGAGAAAATGTCCATTTAACAATCCTCGCCCTAGGCCACAGCTGTGAATGAGAAACCTCCCCTTTCTAACAACACAGAAACCAAAAAGCAATAAAATCATCCCCTGCAAAACCATTTGAGGACCTCCCTCAGTTTTAAGGGGGGAAGGCATAAAACTGTGGTGCGCTTTCGAAGCAGTTCGCGAAATTCAACAGAATCATTTTCGCTACCACTAGCTTTGAAAAAGTAGACCGCTTTCGAAGTGAAATTCAATTAGCGGGTCATCCACTCAGAGGGTTAAAAATAATTTCGTCAAGCATTTGAATTCAACTCTTTGTGGGAGGGTATGTAAGTCAAAGCCTTAATTAATAATGGAGTTGTGTTTCCTTTTTCTTCAAGAGATTGATGTTTTGTGTATATCTGTAACGCACACACAAGTTTTTCAAGGGGGTTGTACAGGGTCGCAAGTCCACCATTCTTGCATCATGCTCCTGTGGATGGATTCTGCTGATTTTGAGAAAAAAAAACAGTAAAAACTATTTATTAAATAAATAATTAGCAATTATTACTAAGAGTAATCATTAATAACAAATACTTAATTAAATTTACGCTCTATATACTTAGAATTATAATCAATCAGAAAAGTAATCAAGGGCTTTGGGAGGGTCCGGACCGCTAGGACACTTCCTTTGCGGGCGCCACTGGTGTACATCACCTAAGCAGAGATTGGGATTATTACGTCCACTGTCAGTGCCGTTAGTGTTACAGTTATATGAAAACCTTTTCAAATAATGCAACAAGAAAACTTTTGTACTTTGCAACGTTACAGGCCTGACTTAATACATTGAAAAATACTGAAAGGGGGGAGGGGAAGGCTTCGAAAATACATTACAGATTAAACTAATGGGAAAACAAAAGTTGCAATAATTAACAAACTTAAACTATTCCACAAATTTTACAAATGAAATACAATCAGGAACATTGGAAATAGCGACCCAAGAAGAAAGTATCGGATTGAAATGAAATTTAATACACATAATGACACAGATGAGAGATTCACTTGATCTCAAAAACAAGACAAATAAACAAATACAGGGTGTGCAACGACACACATACTGGGCAACTTGAATAGCGCGTTGGACCACCTCCAGCTGCAATACATGCCCCCACACGGTCAGGTAATGAGTTGATTAGACACCTTATGTTGTCCTGAGGCAGATGGGCCCACAAATCTTGAACAGCCAACTCTAAATCATGTACAGAGCGACACGATGGTATCTGCCGTTTTAGCTGATCCTACACGTACTCTACAGGGCACAAATCGGGGAGCGAGTCGGCCATGGAAGAGTCTGAAAATGACGTAGGAAGTCTTGAGAAATTCTTGCTCCATGCGAACGAGCATTATTTTGCTGGAAAATTGTCCCTGGGAGACCACATAGGAAAGGTCCTACATGGAACGTTGGCCCGTTACGGCTCCACGTATCACAATTAAAGAGGACCGGCTATCATAGGCTATGCCCCCCAGACCATTACACCAGCTGTGCGGGCAGTGTGACGTAGAACAGTGTGTGGGGGGGAATTGTACCGCTCACCAGGGCGCCTCCACACCCGTACACGGTTATCATCTGTCCCCAAAACAAACCGGAATTCATCACTAGACACAACCTTTTGCCTAATTGTGATATTCCACATTGATCTGGCATGGCACTACTGTAGACGCAGTTGCCCATGTTCCGGTGTTAAAGGAAGTGCACGGAAAATGCGCTTGGATTTAAGATTTGCTTCTGCAAGGTGTCTGGAAATTGTTAGTGAAACAATTGCTACGCCTACGTCTGCTCGTATCGTTGAACGAGTCACTGTGTGATCCACAAGTGCTTGCTGCACGATCCTTTGATCCTGTCTCCTCTTGGTCTTCCTGTTCGCTCTTGACCCGGTTTTCCACGCGTGGGTACCTTCTCGTGTCCACTGCTCCCAACAATTTCTAACGGAACACTCCGAACAATCCACCTGGCAAGCAACACGGCGCGTCGACCAGCCTGTAGTCAAACTCAAGCTCCCTTTTATCAAACTCCCTTAACTGTGAGACATGTCTTCTAGCACATTAACATGGCATGTTTAGCTTACCAAAGTCTTCCTACAATCGGCGGGTAATTGTCACGTTTATGAATCTTCGAATTTGCACTCGCTTATATAGCACCCTCTTCCTGATTGTAGCGCCACCTCGGCGTGTATGAGCATGCGTATTGGCACAAAACTTGGATCATTTGCATATCACATTACGCTGTACTTATTTGCAAAGTTTCACGATTGTACTTAGCTTCCGTCTTGGGCCGCTATTTTCAATGTGTCTGAGTGTATATACTAATAAATTCGTTTCCAACATGAAAGTCTTCTAGTCTCTATTATAAACGAACTTTTTATTAGACAAGTAATATAAAAAATATTTTTTAAAAAAGGATTCCCCTCTAATTAGGTCAACAAAGAAAATTTTTTAATTTTAGTTAATTAAATTAAATAATGAATTGATATTTGAAAAAACTGTATTAACACATCATGTCATCCACTACAAATTGAAATACACTCATGGACAAAAAAATTACCGCACCAAGAAAGAGTCGTCAAAATGAAACGAAATTTTACATACGTAATGACTACTTTGATATAAGTACAGTATAACCTGTTTTTGTTCGGTTTTTTTATGCGATTTTTTGTACGATTTGTTTTGTGCGATTTTTTATGTGCGATCCTTTTTTATGCGGTGTATGAATTTCAATGGGTTTGGCGCAACTGTAATGTTTTCTATTCATTTACCAGTGGTGTAACGGAGAATGTTATGACCCCTCCTGATAGTCAGGTTTTGCCTTTAATATTTTATAAATAGGGTAGATATATACTAAGCGTAGGTCGGCCTTTGGGCCCCTAGTTTCCAGCTTCCCCCGCCGTTATGAGGGGTGTACGTTACGCCACTGAAATGTAGACACGTCAAGACACTCTGTTTATTTGTTATAAAGTCTCCCGACGATGTGCATTCAGTTGCTTTGTCTCAACGCTGTAGCAGCCCGCGCTGGATTGAAGACGAAACTTTCAATGAAAGTGACATTGTCACTAATTCGATGGATTATAAAAAAGGACAAGTAGAGCCAGATTCTTTGAGAGAAGATAACATAATACAGGGATTCAGCTTTCCAACAAATTGGAAAAGCATTTTCTTAAAATAGATACCAATTAAGAAAGTAGCATTAAATTCGAAAAAGGGCTTTAATCATGTACACTGGTGTGCAAAAATTAAAGACGAAGTCGAAAAATTAGCATATCAGCTGAACGAAGAGGCAGAGTGGACAGAAAGACCAATCAGGAGATTAAGTAAGGTGATGTACGGTAGCACATGCGCAGATATGCAGCTAGACGTAATGGGGGAGTGTCTGAGTAGTATAAAGCATGTTGTCGGTGTAAGATCAGTATTTCTGGCAAAGAGATTGCACGCCGTATAGCAGTTAAAATCACACCGAGTTGCTGCCTCAGCGAGAAATGGCGAATAATCAATCTGTTAGATGACATCTGGATGCTTTTACCCGAGGTTGAATCATTGGGAAGTTGGAGGAAGGCCGCAGTGTGACAAGTGTGGCTGCAGAGTTCGGAATTGCTCACAGCATCGTTTCACGACTTTGGAGACAATTTCAAACTACAGGAACAGCTATCCGGGGGTTCAGTAGTGGTCGTCCACGAGGAACCACACCCGCAGATGACCGGTACATTGTCTTACAGGCCAGAAGAAACAGGCGGCAGACAGCGGGAGAAATCGCTAGACACACGACACAGGCGACTGGACGACCGATATCGCGTTTTACCGTGGCCAGAAGACTGCACGGTGGTGGTCTGTTTGCACGACGCCCTGTACGGTGTGTACCTTTAACACCTGCCCATCGAAGAAGGCGTTCTCTGTGGTGCCTGGAACACCGGAATTGGAGAAACAATGAATGGGGACGAGTACTCTTTACAGATGAGAGCAGATTCAGTTTGAGTAGCGATTCTCATCGCATACTCATCTGGAGAGAGCAGGGAAGCCGCAATCATCCGTCGAACATCATTGAAAGGGACAGGTGTGGAGGTCGCGGTGTTCTCGTTTGGGGAGGCATCATGCTTGGTAGTCGTACAGACCTTCACATCTTCGACGCAGGTTCAGTCAACGGGACCCGTTATTGTAACGAGACTCTTCTTCCATATGTGCGTCTTTTTTAGAGGCGCTATGGGTCTGCAGTTCCTTTTCATGGACGACAATGCACCATGTCATCGCACAGTAGCTGCCGAATAGCTCTTAGAGAGTGAGGATATTGAACGTATGGATTGGCCGGCACGATCTCCGGATCTCAATCCCATCGAGCATGTATGGGATTTTCTAGGTAGACGCTTGGCAGCTCGTACCTTACCACCAGTAACGATTCGGGAGCTTCGAGTGGCCCTGCAAGACGAATGGGAAGCAATGCCTCAACAACTCATTGACACCCTCATTCTTAGCATGGGCAGACGCTGTGAAACCTGCCTAGCAGTCAGGGGAGATTATATCCCCTACTAAAGACCGGATGTTTCTTGCTGGACACCAATCACAGGGATGTTTCGGCCTTCAGTCGCATTGCGCTCCATGCTACTTTTTCAATCAAGCTTCTTTTTATCCCTCTGGTTTCTCTTTTAGTAAGTGTTGCTTACATTACACATGTCCTTACGTATTGGGGATCTTACGGTATTAAATGTGTTGATTTGGAAAGCTTTTGTACAAAGTTATATTGAAAAAACCGTCTCGTCCTAAATTTTTGCACACCAGTGTATATCTGGTTTCTTTGACATTTACAAGCAACTGACCACTCCTACTTCGACCAAAAACTTATCATTTATTTTATGTTGGAAAAAATAAAACAATTGAAATTGTAACTTCAAGTGAGGAAAGCGATTTTGAACTTATTCATTACAAGGCTTCGGATTATGTGCATTTTCGAATTATGTGCATTTTCGGATTATGTGCATGTTGAAAAGTTTGCCTTCTATACAATGAGAAACTGTATGTTTTTAAAATGTTTCTATGTATAATATTTAATTATTTTTATGTTATAGAAATATTCTTGCACAAATTTCGTAAATAATAGGCGTGTTTTATAAATGCGACTTTTTTTATGCGGCCTCTATCCACCGCATAAAAAAAGTTTTTTTGTAGTATTTCCACGACTTAGTTTGTTATATGTAAGAATTTATGAAATTTTTGAATATATTTTGTGCATTTATTTTTATGTGGTCCCTATCAACCGCAAAAATAGGTTCAACTGTAAATTATTAGAAAATCAAAGAAAAAGAATCATTTATTTTAGAGAAAAAGGCAAAAGGATGGAGGATTTAATTCCCTGTTGAACCGCCTCAAGTGTGAATGCACGATGCGATACGATCGGGCATTGAGGCATACAAGTTCTGCATGATGTATTGAGGCATTTCGTTCCATATTTTCTGCATACTTGCCTCTAGTTCGTTCAAGCTCGTGGGATGCCTAACTCGACGTCCCAAATGATCCCAGATATGCTCGATTGGAGGCAAATATGGAGATCGGGAAGGCCCAGGAAGGTTAGTAAGGGTGCGAAGAGTCTTGTGATACCCTTACAGTATGAAGTCGAGCATTGTCTTGTTGAAAAATGGCTCCTGGGAGCCGTTGCATGAGTGGCAACACATGTGGTAGCAGGATGTCATGGACATAACACTTGACTGTCATGGTTTTAAGGATTAATACTAGGAGTGACAGTGTATTGTATGCAATGGCACCCCATACCATCACACTAGTTGTGGGAGCGGTGTGTCGCTGTAAATCAAAGGCAGGATTGAAGCGTTCACCACGGGGTCTCCACACACGAAAGCGATTGTCATCACTGCTGAGTTTGATTCTGGATTCGTCGCTAAAGACGACCGGTTCCATTCTACTGCTGTCCAGTTTCCGCGTGTGCGGCACGACTCCAAACGGAAGCGTTGATGAGTGGGCGTCAGGGGCAGCACACGTAATGGGTGGTGCGATCCCAAATGTCCTTCAGCCAGGCGCCTTCTTATGGTTCGAATAGACACAGGAGTTCCTAATAAAGGGGCTACCTGTGCCTGGATAGTGGGTGATGAAGCAGTTGCCTTTAGGCATGTATGTCTTACGAGGTGGCGTTCTTTTAGACGACTGGTCTGTCGAGGGCGTCCTGACACTGGTCTTTGTGTAAATGATATCTCTCGGATCCACTGGTCCCAACACCTCCTCACAACACAATCAGAGCGGCCTAATTGAAGAGCTACTTGCCTGGCTGACCACCCAGCTTCCATCATGTCAATGATTCTCTCCCTCTCAAATTGCGAAATCTGCTCATATTTTCTTTGAAATTGGCGTAATGGTATTTCTACCTGAACTCTTGCTTTGCAAGTGATTCAACGCACTCAAACAAGCTTTGGTTACCTGTTTTATACTGCACGGAGAACATTAAACGCCCTCTACCGGTTAAATGTAATGCGCAATCACGCTGCATTTCTAATCACTTGCATATCTCCCCGAAATGTACCTTCTTGACAAGTTTCCTTACGATCTCGTAATTATTTCTTGGTGCGCAGTTTTTTTTGTCCATGAGTCCATATATTTGAACTGGAGCGGCACCATATGTTGTAGTTAGCTGTAACTTCGTTGGAAACGCCACAGAATAAATTTAAAATTAAATAATAAAATTTATTTAATAACTGATTATTAAAAAAATGTATTAACATCAAGTGTCATCCACGACAAGTTTTAAAAAATACATATTAAGTCTTAAATGGATGAAAGAAAAGTCTTTTATTAACAATTGAAAATTTGAACAAGATTATCTTTATATATAAAAATCTACTTTACGTGTGTATGTGACTAATTTCCTACTAAACGGCTGGACCGATTTTGAGGAAATTTTTTTGTGTGGGTTCAAGTGGTTTCGTGAACGGCTTAGATTCTCGATTCGATCCGATATCGCAATTAGTTGAAAAGACATTAATTAAAAACATTAAATCATTCACCTTAATATTCACCTTCTTTCTTGGAACAACGTTATTGTTGTAAAAATGACGTAAGTTTGCGTCGAAAACCGATTTTCTGCCAAACCGGATGTTCATCGCTACAAAAATGCAGACGAGTCATGCTTTTTATCGATTTTAATTAATATCTTTTCAAATATCTTTATATATATAAATCTTCAGTGCGTGTGTTTGTGACTGAACTTCTCCTTAACGACTGGAGCGATTTTGATGACATTTTTTGTGGGGGTTTAATTGGATTCGAGAATGGTTTAGATTCACAATTAGGTCCAATATAGAAATAAGTTAAAAATATATTAATAAAAACCAGGTTTTGGTGCCAACTTTGATTTGTCTGCATTGTTGTAACACTGATATTGTTACAACAATGACAAAAGTAGGCGTCGAAAATCGGTTTTCAGCCAAAATGGAATTTAATGACATTGCTCTATTGACTGTATTAATTATCTTTTTGAAAAAGTAAATGCTTTTAACATGTGATTAACGTGAAATATATTACTAAAATCTCAAATTCTACAATGTGTTTTAAATTTTTTAAAATTTAAATCCCTAAAAAAGATAAAACTGCTTTTCACGCAGTTTGGTAAAATGTTTTACCTTTTCTAACGCTACCAAGTTAATTTGAAAAAAAATATATTGTAAAACTTCAAAAAGAGTTTGGAATTTTGTAAATAAAAAAATCTGCTTTCTTTATACATAACATAGTTTTAAAGAAGATGTATTTTTTCTGCCTTGGGAAGCCATAAAAATACAATGAAAAAAAATTAGAAAAATCGACAAATGCCAGTAATAGTTAATTATAGGAAAGCTACCTCGGAACACCAGTTTGAGCGCTTATAGCGCATGTGTAGAAAAACAATTTACGGAGAGTACGTAAGGAGATAAAAGATTTTTCTGTCGGATAAAAAAAGAGATGTTTTCCTTTTGGATGTTTTTTTCTTTTATAATGAGTGTAAATAATGAATTTTCCAAATCCAATTTATTATTTTGAATTTTAAGAAAGTATTCATTGTTTCATGTATAAAATAATTATAATACGATCTTAGTTTTTAATAATAAATACATCGAAACTGATAGTTTTCTTACAGAGAAATAATTTACAGAAAAATCTTAAAATATAGGAAAATGCTGCCTTGTTTTTATTAAATAGTACTGTTTTCCTTTAAATCTTTTTTATGCAAGGAATGTAAGCAAATTTTTAGATTTTCCTCCCATAGTTCTGTTTTCAGACTTATATATATTTAATCGAAAAATCAAGCATCCAGATATATACAGTCGTTTCATAGTTAATGGTACACATTTTTTGATTCATTATTTAACGAAAATTGTTATAAATTAATAATTTTTTTTAGGAATTGAAGTTATATTGCGTTTAAGTATTTATAAAAACTATTTATTTAATAACTTCGTACATTGCCTGTTTCCTTGAGAGCAAAACTGAATTAGCTTTGTAAATTTTTAATCGAAAAGTTAAATTTGAAGAAAAAAACATATTATCTTTTCGGTGAAAAAAAGAGGGTTTTATACTTGAAGAAACCCATACAACGCTGGGCTGAACGGATGATAAAGAAACATGCATGACAAAGAGAAGAAGTGAAAGAAATTTCTGAAAAGATAATTCACATGACATAAATATAGAAATTACTCACATCGCTCAGTAACACACACACAAGTACTGGTGTCCAGAGAGAAAGGGCAAATTTCTATAGGGATAAAATTGTTCCCACTGAAAAGGCCCTTGCAACGCGAGCTAAGTGGCGGGAAAAAAAAGGACAAAGAAGTGAAAGAAACTTCGAAAAAGCGTATTTTAATGACATTAATATAGAAATCGCACACACACACTAGGAAGTGCTGACACTGAAAGGGAAGGGGAATGTTCCAAGGCATAAAGCTGTACACTTAAAAAAGCCCGTGCAACGCCAGGACGTCCAGCTAGTATACGTATAAAATATAAAAATATAAGGAGAGTGTGAACTATATATATATAATCCAAAACATATCAATACACAGATATATATATATAACGATATATATATATATATATATATATATATAACGATATATATATGTATATATAACGATATATATATATGTATATATAACGATATATATATATATATGTATAACGATATATATATATATAACGATATATATATATATATAACGATATATATATATATATATATAACGATATATATATATAACGATATATATATATAACGATATATATATATAACGATATATATTTATAACGATATATATATATAACGATATATATATAACGATATATATTTATAACGATATATATATAACGATATATATATATATATGTATAACGATATATATTTATAACGATATATATATATAACGATATATATATAACGATATATATATATAACGATATATATATATAACGATATATATTTATAACGATATATATATATAACGATATATATATAACGATATATATATATAACGATATATATTTATAACGATATATATATTTATAACGATATATATATATATAACGATATATATATATATATATATCCAACGATATATATATATAACGATATATATATAACGATATATATATATATAACGATATATATATATATATATATATATATATAACGATATATATATATATATATATATAACGATATATATATATAACGATATATATATATAACGATATATATATATATATATATATATATATATATATATAACGATATATATATATAACGATATATATATATATATATAACGATATATATATATATATATATAACGATATATATATATATATATATATATTTATATATATATATATATATATATATAACGATATATATATATATATATATATAACGATATATATATAACGATATATATATATAACGATATATATATATAACGATATATATATAACGATATATATATAACGATATATATATATAACGATATATATATATAACGATATATATAACGATATATATATATATATAACGATATATATATATATAACGATATATATATATATATAACGATATATATATATATATAACGATATATATATATATAACGATATATATATATATAACGATATATATATATATATAACGATATATATATAACGATATATATATAACGATATATATATATAACGATATATATATATAACGATATATATATAACGATATATATATATAACGATATATATATATATAACGATATATATATATATATATATATATATATATATATATATAACGATATATATATAACGATATATATATAACGATATATATATAACGATATATATATATAACGATATATATATATAACGATATATATATATATAACGATATATATATATAACGATATATATTCGGGCCTCTAAGCAGACGCCTGGTTCGTGCACCTATGCTCACTGCTGTTCATCGACGACGAAGGCTAGAATTTGCACTCCAATACAGCAGCTGGACGTCCACAGAGTGGCGACATGTAGCGTTTTCAGATGAATCGCGTTTTATGCTCCATCGGACAGATGGACGTTGGCGTATAAGGCGTGAAACCTCTGAAAGGAACCACCCTGCAACCATTGCCGGAACGGTCCAAGCTAGAGGCGGGAGCATTATGGTCTGGGGAATGTTTTCCTGGCATTCTCTGGGTTCACTGATCATTGTGGAAGGCACGATAGATCAATACAAGTACGCATCTGTCCTTGCGGACCATGTCCACCCCTACATGCGCATTGTTTTTCCTCACGATGATGGCATCTTCCAGCAGGACAATGCGAGGTGCCATACAGCTGCCAGTGTACGTGCGTGATTCGAAGAGCACCAGGATGAGTTTACCGTCCTTCCCTTGCCAGCAAACTCACCTGTCTTAAACCCAATCGAGCATCTGTGGTACCATCTCGATCGAGTTGTTCGCGCCATGGATCCTCAACCGCGTAATCTAGCGCAGCTGGCCACGGCATTAGAGTCGGCATGGCTCAACATCCCAGAGAACACTTTCAGGGACCTAAGTGACTCTCTTCCTGCACGTCTCGCCGCAGTCCACTCTGCGAAAGGTGGTTATTCTGGCTTTTGACAGATGGTCACATTAATGTGACTGGACTGTGTATAACGATATATATATATATATATATACATAACGATATATATATACATAACGATATATATATATATAACGATATATATATATATATACATAACGATATATATACATAACGATATATATATATATATATATAACGATATATATATATATATATATAACGATATATATATACACTCAGGAACATTGAAAATAGCGACCCAAGAAGAAAGCATTGGATTGAGATGAAATTTAATACACATAATGACAGATGAGAGATTCACTTGATCTCAAAGTCAAGACAATTAAACGAATACAGGGTGTGCAACGACATAAATACTGGGCAATTTCAATAGCGCGTTGGACCACCTCCATCTGCAATACATGCCGCCACACGGTCCGGCATTAAGTTGATTAAACACCTTATGTTGTCCTGAGGCAGATGGGCCCACAAATCTTGAACAAGCAACTCTAAATCATGTACAGAGTGACACGATGGCATCTGCCGTTTTAGCTGATTTCACACGTGCTCAACAGGGCACAAATCGGGTAGCGGGTTGGCCATGGAAGAGTCTGAAAATGACATAGAAAGTCTTGAGCAACTCTTGCTGTATGAGGACGAGCATTATCTTGATTTAAAATTGCCACTGGGAGACCATTTAGGAAAGGTCCTACATGGGGTCGAAGAATATCATCAACGTAACGTTGGCCCGTTAAGGTTCCACACATCACAATTAAAGTGGACCGGCTATCATAAGCTATGCCCCCAGACCATTACACCAGCTGTGCGGGCAGTGTGACATAGAACAGAGTGGGGGGAATTGTACCGCTCACCAGGGAGCCTCCACACCCGTACACGGTTATCATCTATCCCCAAAACAAACCGGGATTCATCACTAAACACAGCCTTTTGCCAATCTGTGACATTCCACATTAATCTGGCTTTTAACCACTGTAGACACAGTTGCCGATGTTCCGGTGTTAAAGGGAGTGCACAGAAAGGGCACTTGGATTTAAGATTTGCTTCTGCAAGGTGTCTAGAAATTGTTTGTAGAACAATTGCTACGCCTACGTCTGCTCGTATCGTTGAACGAGTCACTGTGGGGTCCACAGGTGCTTGCCGCATGATCCTTCGATCCTCTCTCTTCGTGTTCTTCCTGGTCGCTCCAGACCCGGTTTTCCGCGCATGAGTACCTTCTTGTGTCCACTGCTCCCAACAATTTCTAACAGAACTCGCCAAACGATCCACCTGGACAGCAACACGGCGCGTCGACCAGCCTGTAGTTTTCATCCCGATGATCAGGCCTTTATCAAACTCCCTTAACTGTGAGAAATGTCTTCTAGCACATTAACCTGACATGTTTAGCTTACCAAATTCTTCCTACAATCGGCGGGTAATTGTCACGTTTATGAATCTTCGAATTTGCACTCGCTTATATAGCACCCTCTTCCTGATTGTAGCGCCACCTCGGCGTGTATGAGCATGCGTGTTGGCACAAAACTTGAATCATTTGCATATAACATTACGCTGTACTTATTTGCAAAGTTTCGCGATTGAACTTAGCTTCCTTCTTGAGTCGCTATTTTCAATGTTCCTGGGTGTATATATAAAGATATATATATAACGATATATATATAACGATATATATATATAACGATATATATATATATATATATATATATATATATAACGATATATATATATATATATATAACGATATATATATATATATATAACGATATATATATATACATATAACGATATATATATATACATAACGATATATATATATAATAATAATAATAGGAATTGAAAGATAACCATTGTTTCCGAAAGTTATATTCCACACTTGCTGATATTATAAAAATTGAAAATTATAACGCCTATTGCGAGTATCACAAAATATGCCACTTTTGATTGATGATAAATTTTATGAATTTTGTTTTTCAGGCAGAGGAAGCATTAGCCATGTCTACGCTTTAGACTACATACCTTTTTGGAGTTTGAGGGCGCTATGAGCGTGCATTGCTGTTTAATATATAAGAAAAGTATTTGTGATTGTATTTTTTTAGAGTGGTAGTGTATAGGGACTCGCTCACGGGAACTGTTTTTTGATAATTTAATAAATACAGTGATACATGATATTTTAATAAATGCAGTCCACATTTATAGTAATTTGTTTCATGTGATTTATTTTTTTGTATAGCTGAAACATTTTAATGAATTACTCAGAATGACTTTGGATACGTGAGATTAATCATTCAACTTAACATCATTGTTCTAAATATTTTTTTGAATTTTCTGTAATCCCAGAACAAGAGATAAGTGACGTTCCGATATTTTTTACACGCAGTTTTGCGACATTTTGCTAAAACTTTAAATGAAAGTTGTTCTAATTAAGCAGAAGGTTCTAAAATATTTTGCAATAAAAGAAAAAGTGACATTTCTAAGGACGGATGTGATAAAGTACAATTACATTTATACGAAAAAGTATTCAAAATTTCAATCTGTGTGAGATATTTGTTAAGAATTGAGAAGAAAAAAACATGAATAAACACATGAATAAATGTGATCCCTGTAAAAGTATAGATAGATCTAGTTTGTGTTTGTGGGTATCGGCTTAACAAATGTATGCATATAACGAAAACGATTGTAAAAAAACTAGAAGTATAGCAAAAAATTAATTACAATTTAAAAAAATTAAAAAACATCCTTTTATATTTAATGGAACTAAATTGCAACTTAATCTTTTAGTCGTCAAATCTGGAATTAGTCGCAAAATTTGGAAACGGGATCTGGAATTAGTCACCAAATGTGGGATGGGATTCGAAAATGGGAATTCGTTAATCTTGACGATCCTTTTTAGGACAATGGAACAAAATTATGAAATTTTTTTACTGTCATCGGTCCTGGACAAATTTCGAATTAATTTGACCTTTTTAAAGTGGGTGTAAATTTTGAGCTTAAAGATTACGTTAGATACACGTAAAACTTATGAAAGTGTTTTAATAAGTAGTTGTGATAATCTTCGTTTGCCAGAACTGAACTTGCTATCATTTCTTGGTAACATTTAAAATTGATTATCTATGTAAAATCTAGTTGAATTCAGTATTCATTATAATTTATACTTTTCAAAGTCGAAGAAATTGTCATATTTGAAACTATAGTGTACTAAATATCATTTTGGTCGATATATTACATTTAGCTACTTAACAAATAAATTGTACATTTTTAATAGTTTAATTTTGAATCTAATCCCCAGACATTGCTCGTATAAGACACACGCACACAGTAACATTATCAAAATACATCCACTATACTGCAAAACTTGAAAATGGAGCTCTCGTTACAAAACACCATGTTGTGAAACTAAACATTGTTTGATACATTTAGAGGCCGGTAAAACCGAGATCGGTTAAGAGTTATTCTATCATGCTAATGTATGACTTATTTTATGGACATTCGTGGGGATTTAAAAAGAAAGATATACTATAGGCGATGTTATAAAGAATAAGTTTTAGTAAGAGAGAGAGAGATGCAATGATTTTGAATGACATTCACGAAAAAATGGGTTACAGAATTGACTCAACTTATAAAACCTATTTCTCAGTGAAAAATACAGTTTAATGTGAGGTAAAATTAGAGTTCTATTTACAGGTTTTTCTCCCTGAAAACTCTTCTTTACATTGCATCATAAGGAACAATATATTTAATAGTGAACCATCGCAGTAGATTACTTATAAGAAAAACCTACAGTTTTCTTAAGCATATTAACCAATTTTTCGTTCCGACATTTCTTAATGTAATTGTTAATAGAAAAGAAAAACAGAACGATTAGATAATTTAAAAAAGAAGATTTTATAAAGAACATTAAAAAAAGAAAGAATGTACGTATTTTTGAGATTATTTTCTCTTTTATTGCTACAGTTTATGCCCATGGTTATCGAAGCACATACAAAATATTGGACAGTACATCGACAGACACAGACAGTATATTTGATCCGGTAAAAATACCTATTTAAACGCCAACTGTCAAGCGTGTCCTTGAGTGGAGCCATCGTTGGCTAGCTCAGCTCGCATTAGAAGCGGTTCAATTAATACTTTAATTAATTTAAGGCTTTAGAAATATAGTAAGTATATTCACTCCTCCTTAAAAATAGCCCCCTTCTCGAAATAACAAAAAAAGTAATTAAATTTCTCTACAACAATTATTTTTTGGAATTACTCAAATTTTAAGATACACCCTCGCAAATATTTATAAGAATTATTCCAACTTATATTTAGTATACATTCACAAATCTCCAATAATCCCAATCATATATTTCAGAAAGAAAATGGTACGGAAGCTGTGATTTTAATAATTAATATACTCTGATGTAGAATCTAGTATGCATGTTAAATTTAATAATTAAATGTTTTCTCTTTAAGAGGACTTTTGGTACCCCCAAAATCACATACCTATCGTTTTTTTATTTTCATTTAATCTTATTCTTTGTATTATTATCTTTCGATTGATATATCACTTGTGCATATCGGAAGGTTAGAAGTTGAATAAAACTTCATTTGAAAACAAATTAGGCAATTCAGCCACGCCCCTTTTAGAAAAAAAAGCTAAAATTAAAAATAATATAAAGCATTTTGATAAAAAAATCTAATTTATAAAGAGAAATAATAACATTAAAAAGAATGTGCAGTATATAATGCAGAATATTTCCGAGGCAATACATACAATCCTTTTTTTTCTTTGTGAAATGTGTGCATGTAAAATTTTTAATGAAGGCATTTTATATTAATAATTTTATATATAATTTCAATTCTTATTCCTGAAATATTTTTCATAAAAATGTAATACTTTAATATTATAAGAAGAAAAACAGCTAAAATTTCTGTCGTGACAGAAAAAATTATTTTTAACGTTTTTCTTGAATTTTCTTGTGCAATTGGTACTCTCTAAAAGTTGATCATTTATAAAAATCTGTGGGTTGAAAAAATATGAAAATGCAATCGTTTTTTTAAAAAAATTATAACTAATATCTTAAAGTGGTATTTTAAGTTTAATTAAGCTTATAATAATTATTTTTTCAGAATTATAAACTTTAAAGTGGTTTTTCTCAGTTTGTGTTTTTCGAAACCTTAGTGCATTCAAAATGCTACTCCTTCTACAATTATTTACCAATCACTTCCATTTTTTTCCTGCGTATTAAAAATAAAGCATGTAATAAAATTAGGGATCTGTTATGTTATAAACTGAGTACTTTTTTAAAAAAAATAAAATGTAAGACATGTTGGCTTTTTCGTTGATTTTTAGCCTGTATATCAACATTTTATTTTTTTTCTCGAAAACGAATAAAGTTATTCTAAAATCGATCCCTAAAGTTGCTAAAAACATTCATAAGAATATTATAAAAAATTTCAGGTCAAAAAATTAGTTTTTACAAAAGGAGTAGGATTTTAAAATTTTCCCAATTTTCTTCAAAAAATTTAATTTTTAAAATTGTGTGAATAATATATAAAAATTTTCATCTGGTATCATTTTCTTGAATAGAAACATTGTATAAAATGCTAAAATATAAGTTTTAAATACGTAAATAAAGAAATTTGCTCAAAGGGTACCGAGTCCTCTTAATATGGATAAATGAAATATGTAATATACAAGTTAATATCTAAATAAGTATTAAAAATATAGAAATTTTATATATATATGTTATCTTCGGATGTCTTTTATACTTTTCTTTTCGCAATTTGTTAAGTTGAACACAGAATATACGTATTTACGATAGCCATAACGATAACTCTTCTAAAGATTGGCCAGTACCATTTTTTGCCCCGGATCTGAATTGTGTGTTTTTCTAAGAGCCAGTCTTGATGGTCGACTTCACCCATATTTTTGTTACACTGGTGAATAGTATTAGGTTGCAAAATTTGGGATTTTTCTTTCAAACCTTTTTGATGCCTTGAAACTTTTATTAAAAGCTCTATGTAAACAAAGTTTGTCGCTGTTATTACACACATGTTATCTTTCCATTTAAATATTGTTATTTCGTTCTTTTCGTCGAAACAGTAGTCATAAGAATCACGATTTTTCTTTCTAATATGTTATCAGGCATTAAAGGGCAAGAAGATGTTCTATTGCTTCTAATTGTGCCAGTGGCTTTAAATCCTTGTGTTTTTAATTCGACCAGCAGATCATAAGAATTAAAAAAATTGTCAAAAATATGAGGTGGCTGTTAGGATCAGTTACTGGTTTTAGCCTTTTTTTCACCACTCGTGTTCCTCGCGGTTCTTTTGGAGTTTTAGGAGTATTGGCAAAACTCTCCTTGCCACAATATAAATCAAAATTATAACAGTATCCCTTCACTCCACACATGGCTCAAAATTTATACCCAAACCGTATGGTTTTACCTTTAAGAAATTGTTTGAAGAAATGATGTCCATAATACATAATGACTAAATGATGTCCTAATTCATATTTCCTAAAATATTTGAAATACTTTCCAAATTTTCACTGTATAAATTACCTACTTCGTTAAAAGTATAACTAGGCTTATTTTTTGTCCAATTTGCTTTCCGCTCCATTTATGATTTTTTCACGCTTTGTTTTGGTAATTCCGAATAAACCCATTATTTTTATTTTTATTACTGGAGCTAGATGGTAGCTGATCCTTACTATTTGGGCCACCTTCATTTATGTCTATTGATTCACACTGTTCTTCTACTTCTATTTCTTCCATGGATGCACAAATTTCTACATTACCTGACAGATCTTTTACCGATGGAGTAGTCATTTCATCATAATCAAAATACATTTCGTCAGTAACTCTTCCACATCAGGCGGTAAAGCAATTATATCACACTCTATTTCCTTAGAAAACATATATTCGAACGCTTCTTTGGCGGTGTAACACACTTTACACCGATACCTTTTAAAAGAAATGAAACAGGGAAAAAATAATATTAATTATATACCACTAACAACCAGCGGTCTATTTATAAATCAGCATGTTTAAACTTACATTTTAATAATAAAAAGAGTTATTTTTCTAATATAAATAAGCCAGAATAATTAAAGAGGTATTGAAAATGTAAAACACATAAAAAAAGGATGACTTACTTTAATTTTTTTTTCTGTTGGATACAAAATCGAAAGCTGCACTTTGAAGCTTCAAAATGGCGAACATCAGACGCTAGCTTCTGGACTGCTCTGGGAAAGAATGCTTCAAATCTCGTTAAAGGGTGTGACCACATGTGTAAGGAAACCAGCCACTGACAATACAAAGTGATTAAAAGTTATCCTTTTCACTAGGAGTTCTGAGTGGGAGGTGATATATAAATAGATCACTGTGCGGTAACGGTTAAAGTACTTTAATCCTGCTGCAACCAAACAGTGAGATTTAAAAATACTTGACAAATTTCCTCTTTTTCAAAAAGTGATAGTGAAAAAATATTACGTCATAGAATTGTTTTGATGTGTAATGATATGCGATATTATATTGATGCTTTTTACGACAATCCGGGTCAATCAGTTTTCGATTTCACCCTCCACACACATTAATCAAAATCAATTATTGAAAGTAAAAAAAAAAATTGATGTTATCTGAAAAATTTTTGCAAAATGTAAAATTTCATAGAAGTATAATATTACATAACAATATATGTATATTGGAGGCTTCACTTTAAACAATGCAGCCATATTCCCTTTTTCCTCGAGTTCTTTATCATCCATAATATTTGCAAGTTCTAATTTGCTTAAATGTAAAAATTAAAGAAAAAATATTAAGTAAATATTATTATATATATTATTTTAAGTAAAAATATATTAAAGTGTCAATATTAAATGTTAAGAAGTATATTTGAATATACCTATATAATATACCTAAATATAGTTAACTATATTTCTAAAACCTTAATTTAATTAAAGTAATAATGGTCATGGTTATTATGCGAGCTAGTAAATAATGACTCCACTCATGGACATGTTTGACAATTGGCGTTTAAGTAGATAATTTTATCATAATGCACGTACTGTCTGTGTCTGTCGACGTAGTTTTCAATGTTTTGTCTGTGCTTGGATAACCATGAACGTCTACTGTAGTAAGAAAATTGAAAACAATGAATACTTGAAACTTACATATATATCCTTTTTTTAATATTTTTTAAAAATGTTCTTTATTCCATTTCTTACTTTTTTACTTTTTAGTTCGATGCACAATAAAAGCGTGTTTAAAACTATAATTTAGTTTATAGTTATTTTTACTACGCACGATAAAAATCACAATTCCAGTGAATAATTTAATTAAGAGAAAATATTCTTACCCCTACTTTCAAGAACTTTTCAATTTTTCTTAGAAAATTTGAGAAAAAATCCAATAAAACTAAAGAAAATGTTCCAAATGTGCGTGTCCTTAATAAAGTACATAAATCACAGACACTTTTCACTAACAACACAAGAACGTTATTTCCAGCTAAACTGTCATATTTTGTTCACGTTTTTGTAGTTTTGCTGTTGTTTGAAAATCTACAAATAGCATTTTGAACTTTTTCTTCCTTATGTCTTTTTGACAAGCAGAAATGCTACATTAGGGCTTCATGGTTTTCTTCATAGAGATCTTTAGGCAGCATTTGAAAATTTCAAATCAACTCAAACGTTTCATGTCTAACGCTTTTCTGGTATTTACTTTCGCTATCTTGTTAATATGTATTATTTCAGTAGCTTCTTCAATTGCTCGATCAGTTTCAATTTCCTTCAGTAGGGATCACAGATGCCCATTTTTTTAATATTCTGCTTATTCACATTTATAAACCATAATAAGTCGTACAACACAGCAATTAAAACTACAAAATTGTTCTTGGGGAAAGTGTAGCATGTTCTAAAAAATCCTTCTGTGAAACGATTTTCTTTATGCATTATATGTTTCAGAATACTCATGCTTATCCATGTAACATAAAACACGTTCACATGGAAAAAGATGAAACAGAAATATATAATATATATTTACAACTTCCCTAAAAAAAAGACGGAGATAACCATACCAGTAAGTTCGAAGGTCAGCTAAAGTAATATTTTAGGTTAAAAAAGAAACGTAAAAAAATATCTCAATGTTTGATATCGTTAAAAGAAACGAAAAAAAAATCTCTCTTTGTTTTCATATTGACCGCAAAGCAATCAAAATATTTTTTTAAAATTTGGTTATAGGATCAAAGATGGCTAATGAGCGTTTGAAGTGGAATGTTTTATTTTTGATGATCACCAGGTGATTAAATTAAATTATATCAGTGTAAATGTGTGTTTTTTATTACGTCAGAAAACATTTTTTTACTTCATTCCAAAAAAATATTTTTTTAAACCTTTCATTTTCAATATGCTTGCACACCCTCGCAGGTTTACCGCCCCCCAAGGGGGCTCACCCCACAGTTTGAGGAACACTGGTTTAAGTAGATAAATTTCCTAGAATACTAGTACTGTCTGTGTCTGTCGACGTAGTTTCCAATGATTTTTCTGTGCTTGGATAACCATGGACGTCTACTGTAGTAAGAATATTGAAAACAATGAATACTTGAAATATACATATATATTCTTTTTTTTAATTATTTTTTAAAAACTTTCTCTATTCCATTTCTTAGATCCCCCTAAATATAGAGGGCGCTGCTTATAAAAACCTACTTTGCTTTGATCTGAAATCTTCTATACGTGAACGAGTGCAGACTGTATCTATTCGGCAATAAATTTATAATTAATCCTAAACGTGTCTTCAATGATTTACTGAATTGAAATTGAGTCAAATTACTCTGGTGAAATGAACATTGACAAAGAAAGACTTCTACCACTGATTTGAACTCTTAGGCTCAATACCTTTATTTGATCTTTAGTTTTCTTTTATAAATTACAGTAAGAATTGTCGCGAAGATAAATTAGTTAATATGCTTATGCAAACTGTATGCTTCTTAAAAGTTATCTACTACAATGGTCCTTAATTAAATATTTTTTTCCTAATGCTGTCTCGAGCTCTCAACCAAACGATTTTCAACCTAGTCTTGTGTTTGTAAGGCAGTAAATCTGTAATGCCCAGTGTATTATTATGTGTGCTGCAGGAATTAAAAATTTATAGAAGTTCACAAGATTCTTTTCATTCAGGGACGTAGTTTTATTCAAGACATGGCAGCCCTCGATTGACAATGATAAGAACTTTCACCATGATCCTTTCTTCATTTTAAATAACAAAAATGAAAGATGCTATGTAAAAAAGATTTTTCAGAGAGAAAAACCTTTAGATGAAACTGGTTTTTACCTCTCTTTACTTTTTATTTTCCACTAAGGGATAGTCTGTATAACTTCTTTCAATTTTGTAACACATTCTTCGTAAATAAGTCGTTCAATTCAAACACGTTACATAAAGTTTTAGCATTAAAAATTGATATCGCAAAATGTAAAATCGTAACATCTTACTAAAAATTATTTCATATAACATTGCCTACACTGGAACTTTCTTTTTAAATCTTTTACGAAAGCAAATTATAAGTTTTAAAGAAGCATGATTGAATAACTTCTAAGCGATATCGGTTTAAACGGTCTCTTAATGGATGAAGCAGTTTTTTCGTCTCACATCATGGTGTTTGTTTTAGTGTAATGGATGTATTGAGAATATCACTGTCTCATATACGAGTAATGTCCGAATTAAACTCAAAATAAAACTAACAAAAATGTATAATCTTTTTGTTCAGGAGGTAAATGGTCATATATCGGTTGAGAAAAATGATATTTAATATACCATAGCTTTAAATATATTTTCTTCATGTTGAATGTTCCCGATAAAGAATAAGATTTTGAATTCTGGCAAAAGAATACTTACACAACTAATTGTTTTTAGCTTTACTTCTAGTTGACAATCATTTACCTTACATGTGCACATTCTTGTTTAAGCCCGAACCCCCTTCCCCACACAAAAAATTGATCTATCGATCATTTTACAGGGATCATTCATTTTAATATGTTTATCCATATATTTTTCTCTTTTCAAATCTCAAAAGTTCTAACGGGAATATCTATGTAAACAAATTTAAATTTTGTGAATACTTTTTCATATGTAAATCTATTTGTACTTTGTCACTTCCGTCTTTATAAATGTCACTAAATTCTTTATAAAGGATTTTAGAAATTTCTTTTTAATTAGAATAATTTTCATTTTAAGTATTAGAAAAATGTTACAAAATTCGGTGCAAAAATTGTTGCAACATCGATTATCTCTTGTGCTTGGTACACTGTGAATTAATCCCCCCAAAAATTCATAAATATCTATAACATGGATTTTAAGTTCACTGATTAATCTTATGTATCGAAAGTCAATCTGAGTAATTCTTGTTCTAGATGGGTCTGAGTAATTCATTCAAATGTTTAGGCTATACAAAAGATACAACACATGAAACTTATTCAAACAACTGGACTGTATTTATTAAAATATCATGGGAAAACAGTTCCTGTGGGGGTGTTTCTATACACTGCCACACAAAAAATACATTAACAAATACTTTTCTTATACATTAAACCACAAAGCACGCTCACAGTGTCCCCACACTCCTAAAAGATATGTAGTCTCGGGCGTAAATTTCGCGAGTGACCCTGCCTGAAAAACAAAATTCATAAGATTTATCATGCAATCGAAAGATGTATATTTTGTGATATCCACAATACGTGTTATTTTTTCGATTTTTGTAACATCGGCAACTTTTAAGTTAATGTCTGGGAAACTATGGCTCTCTATTTTACTAAGAAGTTCGCATATAATCAGTGGCTTAGCTTGACAGGTGCAGAGAAGCCCGTCGTCCCGACGGCATACGAAAAGGAGCGGTGACAAGCACCACAATATTCAAATTCAAAAAATATTTCAAACTCTAAATCACGTCCACGCGACGAAACTGACGGCAGCAAGTGAAATATTTAATACACTAACAGATACAGGAAGTTTATGAGTCGCTATGCAATCGCTTTCAATTTTATGTGACTTAAGGCCTCTGGAAACCTGTACTGTGTGAAGGTACTGTGTACTGTCTCAAAATTATTTGCAAACAGAGGTACTAAATATTCATCAATGTGCTCAAACAGTGCGTGCTTTGCAGATAGTATTAGAAGCAAAACGAGAGGAATTCATGGAAGATGATTTAATATGTGAAAAAAAGTTTGGTTCAAGTGCTTGAAATTTCTTTTGAACCCACAAAACGAATGATCTAGAAGCATATGTTTGACTACGGAAATAAAGCTGTTCAGTTATAGTACGAAGGTGTCTTGAGGCGAATGATGTTTTTTTTTCAATAGACGGGAATAACTACTGATATTCGAGAAAGATTCCACCAGTTGCAGAATCTAGCACTAAATTATGCTTTACTAAGGTTTAACCCTCTAACTGGACACCTTCCTCCTGAAAAGTTATTCCGAAAGCGTTTAACTCTTATTTTGCGATTCCCTTCAAAAATGCAACAGACTTTTTTCCTTTCCCCCTTTTAGAACGTGGGAGGTCGAACGGGGAAAATTTTACGACCCAGTTCGGTCCCTTTTGAAAAGAAAGAACCAAGAGATCAATCGTTTACAGCTAGCTGTTAAGTTGCCTTGGGCAATCTTCTTTGAAAGCGTAGATATCCTCTCTTGATCAATCCACTTTGAAAGATACGGTGTTTCTTTCTCCTATATGTTCAGTCAAAGTAAAATTAAAAACGAAATGAAAGGTAAAAAAAAAAAAGAGGAAAAAAATGAAATAAATAGTATGTTAGAGGTTGAAAAATAATTATATTTTCTTCAAAAAAAAATTTATTTTTCTGTCATTTTTTCATTTTTTAAAATTATATATATATATATATATATATATATATATATATTTGTATTGCGATTTGAACCAGAAAAAAAGCATCCTGTATTTATTTTTGAATATGAGAGTAAGAAAACGCGCTCACTTTCCTGTTTTTTAAAAAAGTAATGAGGTAAAAATATCAAAGGCCCTATCTCATTTTTAAACTATAACACAATAAATATTACATACAATGATTATATTTATGAAATAAATCCGATCTTTCTCTATTCAGTTATACTTTTAATTTAAAATAGCACAAAAAAGGATTTCAATACTTTTAATTTATTTTAATTAAAATCATATAAAAGATATTTTTATGTTAACTGAATATTTTTCGGAAATAATTTAAATTTTCCTTCCTAGTATTCTCTTTTTCGAACTTCTTGTATTAAATAAAAATTCCTTTTCTACATCGGCATTTGTGATGGACATAACACACATTCAGTCAATAATTTTTAATTTTAATGGGGGATATACTTCTTCAAATGCGCATGACAGTACTTCTAACCATTTTCTACTCAAGTTAAATTTCTTATCTTTCTGTTTCTTTTATTACAAGGAAAAATGTCACACATCGATAACTACATTTTCACACAATTCAGTCATTACAAATTCTATTGTGAGAAAAGTTCTCCCTAATTAATCTTGTCTTTCAAAACAATTTTGTTCAGCGAAGTTAACCGACAGTTCCACAATGTATTCATACCAAATTTTAAAAACAAATTTAACACTTGGAAATGTATCCTGTATTAAATTTTTCAGTATACACAAATATTTCCTGCTGTAGGGAAGATATAGTATGAGAGAGATGTGGTGTGCGGTTGTAAAAGAATGTTTTCGTACGTGTAGACTATTTTTGAAAATTTAAATATCACTGAAGCTGATCATATAACTGCAAATGAGCCTTATTTTAATGTGTGCTGGTATCAAAGTAAAACACTTTACAATATTAAACAGCCTATGGGTTTATACTCAATATCAAACTATTCGCAAAATGGCTTACAATTTCTATTCAAATTGTAAAGAAACTGAAATATAAATATAACTTACTGCAGTCAAAAATATTCATAATATGTAAGTATCCTGCTGCTCCACTTATTTCTGTGTACATTTTAAAAACTGTATCTGAATGAATTTTTTTATATTCATAAACGAGGCATAACAGCTCACACAGTCGTAAAAATGTCCTTATCATTTTTAAATATACTACTATAAAACGTATATGGATTGTAAGATCAGTTGTAAAATCCTAAAAGCTTTTAGAGGAGCTAAAAACATGTAATTTTGGATACATAAAATGTTTATAATAATACACAAATATACATGTTATTAAGCAAACACATTTGAAAAATCAAACTTCCTTCTGAAATAAACGTAATTGAAAGAAAAATGTTTAATTGCAAATGAGTGGAAATACATGTTTATCTAAGGGGTATCCCCAAAGTGAGGTAATCCTCAAACTTAAGACTCAAACTCAGAAGCACAACAATCCATGAGGGCCAGGAACTACTGTGCCCATCGTAATACACGTGACCATTGGACGCTGAGGTGCATGAACAGATGTCCCGATTTAGTGGTCTGTCTGAAGAGAGACCTTCAGTGTTTAAGACCCGAAGCAAGCTTGGGATTCATTTATCGACCCAATGTAGCGGGAATGAAAGGCAGAGTCGACCTTGCGCAGCCCGCTAATAGAACCCCAGACCTGTGGTGTGGAAGCACTATACACTTTCACTCAATCCTATTCGGTGAAAAATAAAATTTAATGTTAGAATCTTATATAAATCTCTAATGAATGAAGGAGTCCAAACTTTTTGTTTTCATGTAAACTGTTTAGACGGAAATGGTTAATTATGAACATTTCACAAGTTGCATAAATTAAAATTAACCGTTATAGTTAACATAAATTTTTAAGGGTGCAAAAGGTGTATTTCGGCTGCACGAATTAATTTTAAAAGGAATACGGTTACGAAAAAGTAGTACAAATCTATCTAAAGTAGGGTTGGTTACCTTAGATATTGTCAAACGCAACAATGTATTGGAAGCCAATTGCACAATTCGTTGTTATAAAAATGTATGGAAAATTACAAGATTTATTTTTGCATTTGTAATTTATATATATATATAATTTTTCCTGGGAGCTTTAAAAGCTAGAGAGGCATCCATCAAAACCGCGGTTCTCTCTCTGTTTTTCCAGATCGCCCCTGACTAAGCCGGCTCTGCCATAGTAAGTGAAAATGCCGGATTTTGTTTGTCAAGATCATTTTATAGCAGACTGCATTTTTCATGTATGTTAGATGGTCGTTTTATATTTTCTACATCAATATCTTAATGTCTGAATTTAAAATTACATAAAATTCTTGACATTCGCATCAATGACCATTATAATTTTTATTAGTATATGAATAGGTCATCAAACGATTACATGACTAATATTAACACATTATTTTAACCATTTAATTGATATCAAGTATAACATAACGCACACAAATTTTCTAAACTTTAAAATAAATATTTCGAAAACTACTTCAGATATACTCAAAATTTTTATTCCTACGCTTTAGCTTCTCAGTTTTGCTTCTCTATGTAAGAATTTATTGTAATTGTATATTCATCAATTTTTTAGTATATTTTTGCTCTTAGCATGCGGTTTTCAACCGAATTGTATGAAATCTTCGAAATATATTAAATAAATGATTGAATATTAACGTCGCACTGTTCAGCTACACGAGGGCTTTTGGCGACGGACCGCGTAATTTTGAACCATGGTCAAGTGACGTGGACGACACCTGAGCTGGCACCCCCTCTCCTAACTACTCCACCACACCAACGGGAGGACGTTTCAGCTCTCGACAGATTTAACGTGCATCGTTGCCCTACACGGAGGGTCTTTAGTGGTACTGGGCTCGAACTCGTGACAAAGCAAGCCACGTTCCGATACCTATACCACTCGGCTACCGCGGCCGAAATATATTAAAAGATACCAAAGAAGCTATATAATAAAATTTGAAATTTTTATTATACTCAAACAATTGCTAAAATTTATGGTAAATAATTTTTAACTGCGCGACGCATTTTTTTTTCGAAATTTCAAATGGAATTTCTAACATAAAATTTCTAGCTTTATAAGGTCGAGATATCAAAACATATCCAGATTTTAATTACTTATTCAGTTAGCCTTTAAAAAAGATAAATGTTGAGGTATATTTTGTATAAATAGATATTTTTGAACAATATATAATTCGAATGTTTTTCAATAGCTCGAATGTAAAATTGATTTTTATGTTTATTTATATGCATATAAATGTCTACTGTAAATGTTTCCGTATATTTTTGATTACCATTTATTCAAACATTCCAGTTATAAAAAAAATGTGTGAAAATCTTCATTCATGTTGTCTTTGATGTAAACTGAAGTTCAAGCACTTAAAATTCAAATATAATACGGTGTATTTTAACAATATATAACCAGGCACTGTACTTAAACTTCCCTGAACAATTGGGCTTTGAAATCTAAAAAAAAAAAAATTAATAAATCTTAATTAGTTTTTTTTTCGTTATTATTTTATCAAAGTGTAAGAAAATGTTTCAAATGATTTGATGAAGTTTAAATTTATTCATTTTTAGTGGTTGGAAAATTGAAAAGGTTCCAAATTTTAAAGAGTTTGATGTTTTATTAATTTTTTCGGTATCTTATAATAAAATAATCATGTTTCAAAAACTGAAAGCTTTGAATAAGAAAAATGAAGCGAAAGAATATACTTAAAAAAAGATAATTTGTCTAACTATATAAAATAGCAGATTGCCCTGACACGCCCCAACTTGTTACAGTTTGAAATTAATATGAAACCAAAATGGAATTGTAACATATTTTACTTATGCGTTGGGTTTTTTGGAAACTTTTAAAATACAAGCTAGGAAACACTTCTTGGGTTGTAAAGAAATTTCTCCCCGATTTTTTACGATTAGGGGGTCAAAACACGGGGTTCCCTGGGAACCATAAAACTCCTGCTGTGTTGCTTCCTCCGTCCCTCATTATCTTTCAAGATGTTAAACCTTAAAAGGGGGGAAAGGATTTCAGAAAAGTGCGGCTAATCCGCTTTTGAAAACGTTACTTGAAGGCAGAAAAATCCGTGCAGTCCATTTTCGAAGCCTCTCTAGTAGGGCGGAAAAATTCGTTCTGTTCAGATGGAGGTTTAAGTAGATAGTTTTACAAGAATGCATGCACTGTCTGTGTCTGTCGACATAGTTTCCAATGTTTTTTCTGTGCTTGGATAACCATGGACGTCTACTGTAGTAAGAATATTAAAAACAATGAATACTTGAAATTTACATAAATAACCTTTTTTTAGTATTTTTTAAAAACTTTCTCTATCCCTTTTCTTAGATCCCCCTCAATATAGAGGGCGCTGACTGTCAAAACCTACTTTGCTTTGATCTCAAATCTTCTATACCTGAACGAGTGCAGACTGTATCCATTCAGCAATAAATTTATAATTAATCCTACACTTGTCTTCAATGTTTTACTGAATTTAAATTGAGTCAAATTACTCTGATTAAAGGAACATTGACGAAAAAAGACTTCTACCACTGCTTTGAACTCTTAGACTCAATACCTTTATTTTATCTTAAGTTTTCTTTTATGAATTACAGTAAGAATTGTCCCGAAGAAAAGCTTATCTAAGCTTATAGCTTAGATAGAAGCTTATCTAAGCAAAAATGCATCAAAAATTGTTACATATCCAATATGCCCACGTTATGGCTAACAAAATTAACTATTCTTGCAAGTGAACATGACATACATATTTATAGTGACAATTGTATAAAATATTTTACTATGAAAAAACACACGAAAAGTGCCCTTTTAATCAATAAAATATTTATAAAAGCTGCTTTTTTTACTTTTAATAATGATTTTGACAAATAATTACAATAGAGCGGCGACAAATTTCTGGTGGGCGCCTGAAGGCGACAGTCCACGCTACACCACTGCTTATAATATTGACTGGCACACTTTTATCTCGAAAAAGAAATTCATTAGCATATATTTCACTTAAAGACTTATGGATCTTCTTAATTTGTTATTTGTTGCAACTGTTTGTTTTCCATTAATGTTGAATTGGTAATGTATTTTCGAAACCTTATCCCCTTTCAGTATCCTTCAATGTATTGTGTCAGGCCTATAGCGTTGCAAAAGCGAAAAGTTCTCTTGTTGCATTACTTGAAACGGTTGCCATAAAACTTTAACACTAACGGCACTGACAGTGGACGTCATAATCTCTACGCCTGTTCAAGTGATGAAAACAAAACATCAATCTCTTGAAGGAAAGGGAAACGTAGAACTCCAATAGTTACTAAAGCTATATGACTTACAGACTATCCCACATAGAGTTGAATTCAAAAATTCTTGACGAAATTATTTTTATTTAAAAGAAAGTTCTAAAATGGACATTTTTAAGTTATATTGAAAAAAATTGTTTAGAAATACTATTGCAAAACGAACAATGAAGCGTCAGTGTTTTAGTGGCCCTGATCATGTAGCCGGAATGCCATGATTTCGAGTCTAGTGACACTGAAGACCCTCTGTGTTGAGGTTTCGATGCTCATGAATTCTGTCCAGGCTCAAACTTCACCCGTTGACGTAGTGTTGACGTTTGGAGAGGGGTGACATCGCAGGTGTCGTCCTTGTCACTTGACCATGGTTCAAAATTACGAGCTCAGTAACAAATAGCCTGTGGTTTGCTTTGTAGGGCGGAGTTAATCAACACACACTCACGTAATAGTCAGGTCTTTGGACGTGCTAATTTTGAACCCTGTCCGATTGATGCACATAAAAGCTCAGTTTCTTATTTATATTTTCGACAACAAGATGAAGATCATAGTTCTTTAAAGTACTCTGATTTTCATCCTCTTGCAACAAAACAGGGAAATTTAAAAATACTTGACTAATTTTCTCTTTTTCAAAAAGTGGTAGTGTAAAAATATTACATCATTGAATTGTTTTGATTGTGTAATGACATGCGATATTAAGTTGACACTTTTTACGACATACCGGGTAAATCAGCTTCCGATTTCATTCTGCACATTAATCAAAACCAATTATTGAAAATAAAATTTTGATGTTATTTCAAAAAGTTTTGCAAAATTATTTAAATTTAATAGATTATAATATTACATAAAAATATATATATATCGGAGGATTCTCTTTATACAATGCCGCCATAATCTCTTTTTCCTTGTGTTCTTTTAGGTCCATAATATTTGCTATTTCTAATTTGCTTAAGTGTCAAAATTAAAGGAATAATATTAAGGAAATATTATTATATATATTATTTTAAGTAAATATATTAAAGTGTCAATATTAAATGCTAAGAAGTATATTTGAATATACCTATATAATATGAGATTAACTATATTTCTGAAGCCTTACTTTAATTAAAGTTATAATTGTCATGGTTATAATGCGAGCTAGTAAATAATGACTCTACTCATGGACACGATTGACTATTGGCGTTTAAGTAGATAGTTTTACAAGAATGCATGCTCTGTCTGTGTCTGTCGACATAGTTTCCAATGTTTTTTCTGTGCTTGTATAACCATGGACGTCTACTGTAGTAAGAATATTGAAAACAATGAATACTTGAAATTTACATATATATCCTTTTTTAGTATTTTTTAAAAACTTTCTCTATTCCATTTCTTAGATCCCCCTCAATATAGAGGGCGCTGCTTGTCAAAACCTACTTCGCATAGATCTGAAATCTTCTATACGTGAACGAATGCAGACTGTATCCATTCGGCAATAAATTTATAATTAATCCTACACTTGTCTTCAATGTTTTACTGAATTTAAATTGAGTCAAATTACTCTGATGAAAGGAACATTGACGAAAAAAGACTTCTACCACTGATTTGAACTCTTAGGCTCAATACCTTTATTTTATCTTTAGTTTTCTTTTATGAATTACAGTAAGAAAATTGTCGCGAAGAAAAGCTTATCTAAGCTTATAGCTTAGATAGAAGCTTATCTAAGCTAAAATGCATCAAAAATTGTTACATATCCAATATGCCCACGTAATGGCTAACAAAATTAACTATTCTTGCAAGTGAACATGACATACATATTTATATTGACAATTGTGTATAAAATATTTTACTATGAAAATACACGAAAAGTGTCCTTTTAATCAATAAAATATTTATAAAAGCTGCTTTTTTACTTTTAATAATGATTTTGACAAATAATTACAACAGAGCGGCGACAAATTTCTGGTGGGCGCCTGACGGCGACAGTCCACGCTACACCCCTGCTTATAATATTGACTGGCACACTTTTATCTCGAAAAAGAAATTCATTAGCATATATTTCACTTAAAGACTTATGGATCTTCTTAATTTGTTATTTGTTGCAACTGTTTGTTTTCCATTAATGTTGAATTGGTAATGTATTTTCGAAACCTTATCCCCTTTCAGTATCCTTCAATGTATTGTGTCAGGCCTATAGCGTTGCAAAAGCGAAAAGTTCTCTTGTTGCATTACTTGAAACGGTTGCCATAAAACTTTAACACTAACGGCACTGACAGTGGACGTCATAATCTCTACGCCTGTTCAAGTGATGAAAACAAAACATCAATCTCTTGAAGGAAAGGGAAACGTAGAACTCCAATAGTTACTGAAGCTATATGACTTACAGACTATCCCACATAGAGTTGAATTCAAAAATTCTTGACGAAATTATTTTTATTTAAAAGATGGTACTAAAATGGACATTTTTAAGTTATATTGAAAAAAATTGTTTAGAAATACTATTGCAAAACTAACAATGAAGCGTCAGTGTTTTAGTGGCCCTGATCATGTAGCCGGAATGCCATGATTTCGAGTCTAGTGACACTGAAGACCCTCTGTGTTGAGGTTTCGATGCTCATGAATTCTGTCCGAGCTCAAATTTCAAACGTTGACGTAGTTTTGACGTTTGGAGAGGGGTGACATCTCAGGTGTCGCCCTCGTCACTTGAGCATGATTCAAAATTACGAGCTCAGTAACAAATAGCCTGTGATTTGCTTTGTAGGGTGGCGTTTATCAACACTCACTCACGTAATAGTCAGGTCAATGGACCTGCTAATTTTGAACCCTGTCCGATTGATGCACATAACAGCTCAGTCTCTTATTTACATTTTCGACAAGATGAAGATCATAGTTCTTTAAAGTACTCTGACTTTCATCCTGTTGCAATAAAACATTGAAATTTAAAAATACTTGACTAATTTTCTCTTTTTCAAAAAGTGGTAGTGTAAAAATATTACATCATTGAATAGTTTTGATTGTGTAATGACATGCGATATTAAGTTGACACTTTTTACGACATACCGGGTCAATCAGCTTTCGATTTCATTCTGCAGATTAATCAAAATCAATTATTGAAAATAAAATTTTGATGTTATTTCAAAAAGTTTCGCAGAATGTTAAATTTAATAAATTATAATATTACATAAAAATATATATAAATCGGAGGATTCTCTTTATACAATGCAGTCATATTCCCTTTTTCCTCGTGGTCTTTTAGGTCCATAATATTTGCTCTTTCTAATTTGCTTAAGTGTCAAAATTAAAGCAATAATATTAAGTAAATATTATTATATATATTATTTTAAGTAAATGTATTAAAGTGTCAATATTAAATGCTAAGAAGTATATTTGAATATACCTATATAATATGAGATTAACTATATTTCTGAAGCCTTACTTTAATTAAAGTAATAATTGTCACGGTTATAATGCGAGCTAGTAAATAATGACTCCACTCATGGACACGATTGACTTTTGGCGTTTAAGTAGATAGTTTTACAAGAATGCATGCACTGTCTGTGTCTGTCGACATAGTTTCCAATGTTTTTTCTGTGCTTGGATAACCATGGACGTCTACTGTAGTAAGAATATTAAAAACAATGAATACTTGAAATTTACATATATATCCTTTTTTTAATATTTTTTAAAAACTTTCTCTATTCCATTTATTAGATCCCCCTCAAAATAGAGGGCGCTGACTGTCAAAACCTACTTTGCTTTGATCTCAAATCTTCTATACCTGAACGAGTGCAGACTGTATCCATTCGGCAATAAATTTATACTTAATCCTACACTTGTCTTCAATGTTTTACTGAATTTAAATTGAGTAAAATTACTCTGATGAAAGGAACATTGACGAAAAAAGACTTCTACCACTGATTTGAACTCTTAGGTTCAATACCTTTATTTTATCTTTAGTTTTCTTTTATGAATTACAGTAAGAAAATTGTCGCGAAGAAAAGCTTATCTAAGCTTATAGCTTAGATAGAAGCTTATCTAAGCAAAAATGCATCAAAAATTGTTACATATCCAATATGCCCACGTTATGGCTAACAAAATTAACTATTCTTGCAAGTGAACATGACATACATATTTATATTGACAATTGTATAAAATATTTTACTATGAAAACACACGAAAAGTGTCCTTTTAATCAATAAAATATTTATAAAAGCTGCTTTTTTTACTTTTAATAATGATTTTGACAAATAATTACAACAGAGCGGCGACAAATTTCTGGTGGGCGCCTGACGGCGACAGTCCACGCTACACCCCTGCTTATAATATTGACTGGCACACTTTTATCTCGAAAAAGAAATTCATCAGCATATATTTCACTTAAAGACTTATGGATCTTCTTAATTTGTTATTTGTTGCAACTGTTTGTTTTCCATTAATGTTGAATCTGTAATGTATTTTCGAAACCTTATCCCCTTTCAGTATCCTTCAATGTATTGTGTCAGGCCTATAGCGTTGCAAAAGCGAAAAGTTCTCTTGTTGCATTACTTGAAACGGTTGCCATAAAACTTTAACACTAACGGCACTGACAGTGGACGTCATAATCTCTACGCCTGTTCAAGTGATGAAAACAAAATATCAATCTCTTGAAGGAAAGGGAAACGTAGAACTCCAATAGTTACTGAAGCTATATGACTTACAGACTATCCCACATACGGAGTTGAATTCAAAAATTCTTGACGAAATTATTTTTATTTAACAGAAGGTACTAAAATGGACATTTTTAAGTTATATTGAAAATAATTGTTTAGAAATACTATTGCAAAACTAACAATGAAGCGTCAGTGTTTTAGTGGCCCTGATCATGTAGCCGGAATGCCATGATTTCGAGTCTAGTGACACTGAAGACCCTCTGTGTTGAGGTTTCGATGCTCATGATTTCTGTCCGAGCTTAATTTTCAAACGTTGACGTAGTTTTGACGTTTGGAGAGGGGTGACATCTCAGGTGTCGCCCTCGTCACTTGAGCATGATTGAAAATTACGAGCTTAGTAACAAATAGCCTGTGATTTGCTTTGTAGGGTGGCGTTTATCAACACTCACTCACGTAATAGTCAGGTCATTGGACCTGCTAATTTTGAACCCTGTCCGATTGATGCACATAACAGCTCAGTCTCTTATTTATATTTTCAACAACAAGATAAAGATCATAGTTCTTTAAAGTACTCTGATTTTCATCCTGTTGCAACAAAACAGGGAAATTTAAAAATACTTGACTAATTTTCTCTTTTTCAAAAAGTGGTAGTGTAAAAATATTACATCATTGAATTGTTTTGATTGTGTAATGACATGCGATATTAAGTTGACACTTTTTACGACATACCGGGTCAATCAGCTTTCGATTTCATTCTGCACATTAATCAAAATCAATTATTGAAAATAAAATTTTGATGTTATTTCAAAAAGTTTTGCGAAATGTTGAATTTAATAGATTATAATATTACATATATAAATATATATATATATAAATCGGAGGATTCTCTTTATACAATGCAGCCATATTCTCTTTTTCCTCGTGTTCTTTTAGGTCCATAATATTTGCTATTTCTAATTTGCTTAAGAATCAAAATTAAAGCAATAATATTAAGTAAATATTATTATGTATATTATTTTAAGTAAATATATTTTAAAGTGTCAATATTAAATGCTAAGACGTATGTTTGAATATACCTATATAATATGAGATTAACTATATTTCTGAAGCCTTACTTTAAGGCTCATAGGACTCTTAAATTTTATTTTTTTCGATTTTTTGAAAAAAATATATGTTAAAGCCTGAACGTTTCTGAGCTGTTTGCAACCAAAATTTTGTTGATACTGTGAAAACTTCTAAAGTTATTGAGAAATAACTAGTAACACGTGAACAAAAACTTGCATCTGCCACGCCCACTTTTGACATCTGTCAGAACACATTCCAAACATTTTAATATTTTGCCGATTAGTTTTATTAAAAGAGCCACACCTAATATCAAATTGATTTCGGGAGTAGCATAACTACAACTCAACTTTTAACTTCGTTTAATCCAAGCGGGATTGTTTATTTACATTTCGATTTTGGATTAATTTATTTTATCATTTGTTATTGAAAGCTTTTAAACATGGATGTTCCATTGAAAAAAACTTCATCCGGAAAGAGACCAAAGAAGAAAAGATTTCAAGGAAACATGTATCGGAAGAAATCTCTGTCTGAAAAAAGTATTATTTCTTTTGAAAATGTTTCGCCAAACAAAAGTTCATCGGCGAAAAAATTGCCAAGTGCACACAAGATTTCAGAAGCTTACGAAAATGATGTTTCAGTTGAGTTTCAAGGTTATAGAGACTAATCGACATTAGTTTATTATTTTCAAAAATTGAAAAGTTACTTTGTTGCTCTGTGTGTTATGGCAAAATAAAAATGAGTGAAAAATCCACTGTAGGATTATTTTCCATATTTCAGTTCACATGCAGAAAATGTAGCATTGAAAAAAACTTAATTCCTGTGAATTGATTGGTATAAAAAATATACCTGAAATCAACAGACGGTCTGTTTTGGCCATGCGCTATATAGGCCAAGGATTGTCTTCGCTCGAGACGTTTTGTTCTCTTATGTGTTTGCCAAATCCAGTGTCTCAGAAAGCTTACGACAGAATAAATGCAAAGATAGCTGATATAAGTGAAGCGCTTGCAAATGCATCGATGAAGAAAGCTGCTGCTGAGGAAAAAATTATTGATCGCACCGTAAATTCTGTTGTAGTTAACGGTGATGGGACCTGGAAGACCCGTGGGCATACTTCACTTATTGGAGTCTGTGCATTGATTGGAGCTGACTGCGGGAAAGTTCTCGACATGGAAGTCATGTCCTCTTATTGCAAAGGATGCGACTCCGATAAAGGGCCAAAGCTTGGACCCAAATATAGTGCCTTTTTGGCTAAACATCACATTTTCTGCAGAAAAAACCATAGTGGATCTGCTGGAAAAATGGAAGTTTGCGGAATGCAGAAAATTTTTCTCCGATCAGAACAAAAACATGGATTAAAGTATCAGCGACACATAGGTGATGGTGACTCAAAGACATTTTTGTCTATTGCTGAAAAAGAACCATATGGGGATAGTGTTCCCATTGTAAAAATAGAGTGTGGTGGCCATGTCTAAAAGCAAATGGGTAACCGCTTGCGGAAGTTGAAAGCTTTACGGGGGAAAAGAAGGTTTCCGATGGGAAAACAATTGGTGGGAAAGGTCGCCTAACCGATGCTATTATAAGAAAATTGACGACTTTTTATGGCAATGCTATTCGTGCCAACTCCCATAATGTGAATGAGATGAGGCAAGCTGTCTAGCTGTGTGGGCTCATACATCCAGCACAGATGATGAGCCGAAACATTGGTTTTACCCAAAAGGCAAAAATAGCTGGTGTAAGTACAATGTTTCGGTTCACAACAATACAGTGAATGAATTTTCTCACAAGAACACCTTACCAAAAGCAGTTTCTGAAGTGATTAAACCTGTTTTTAAAGATTAATCACACTTGAAATTGTTAAGAAGGTGTTTAGGGGGGAAAACTCAAAATGCTAATGAGCCATTGAATTTACTGATTTGGAAGTATAGCCCGAAATTGATTTTATCAGGAATTAATGTCACAAAAATAGCTGCATTTATAGCTGCATGTAAATACAATGATGGAAGTAAGAACAGAATTGATCTGATGCGTGCTTTGAATTTAAAAATAAATAAAACAAATGTTTTGAATTGTGTAAATATTGACAAAGTGCGCAAGTCAACGGCTAAGAGACAAGCTTCTAAAACCTCCTTTTAAGCTCGTAAAGCTAAAACACTTAAAATACTCAAACAAATTTAGCAATGCAAGCTTGCAGAGGGCAATATTTATGCTGCTGGGACTTTTTAAAGCATACTGGTATGTTTAATTTTCTTTTTTTGTTATTTTTTATCTTTAACTTCATTTTTCTCAAAATGAAAAAATTTTGCCTTGCGCGCAGAATTTTTCAAAAACTATTTATCATATCAATATGAAATTTCATACACATGTTCAAAATAAGGTTTTTATAACTTATACAAAAAATTTTAAACAAATTTTTGTATATTTTTTTATTTGTGTTTTAATTGAATTTTTCTTAAAATTTTAAAATTTTCTTCATAATTGTATTTTAAAAATATTTTTTGTTCTCTAAATGCTTTAAAAAAGTGTATAAGTTCAAAAAGGAACATTTTTATATCAAATAAAATTAATTTTGTGAATTTTGATCAATTCTGCTCTTCAGATTTCTGCGCGCTGTAAAATGCTAATTTTCATATTTTTGAAAAATTGACCAAATTTTATTTCTTAATAACTTTTTAATTTTTTCTCAAATTTTCTGAAAGTTTGAAAAATAATGTAAATATACATGATTATCATGTGGTAAAAATTTCAAAATATTGATTTGTTTTCTTGCTAAGTTACACTGGTTAGAAAAAGGAGGTTTTCTTCGAGTGCCCGGATATCTGTTAAGGGTCCTATGACCCCTTAATTAAAGTAATAATTGTCATGGTTATAATGCGAGCTAGTAAATAATGACTCCATTCATGGACACGATTGACTATTGGCGTTTAAGTAGATAGTTTTACAAGAATGCATGCAATGTCTGTGTCTGTCGATATAGTTTCCAATGTTTTTTCTGTGCTTTGATAACCATGGACGTCTATTGTAGTAAGAATATTGAAAACAATGAATACTTGAAATTTACATATATATCCTTTTTTTAGTATTTTTTAAAAACATTCTCTATTCCATTTCTTAGATCCCCCTCAATATAGAGGGCGCTGCTTGTCAAAATCTACTTCGCTTTGATCTGAAATCTTCTATACGTGAACGAGTGCAGACTGTATCCATTCGGCAATAAATTTATAATTAATCCTACATTTGTCTTAAATGTTTTACTGAATTTAAATTGAGTCAAATGACTCTGATGAAAGGAACATTGACGAAAAAAGACTTCTACCACTGATTTGAACTCTTAGGCTCAATACCTTTATTTGATCTTTAGTTTTCTTTTATAAATTACAGTAAGAATTGTCGCGAAGAAAAATTGGTTAATATGCTTATGAAAACTGTATGCTTCTTAAAAGTTATGTACTACAATGGTGTTCAATTAAATATTTTGTTCCTAATGCGGTCTCAAGCTCTCAACCAAACGATTTCCAACCAAGTCTACTGTTTGTGCCGTATTAATTGTGCAATACCCAGTGTATTGTGAAGTTTGCAGTAAGAATTAAAAATTTATAGAAGTTCACAAGATTCTTTTCATTCATGGACATAGATTTATTCAAGACATGGCAGCCCTCCATTGACATTCATAAGCACTTTCACCATGATCTTTTCTTCATTTTAAACAAAAAAATGAAAGATGCTATGTAAAAGAAGAATTTTCAGAGTGAAAAACCTTTAGATGAAACTTGTTTTACCTAAATTTACTTTATATTTTCCACTAAGGGATAGTCTGCATAAATTCTTTCAATTTTGTAACCCATTATTCGTGAAATTCTTTCAATTAAAACACGTTACATAAAGTTTTAGCATTAAAAAATGATTTTGCAAAATGTAAAATCGTCATCTTACTAAAACTTATTTCTAGTAACATTGCCTACGCGGGAACTTGCTTTTTAAATCTCTCACGAATGTCAATGGAAAAAAGTTTTACAGATGCATGATAGAATAACTCTTAATCGATATCGGTTTAAATGGTCTCTTAATGGATGAAGCAGGTTTTTCGTCTCACATCATGGTGTTTTTATAGTGTAATGGATGTATTGAGGATATCACTGTCTCATTCACGAGTAATGTCCTAATTGAACTCAAAATAAAACAAACAAAAATGTATAATTTTTTTTGTTCAGGAGGTAAATGGATATATATCGGTTGAGAGAAATAATATTTAATATACTATAGCTTTAAATATATTTTCTTTATTTTGAATGTTACCGATAAAGAATAAGAGTCTGAATTCTGGGAAAAGAGTACTTACACAACTAATTGGTTTTGGCTTTACTTCTAGTTGACAATCATTTACTTTACATGTACACATTTCTTGTTTAAGCCCGAACCCCCTTCCCCACACAAAAAATTGATCTCACGATCATTTTACAGGGACCATTCATTTTAATATGTTTATCCATATTTTTCTCTTTTCAAATCTCAAAAGTTCTATCGGGAATATCTATGTAAACAAATTTAAATTTTGTGAATACTTTTTCATATGTAAATCTATTTGTACTTTGCCATTTCCGTCTTTATAAATGTCATTAAATTCTTTTATAAAGGATTTTAGAAATTTCTTTTTAATTAGAATAATTTTCATTTCAAGTATTAGGAAAATGTCACAAAACTCAGTGCAAAAAATGTTGGAACATCACTTATCTCTTGTTCTTGGTACACTGTAAATTAATCCACAAAAAAATTCATAAATATTTGTAACATAGAGTTTAAGTTCACTGATTAATATCAGGTATCGAAAGTCAATCTGAGTAATTCTTGTTCTAGATGGATCTGAGTAAGTCTTTCAAATGTTGGGGCTATGCAAAAGATACAACACATGAAACTTATTCAAACAACTGGACTGTATTTATTAAAATATTATGCGAAAACAGTTCCTTTAAGGGTGTTTCTATACACTGCCACACTAAAAATACATTAACAAATACTTTCTTATACATTTATACGCAATGCACGTTCACATCGCCCCCAAAACTCCAAAATGATATATAGTCTCGAGCGTAAACTTCGCGAGTGACTCTGCCTGAAAAATAAAATTCATAAATTTTATCATGCAATCAAATGTTACGTTTGCGGAGATCTTAGAAAATGCTTCTACAAAATCCTCTCTTTTAAAAAGAAAGAAATACCAACAATTACTCCTAAAACAACTGTGGCATAGAGGGAAAAAACAATACTTATTAGAATTGCGAACTGCTCATTCAGTGAAAAACCCGGAAACACATCTTGAACTAAAAGGTAGGTGAAGTTGTATTGATTGAAGAGAACACTAAAAACATTCTTCTTTGGAAGCTAGGTAAACTTGAAAGAACCTTAAGAGAGCGTGATAACAAAACACGCTGTTACGAACTAAAGACTAGTGGTGGACTGTTAAAACGAACTGTTCAACATTTTTATCCACTTGAACTAGGGACTGATTTTTTACAAATTGAAAAAATTTTAAACTTTAAATTTTTATTCCTTTTTTATTTACAGTTTCATTTAGTCTAATTATCATTTATTTAACCTATCATTTAAACTCATTTATTATCATAAATTTTAATTGTTAATTATTTTCCCTTTAAAAAGAATTTTGTATTTTTAAAGTGTTTTTAAACTTAGTTTATCATTTTATTGTATTTTCGAATTCTTTGTTGTATAACTTATTATATATTTGCATTTATTGAATGATGTGATTAATAAGTGAAATCTTTGGAGTTCAGGTGGAGATTGTGAAGCGAAACATTCCTCTTTATTTTGTCTACATTGGCGCCTACCAGCCCATCGCTTATAATTTATTGCTGATCAGTGTAATAACTATTTTTTATTAAACAGAATAAAACTAGATTTTGAAGGGAGAGGTTGTGGGGCAATGTCTCTCTCTATTTGATAAGATATTGATTATGATTTCGTTTCAACACTTTCGTACGATAACTGAACAGCTTTATTTCCGTAGCCAAATATATGCTTCAAGCTCATTCGTCTTGTGGGTTCAAAAGAAATTTCAAGCTCTTGGCCCTAACTTTTTCACATATTAAATCATCTTCCACGAAATCCTCTCGTTTTGCTTCTAATACTATCAGCAAAGCACGCACTGTTTGAGCACAATGATGGATATTTAGTACCTCTGTTTGTGCAAATAATTTTGAGCATCATTGACTTCACACAGTACAGGTTTCCAGAGGCCTTAAGTCACATAAAAACGAAAGCGATTGTATAGCGACTCATAAACTTCCTGTATCTGTTCGTGTATTAAATCTTTCACTTGCTACCGTCAGTTTCGTCGCGTGGGCGTGATATGGAGTTTGAAATATTTTTTTGAATTTAAATATCGTGGTGCTTGCCACCTCTCCTTTTCGTATGCCCCCGGGACCACGGGCCCCTCTGCACCCGTCAAGCTAAGCCACTGATTATATGCGAACTTCTTAGTAAAATAGAGAGCCATAGTTTCCCAGACATTTACTTAAAAGTTGCCGATGTTACAGAAATCGAAAAAATAACACGTATTGTGGGTATCACAAAATATACCTCTTTCGATTGCATGATAAAACTTATGAATTTTATTTTTCAGGCAGGGTCACTAGCAAAGTTTACGCTGGAGACTACATATCTTTTTGGAGTGTGGGGGCGCTGTCAGCGTGCATTGCTGTTTAATGTATAAAAAAAGTATTTGTTAATGTATTTTTTTAGTGTGGCAGTGTATAGAAACACCCCCACAGAAAATGTTTTCGCATGACATTTTAATAAATACAGTTAAGTTGTTTTAATAAGTTTCATGTTTTGTAGAGCTCCAACATATGAATGAATTACTCAGACCCATCTAGAAAAAGAATTACTCAGATGGAATCTCGATACGTGAGATTAATCAGTGAACTTAAAATACTTGTTGTAGATATTTTTGAATTCACAGTGTACCAAGAACAAGAGATAAGTGAGGTTCCAACATTTTTTTGTATCGAGTTTTGTGACATTTTCTCAATACTTGAAATGAAAATTATTTTAATTAAAAAGAAATTTCTAAATTCCTCTATAAAAAATTTTGTGATATTTCTAAAGACGAAAGTGATAAAGTACAATTTTATTTACATATGATAAAGTATTCACAAAATTTAAATTTGTTACCTAGATGTTCCCCATAGAACTTTTGAGATTAGGAAAGATGAAAATATGGATAAACATATTAATGAAAGATCCTTAAAAAATGATCGACAGATCAAGTTTGTGTATGTGTGTGTGTTTATGTCGGTGTGTGTGCCTGTGTGTTGCGTATGAGTCAGAGTGTGTGTGTAAGTGTATTTGGGTTCGGGCTTAAACAACAAATGTGTACATTTAGCATAAATGATAGTCAATTAGGAGTAAAGCCAAAAACAATTGGTTGTGTAAGTACTCCTTTTCCAGAATTCAACCTCTTATACTTTATCGGTAACATTCAACATGAAGAAAATATATTTAAAGCTATAGTATATTAAATATAATTTCTCTCAACCGATATATGACCATTTACCTCCTGAACAAAAACAATTATACATTTTTGTTAGTTTTATTTGACTCCAATTCGGACATTACTCGTATATGACACAGTAATATTCTCAATACATCCATTACACTATAACCAACACCATGTTGTGAGACGAAAAAACTGCTTCATCCGTGAAGAGACTGTTTAAACCGATATCTCTTAAGAGTTATTCTATCATGCTTCTGTGAAAGTTATTTTATTGACATTCGTGAGAGATTTAAAAAGAAAGTTCCAGCGTATGCAATGTTATAAGAAATAATTTTTACTAAGATGTAACAATTTTACATTTAGCAATATCATTTTTTATGCTAAAACTTCATGTAACGGGTTTTATTTGAACAACTTTTTCACGAAAAATTGGAAACAAAATTGAAAGAATTTATGCAGACTATCCCTTAGTGGAAAATACAAAGTAAAGTGAGATAAAAACAAGTTTCATCTAAACGTTTTTCTCTCTGAGAAGTATTCTTTACATAGCATCTTACATTTGTTTTGTTTAAAATGAAGAAAAGATCATGGTGAAAGTGCTTATGAATGTCAATGGAGGGCTGCCATGTCTTGAATAAATCTATATCCATGAATGAAAAGAATCTTGTGAACTTCTATAAATTTTTAATTCCTACTGCAAACTTCATAATACACTGGGTATTACACAATTAATACGGCACAAACAGTAGACTTGGTTGGAAATCGTTTGGTTGAGAGCTTGAGACCGCATTAGGAACAAAATATTTAATTGAGGACCATTGTAGTAGATAACTTTTAAAAAGCATACAGTGTGTTTTCATAATCATATTAACCAATTTTTCTTTTTGACAAATCTTACTGTAATTAATAAAAGAAAAGAGAACAAAAGATCAAATAAAGGTATTAAGCCTAAGGGTTCAAATCGGTGGTAAAATGCTTTTTTCTTCAAATCTTTTCATCACAGTAATTTGACTCAATTTCAATTCAGTAAATAATTGAAGACAAGTGTAAGATTTATTATAAGTTTAATGCCTTCTTCACTCGTTCACGTACAGATTTCTGACCAAAACAAAGAAGGTTTTTACAAGCAGCGCCCTCTATACCAAGGGGATATAAGAAACGGAATAAAGATGATTTTTAAAAAATACTAAAAAAAGGATATATGTAAGTGTCAAGTATTCATTGATATCAATTTCCTTGCTACAGTAGACGTCCATGATTATCCAATCACAGACAAAACATTAACAACTACGTCAACATATACAGACAGTACAGGCATTCTGGTAAAACTATCTACTTAAACGCCAATTGCCAATCGTGTCCATGAGTGGAGTTATTATTTACTAGCTCGCATTATAACCATGACAGTTATTACTTGAATTTGTTTAAGGTTGCAGAAATATAGTTAATCTGATATTATATAGGAATATTCAAATACACTTTCATAACATTTTGTATTTGCACTTTAATATATATACTTAATATAATATATATAATATTTACTTCATATTATTCCTTTAATTTTACATTTAAGCAAATTAGAAATAGCAAATATTATCGATATAAAAGAACACGAGGAAAAATAAAAAAGGCAGCATTGTTTTTATATCGTTTATAAAACATCGCAAATTATTGAGCTACAGGTTTCTGAATAAATTGTCAATTTAAAGAGAATCCTCCGATATATATATATTGTTTTGTCATATAATACATCGATGAAATTTTGCATTTTGCAAAACTTTTTCAGATAAGATTAAATTTTTTACTTTTTCAATAATTCGATTTTGATTAATGTGGAGAGTTAAATCGAAAACTGATTGACCCGGACTGTCGTAAAAATTGTCAACTTAATATCGCATATCATATCACAATCAAAACATTTCAATGACGTAATATTTTTTTATCACCACTTTTTGAAAAAGAGAAAATTAGTCAAGTATTTTTAAATGTCACTGGTTGCAACAGGATGAAAGTCAGAGTACTTTAAAGAACTATGATCTTCATCTTGTGGTCGAAAATATAAATAAGAGACTGAGCTGTTATGTGCATCAATCGAACAGGGTTCGAAATTAGCACGTCCAATGACCTGACTATTACGTGAGTGTGTGTTGATTAACTCCGCCCTACAAAGCAAACCACAGGCTATTTGTTACTGAGCTCGTAATTTTGAACCATGGTCAAGTGACAAGGACGACACCTGCGATGTCACCCCTCTCCAAACGTCAACACTACGTCAACGGGTGAAGTTTGAGCCTGGACAGATTTCAGGGGAGCATCAATACCTCAACACGGAGGGTCTTCAGTTTCGCTGGACTGGAAATCGTGGCATCCCGGCTACATGATCATGACCACTAAGGCACTGCAGCGTCGCCGTTAGTGTTTCAACAGTATGTCTAAACATTTATTTTCAATATAACTTAAAAATTGTCCATTTTAATACCTTCTGTTAAATAAAAATAATTTCGTCAAGAGTTTTTGAATTCAACTTTCTTTGTGGGAAGGTCTGTAAGTCATAGCCTTACTAAATAATGGAGTTGACTTTTCCTTTTCTTCAAGAGATTGATGTTTATGTATTCATCACTTGAACAGGGCTTGAGATTATGACGTCCACTGTCCATGCCGTTTGTGTTACATTTATATGGCAACCGATTCAACTAATCCAACAAGAAAACTTTTGTCCTTAGCAACGCATATAGGCCTGACTCAATGCATTGATAGATACTGAAAAGTATATTTTGAAAATACATTACAGATTAAAATTTAATGGAAAACAAATAGTTGCAGCAATTAACAAATTTAAACAATTCCACAAATTTTACAAATGAAATTTATACTAATGAATTCGTTTTCAACATAACAGTCTGCTAGTTTCTATTATAAACGAACTTTTAAATAAACAAGTAATATAAAAAATGTTTTTTTAAAAACAATTCCCCTACTTTTATATGCAGATGTCAACAAAGAAAATTTTTATTTTAGTTAATTAAATTTAATTAATTAATTGATATTTGAAGAAATGGTATTAACATTGTGTCACATCCACTACAAATTAAAATACACTCATGGGCAAAAAAATTAGCGCACCAAGAAAGAGTCGTCAAAATGAAGCAAAATTTTACATGCGTAATTACTACTTTGATATAGGTACAGTATAATCTGTTTTTGTGCGGTCCTTTTTTATGCTATTTTTTTAAGATTTGTTTTGGGCGAATTTTTATATGCAATCCTTTTTTATGCGGTGTAGAATTCCAATGGCTTCACCGTCATTGTAATGTTTTCTATCAATTTACTAGTGGCGTAACGGAGAATGTTAGGACCCCCTCCCCCTTGAATGTCAGATTTTGCCTTTAATATTTTCTAAATTGGGTAAAAAAGTATTTAGCGTTAGTCAATCCTTGTGGCCCTAGAGTTCTCCCCCCTCCCCGTGGCAGGACTCAATCTCTTTGGCCCCGCTGTAATGTTTTCTATCTATTTACTAGTGGTGTAACATTGAATGTTAGGACCCTCAACCCCCTGAAAGTCAGGTTTTGCCTTTTTGCCTTTAATATTTTATAAATTGGGTAAATACATATTAAGTGTTAGTCGGGCCTTTGGCCCCCTAGAGTCGAGCCCCCCTTCTTGATGCGGGGGTGTACGTTAAGCCACTGAAATGTATACACTTCAAAATGCTCTGTTCATTTGTTATAAACAGTCTCCCGACGATGTGCATTCAGTTGCTTTCTCCTAACGCTTCAGCAGCCCGCGTTTGATTGAAGATGAAACTTTCAATGACATTGACACTAATTTGATGATTATGAAGACGGACAGGAAGAACCGGATTCTTTGAGAGGGGATAAAAATATGCAGTGATTCAGCTTTGGCACAAACTGGAAAATCATTTTCTTAAAATAGATACCAGTTAAGAAAGGAGTTTAAAATTCCAAAAAGGGCTTCAATCATGTATATCTGGTTATCGTGACATTACGAGAAACTGACCACTCTTACTTCGACCAATAACTTATCTCTTACTTTATGCTGCTAAAAATAAATCAATTGAAATTGTAACTTCAAGAGACGAAAGCGATTTTGAACTTTTGAACTGATTTATTACAGGACTTTTGTTTATAATGAGTAGCAATGAATTATATATGCGCATTTTGAAAATTTATCCGTGTATACAATGAGAAACTTTCAAAATCTTTCCATGTCTAATATTTAATTATTTATTTTGTTATAGAAATATACTTACACACAAATTTCGTAAATAATTGGCATATTTTATAAATGAGCTTTTTTATGTGGTCCCTATCCACCGCATAAAAAAGTTTTTTGTAGTATTTCCAGGACTTAGTTTGTTATATGAAATAATTTATGAAATTTTTGAATATTTTTTGTGCGTTTACTTTTATGCGGTCCCTATCCAACGCACAAACATAGGTTCAACTGTAAATGATTAGAAAATCAAAGAAAAAGAATAATTTATTTTAGAGAAAAAGGCAAAAGAACGAAGGATTTTATACCCTGTTGAACCCATTCTAGTGCGAATGCACGATGCGATTCGATCGGGCATTGAGGCACACAAGTTTTGTTTGATGTCTTGAGACATTTCGCTCCATTTTTGCTGTAACCTTGCCTCTAGTTCGTTCAAACTCGTGGGACGCCCAACTCACCGTCTCGAATGATCCCAGATATGATCGATTGGAGACAAATATGGGGATCGGGCAGGCCAAGGAATGGTAGTAAGAGTCTGGAGACAGTCTTATGACACCTTTACCGTGTGAGATCGAGCATTGTCTTGTTGAAAAATGGTTCCTGGGAGCCGTTGCATGAGTGGCAACACATGTGGTTGCAGGATGTTATGGACATAACGCTGGGCTGTCAAGGTGTCACGGATCAATTCTAGGAGGGACCGTGTATTGTAGGCAACGGCACCCCATACCATCACACTAGCAGTGGGAGCGAAGTGTCGCTGTAAAGCAAAGGCAAGATTGAAGCGTTCACCACGGGGTCTCCACACACGAACCCGATTGTCATTATGCTGAGATGGATTCTAAATTCGTGGCTAAAGACGATCTGTTCCATTCCACTGCAGTCCAGTTTCCGCGTGCGCAGCAACACTCCAAACGGAGACGTGGATAAGTGGGCGTGAAAGGCAGCCCACGTAATGGATGCCACGATCCCAAATGTCCATCAGCCAGGCGTCTTCGTATGGTTCGAGAAGACACAGGGCCCCCTAGTAAAGGTGATACCTGTGCCTGGATGGCGGCCGAAGAAGCAGTTGGCTGTAGGCGTGTATTTATTACGAGTTGGCGTTCTTTTTGTCGACTGATCTGACGAGAGCGTGCTGAGCCTGATCTTCGTGTAAGTGGCATCTCTCGGATCCACTGGTCACAACACAATTAGAGCGGCCTAATTGGTGAGATATTTGCTTAGCTGACCACCCAGTTTCCATCATGCCGATGATTCTCCCTCTTTCAAACTGCTAAAGCTGCTCATATTTTCTTTGAAAATGGCGTAATGGCATGTCTACCTCATTCCTTGCTTTCTAAACGATTCAGCAGACTCAAACCAGCTGTGGTTACCTGTTTTATACTCCACTAAGAACGACGTTAAACACCCTCAACCAGTTATATGCAATGCTCGATCACGCTGCATTTCTAATCTTTTGCATATCTTCCCGACATGTACCTTCATGCCCAGGTTGGTTACGATCCCGCAATTATTTCTTGGTGCACTAATTTTTTTGTCCATGAGTGTCTCTATATATATGAACTGGAGTGGCGCCATGTGTTGCTGTTAGCTGTAACTTCATCGGAAACGCCCCAGAATAAATACAAAATTAAAAAATAAAATTCAACTAATGAATGAATATTAAAAAAATGCATTACCATCAAGTGTCATACATGACAAGTTTTAAAAAAAATTACCATGACCTAAGTGGATGAATAAAAGTTATTTTATTAACAATTGAAAATTTGAACAAGATTATATACATATAAAAATATAAATATATAAGGAGAGTGTGAACTATATATATATATATATATATATATAATAGAAATTGAAAGAGTACCATTGTATCCGAGAGTTTTATTTAATATCTGTTGATATTATAAAAATTGAAAATTATAACACCTATTGAGGGTATCACAAAATATGCCTCTTTTGATTGCATGATAAATCTTATGAATTTTGCTTTGCAGGCAGAGGATGCATTAGCCATGTCTTCGCTTAATACTACATACCTTTATGGAGTGTGAGGGCACTGTGAGCGTGCATTGATGTTTAATATATAAGAAAAGTATTTGTGATTGCATTTTTAGAGTGGCAGTGTATAGGGACTCTCGCCCACGGGAACTGTTTTTCCCCATGATACTTTAATAAATACAGTTCAGTTATATTAATTTGTTTATGTGATGTATTTTTTGTATAGCTCAAACATTTGAATCAATTACTCAGGCTGACTTTGTATACGTGAGATTAATTATTGAACTTAAAATCATTGTTCTAGATATTTTTGAATTTCTTGTGGACCCAGAGCAAGAGATAAGTGACGTTCCGACATATTTTGCACCGAGTTTTGCGACATTTTCTTAAAATTTGTAGTCGGTACCCCTTTACCGACAATGTTTAATTGAGCTTTTGTAGGTTCCTGTTTCTCAGAAACTGTTCAATGTAAAAACTTCCAATTTTATCTGTATATTGATTAGTCTTTTTTATTTATATTCTAGTTAAAATGTTTCAAATATATTGTTTACCTTTTTCAAAAAAATTCATCGTAAATGTATCACTTTGAAATTTTTGAAAATGGTCATTCTTTTTTCTATAACTGCTTTTCAGCAAAATATTTTGGCAAATTCTCCAAAAAAGTAGCTTCATTATATATAGTTACATATTATTTATGTGCATTAAAAATTGCATGTGAGTTCATTCAGTAGATTCTGTGAAAAAGGTACACGTGGTTTGAAAACTATCCTTTTGAGAAAATTGCATTTTTAATGAAAAAAGGCATTTTATCACAAAAATAATGAGTTGCAACATATATTTGCCCTATTTTATTAAATATTAGCTTATTCTCTATTTTTTAAAGACATTTTAGTCTTTTCTTTTACTTTGATTGCTCAGAAAATACATATATAGCATTTTTTACTTTTAAGCTTTCGAGGTTTTTAGTAAAGGTTACATTATTTTACTAAAATTATGTATAAACTTTTGAAGAATTTTCGGTTCCGATACATTATTTTCATCAAATTTGACCATAAAGCCTCATAAATATCTTTTGAAAATGTGTCAATACATGAAAATATGGCTTTTGTAATACATGATTACACGATATTTCGAAAAGTTTCATTACTGTTTTGTATACACCTGTAAACACAATTTCTTAAAGTACCAGAATTAAAAAAATTCTTTAAATATTAGATAAATGGTATTAAAAACAATTAGAAATTTATTTTTATTTTTTTAAGATGAAATTTATGTATTTTTATGTATGTAACGAGCTGCATGCAACGAAAAAAGGCATTGCTGAAATAATTATCAAAAAGAGTACATGGTTTTTGCCTAATAATTTTTGACTCTAGTTTCTTATGACACGTTCTCCCAGATTTCTTTCAATTTCTTCGGTTTTCCTGTATAAATTTGAAATTCACATGCAAATCCACTTGAGTCACATCTCATTCAAACTTTGTAGCCTCTTTTAATGGGTTTCTTTGGAATATATTGTTTCAAGGATGATCGTCCTTTGAACTTGATCATACTTTCCTCAATTGACTGTTTTTGTCCGGGTTTGAAAACTTTTAAAAACATTTCTGATAAGTGATCAAGGAGTGGGCGCACTTTGTACAGTTTATCAAAATTCTTTTCCGATTTCTTGGGCATCAAGTTGTTATCATTTAGATGAATGTTCCCTAAAATCCAAATAAATTTTCTCACTGGCATCAATCCTGAAACAAAGGCATCGTGTAAAATTTCATTTGTTGACCAAAAATCTCTGTAGCTGGGCAATTGTTTTATCCCCATCACCATATTTATAGCTAAAAAAACATAATATATTCTGTACAATAACAGGAGTAAACGCATTGCCTTTTTGCGTAGCATAGAAATTCGTTTTGTATACATTTGTTTCTATAAAACTGATAGAAAATAACGTAAAAAAATTGAAATAGGTGAAGGATCTTGAAGGGATGTTATTTCATCTGAGGATCCACTTTGTTCAGTAAAAGGGATATTTCGGATCTTTACAGACGCTTTATTTTTCCAAGTAACTTTAGATATACGGGATGGTCCTGGCACACTTATGTCATCTTTTTTCCTCATTAATATCTGTATTTTCACTTGAAGATGACTTTGCAGTCATAACATCCTCTGCTTCACTGAGCGATGATTCATCGGATTCAATATCAGAAGGTAAGTTGTGAAATACTTCCAGAGCTTCTGGAATGGTTATTCCTTTCCTTGGCATTTAAAAAAATTACGAGAAATTACACGAAGAAGCACTTAAAATATCTTATCTCCAATATTAAAAAAGATAAGAAAACGCTAAATTGATATTTCTGTCTTCTCTGAGAACAGCGCAATTACAAAATGCCTAAGGAAAATTTGTTTCTGAGCTCATAGCCCTAAAATATTGTAACGTCAGCTCATTACAGAACTCACTCCATCTATACATGTCAAGAAAGACGTATGGATTGTTACTTGACCAAATGAACCATTGTGTCTCCATAAAAGGCACCCGGGGTTTATCCCTTATACTGGGGACAACACACGTGCGAACTGTCTTAGAGAATGTTTTTGAATTACTACTGCTTTCTATCTTCGCGACTTACAGACGACACCTGTTAGTCAGTGGCGTAATGGAGAACACTTGGGCCCCCCTGCAAAGTCAGGTTTTGGGCCCCCAAGTTGATTTTAGAAATAGTAGGTACTTGGCAATAGTCAGGCTGTGGGCCCTCTAGAGCCCTGGGCCCCCCACGATGCAGGGGTTGCGGGGGTGTACGTTACGCCACTGCTGTTAGTTCAAACCATATACAGAAATGAAACTACAAGTTATAACCCCTTTGTATTGGGTCCCCCTTATCCTATTGACGTAGCCAATTTGAATAGAAATGTACTGGTACTAAGGATAATCATAAAGGCAAACTCAGTGAAAATGTCACAGTTGGAATTATAGCTTCCAGATGTTGGATGCAAGCCCATGTCGGGATAGAGAGAAAAAGACCGGAAAATTATTCAAACGTACCCAAGGAATGCGATTGAAGTCGGAAGGTGCAAATGTATGGCATTGACAGTGAGAGGTGGCGAAAAATGTAAAAGTGACCCTTTTTTTTCCTGCCGATAACCGTCTCTTACTGGTTGATTGATTGATTGAATATTAACTCGCACTGTTTACACGAGGGTTTGGCGACGGACCACGTAATTTTGAACCATGGTCAAGTGACGTCCGATTTTAGTTGGGTTTTCATTTTAATTTTTTTCTACTCTTCTGTTTATTTATCAAAATGACTGAAAGTTGTAATTAATAATTAGAAAGAAGTATAGTAAAACATCATGCTATAATTTAAAATAACTATTTTTTTAATATTTTTTAAAGCTAAGGGAATTTACCAAAGTTAAAGAGACGTCAATATTTTTCTATTTAAAAGGTCTCAATCGTTAAATATAAGCGTAATATTGTCATCTATTGACAGGAAAAGGAACAAATATTTGAAAACAGCACTTTTGGGGATAAAAAAATTTTAATTATTATTTTTTTAAAAATATTTAAAGTGTGGTTTCGGTGTGAAACCACTGAACGTTAAAGGGTTATACGACATTTCGAAAGTTTTCATTATGGATTTAAATGTTAATATACTCACAACTTCCTTAAGTATCAGAATTCAAGTTTCTCTTTTTGTTAGACAAGTGATTTCTAAAACAGCCACAAAACTGGGGGGGGTGTTGTTGTTTTTAAATCTGAAATTCATTTATTTTTTTATGTATGTAACAAGCTTCTCGCAACAATAATGACAATGTCTTTTGTAACTTTTTCTCAGAAACTATTAAACATTAAGACTCAAGATTTTGTCTGTATATTGAATAAATCTTTATCTTTATACTTAGTGAAATTTTAAAAATGATTTGTTCAGTTTCTTTTTTTTAAAAAAAAAAAAAAAAAAAAAAAGATAATTTTTGTAAAACATAATTAGGAGTTTCATTAAATTTGTATTTTTTGTAATGACATGAATTTTCTAGCTAAATGGTTTAAAAATATTTTTAAAATTTCAATACAAAATACACAAGTAAATATCCATGCATGCAGTAAGTAGGTTTAGGTAAAATAAAATTTTTAGGAAACAGTAGATTTTATAAAAAAAAATCTTACCTTTTCGGAGAAAAATCTTCAAAAATCCTGTAATCCTATTTATGTTTATATCTACAAATTTTATCTTTAATTTTCTATTAGTTAATGATTAAATTTCGAATCACTCTAACTATAAGCTATAAAGTTCCCTCCAAAACCCAACACAGTTAAGCTTGCAGTTAAAAGTTAATGGCGTTTAATAAATGAAAAAGACAGAAACTTTGCAACAGTTTAAATAGCCAATAATGTCAATTTTATCTGTCAAAGTGGGCGTGGTCACCAGCTGATAATTTTTTAATAGTTATTTTAAAATACATCTAATTCATAAAATGGCTAGCACGTTATATCATTGGAAAGGTCCTGATTTGGAGATTTTAGAAATATCAAATCTCAAAATTGATCTCCCAAAGGCTTTATCTGACTGACTGCCCTTAAAATGAAAATTGTTCTAATTAAAAGAAGTTTCTAAAAAATCCTTTGCAACAAAAAAAAAGTTATATTTCTAAAGACGGATGTGATAAAGTACAATTAGAATTATATGAAAAAGTATACAAAATTTGAATCTAATTACACTTCCGAAAGATTTTTTGAGAATTGAGAAGAAAAAAACATGAAAATATAAACACATGAATGAATGTGATCCCTGTAAAAATATAGATAGATCTAGTTTGTGTGTGGGGGGGGGGAGTTTGTTTTAAACAACAAATGTATGCTTATAATGTAAACGATTGTAAAAAAAAACTAGAAGTAAAGACAAAAATAAATTGCAGTTAAAAAAAAATAAAATACATCCTTTTATAGTTAATGGAACTAAATTGTAACTTAATCTTTTAGTCGTCAAATCTGGAATTAGTCGCAAAATTTGGAAATGGGATCTGGAATTTGTGACCAAATGCAGAATGGGATTTGAAAATGGGAATTCGTTAATCTTAATGATCCTCTTTAAGACAATGGAACAAAATTATGAAATTTTTGTATTGTCATCGGTCCTGGACAAGTGAGCAAAATTTCGAATTAATTGTGACCTTTTAAAGTGGGTGAAAATTGAGTTCAAAGATTCCGTTACATACAAGTGAAACTTATAAAAGGCTTTTAATAAGTAATTGTGACAGTCTTCGTTTGCCAGAATTGAACTTGCTATCCTTTCTTGGTAACATTTAAAAATGATTATATATTTAAAATCTACTTGAATCCAGTATTCATTATGATTTATATTTTTCAAAGTCGAAGAAATTGTCACATTTGAAGCTATAGTGATAGTGTATTAAACATCATTTTGACCGATATATCACATTTAACTTCTTAACAATCAAATTGTACATTTTAATAGTTTAATTTTGAATCTAATCCTCAGACATTGCTCGTATAAGACACACACACACAGTAATATTCTCAAAATACATCCACTATACTGCAAAGCTTGAAACTGGAGCTTTCGTTACAAAACACCATGTTGTTAAACTAAAACATTGTCTCATACATTTAGGGGCCGGTAAAACCAAAATCGGTTAAGAGTTATTCTATCATGCTAATGTATAACTTATTCCATTTACATTCGTGAGGACTTAGAAAGAAAGATCTATGGTAGGTAATGTTATAAGAAATAAGTTTTAGTAAGAGACAGAGAGAGAGAGAGATGTATAAAATAAGTTTATATTTTATATAATACTATTTTTAAATACTAAAGATTTCTTTAATGGTTTTTAATTGAATGATATTCATGAAAACATGGGCTACAGAATTGACTGAACTTATGAAACCTATCTCTTAGTGAAAAATACAATTCAATGCGAGGTAAAATTAGAGTTCCATCTACAGGTTTTTCTCTCTGAAAGCTCTTCTTTGTATAGCATCAGTAGGAACAATATATTTAATTGCGAACCATCGCAGTAGATAACTTATAAGAAAAACATACAGTTTTATTAAGCATATTAACCAATTTTTCTTTCCGGCATTTCTTAATGTAATTGTTAAAAGGAAAGAAAACCAAAAAGATCAGATAATTATGAAAGAAGATTTTATAAAAAAAAACATTAAAAAAGAAAGTATATACGTATTGATTATTTTCCCTTTTATTGCTACAGTTTATGCCCATGGTTATACAAGCGCAGACAAAATATTGTACAGTACATCGACAGACACAGACAGGATATTCTTTCCGGTAAAACTATCTATTTAAACACCTATTGTCAAGCGTGTCCATGAGTGTAGCCATCGTTGGCTAGCTCGCATTAGAAGCAGGACAATTAATACTTTAATTAATTTAAGGCGTTAGAAATATAGTAACTATCACACATATTTTAAGTAAGTATGTTCAAATATACTCTCTTAACATTTAATATTTGCTATTTTTTATATTTACTTAATATAATAAGTATATATAATTATAGTTACTTAATATAATAAATATAATTTTATTTACTTATTATAATATGGAATTATATTTACTCAATATAACAAATATATATAATTATATTTACTTACTGTATTAAATATAATTATATTTACTTAATATAATAAGTATAATTATTTTTGCTTAATATAATAAATATAATTATATTTACTTAATATAATAAGTACAATTATTTTTGCTTAATATAATAAATATAATAATATTTACTTATTATTACACTTTTAATATTTACATTTAGCAAATTTAATATTTAAAATAGCAAATAGTATCGACATAAAAGAACGTGAGAAAAACGGTACATGGCTGCATCGTTTTTGTATCGTTTAAAAAACATGTTAAAATATTGAAAATATTTGCATTTTTTTCTATAAATAATTTAAGTTGCATGGATTAAAAATATACTGGCTGTTATTCAGTGTTTGTGATCCTACATAAAAATTAAACTACAATAATATTGAACTCATTCCGCTAATGATGAAAAATATGTTAAATTTTTGCCCTAATTATTAGATGTTTAAATTTGGACGACCAATTTTAAGTTTTTATTTTCATTTGACGGGATTTATTTAGAACAAGTTTATGCATTAATTAAATAAGCATTTTGAAAAAAAGTTTTAAGTCATGTAGTAAAACGCACTTCGAATTAAATATTCTTTATAACTATATAACTAGAGTGAATAAATCTAGCGGTCGACAACCTTTGTTGGTGAAGACTTTGGAATGACGTTCCAAGAAAAGGGCAATTATATTAAACTGTTTCCTATTTCATGCACTTTTTATACACTAATGGCCACTAAAATTGTTACACCAAGAAAGCGACTTGCTATAGACCTGAAATTTAAGCGACAGGAAGAAGGTGCAGCGATATGTAAATGACTAACTTTTCAGCTCATTCAGATAAAGTAGGCACCGGAAGAGACACCTACAATGTGTTTAAATGAGAAAATTGTTCTGCTGTTTTCAGGACGGTAATACGGAACGCCGTTTTTCATCTCAACAGCCCCCTATCACAGCAGCCGAAAAGACAGGTATGTTACCCGTATGGCTTTAATGGATCGTGCAGCCACGTCACGAGAACTGAGTCGAGAATTCGGGTCGTTTGCAAGACAACAAATGTCTGCACGAACAGTTCGCCGACGTTTGCAACATTATGGACTCTCAGCTCGAAGACCATTGCCACTCTTGAAGCTACATTACAGACAAGAGCGTTCTCAATGGTGTAAGCAATGATGAACCTGATTGCCCAAATGGCAAGACGACATTTTTACAGATGAATCCAGGTTCTGTTTACAGCATCAAAATGGTCGCATCCGTGTTTGGCGGCAAAGTGGTGAACGCACACAAGCAGTGTGCATCCGTCATCGTCATACTGGCCATCACCTGGCGTGATGGTATCGTCACCATACGGCGCCACTGGCTCGTCACTATACGGCAGTTAGTACAGTCGTTGAGCTTTGGCGTCGTGTTGAAGCTACATAGGCATCTGTACCTGTACATGCCATCCAATCTTTGTTTGACTCAATACCCAGGCGTTTAAGTGTTGTTATTACTGCCAGAGGGGGTTGTTCTGAGTTCTGATTTCTCGGGATCTATGCACCCAAATTTCTTGAAAATTTAATGTGTGTCAGACATGTTATTTCCAGTATAATATATTTTTCCAACAAATATCATTTTGTTATCTACATTTCTTTTTGGTATAGCAATTTAATGGCCAGTAGTATACATAAGATTCTATTCATGCGCATCAAATAATTTTTAAGAGCTAATCTTTCTTAAACCTTTTTTCCCTAAAAAAAGACATTGAGAAGAAAAGACGATGCTTACAGTATATTTTTTAAGGAAATAATCGTAGGACTTTTCTCAATTTTGTTAATACTCTTTGACTTTGAGTAAAAATATATTTACCCAGTAATTTATAATTTATTGATAATAAGCAAAGTAAAAAGAAACAACCTGAAACGTCATGTCAAGTAGCTCACTTAAAAGTAGATGTTTTTGTAAAATATAAAGACATTACTGATGTGTCTTATGTGTTGCTACTTTTCAAGAGCAAGAACAGGAATAGGTATACTTATTGATATCCTTAACTTTGAGAGAAGTATTGTTAAAGTTCTATCATAATCGTTGGTAGGAATTTTAGAAGTAAACAATGCAGGGTTTCACATATGGCAGAAAGAAATGTTGAACGATAGAACATTTGGAACCAAAAAGATTCACACTTTCCTAATGATGTGGAGACAACCAATTAGTGAATGTCAAAGGAGATTTAAAAAAAGTTCCGTACATAATGAGATGGCGATTAAAATCCTTACAATTTTTAGCAAAAATAACACGGATCCGAAGCTAAAATTGAAAAAGAGGATTTATTAAAGCATATTGGAATTAATGTGACTTGGTAAACACAAGCAGAGAAGCTTGATTGATAAAAATTCATGAAACTGCAAGCATTTTGCAGATATGCCATAAAAGACGAAGTACAGACACCAAAAAGAAAAATGAAAAGGTCACTTTATGCTAGCCCAAAGTATTGTTCGTCAACAGACAAAATACCTATGCATAGAAAAGGAATCATCCTGGTATGTACAAAAGAACAATTGACAAAAATGAACCTTAGCATCATATAGTTCCATGAAAACTGGTTTGTTGCTGGAAGTTATTGAAAAACTTATGTCTGTACATCAACATTCAGCATCAGATTCTTTATTTGATAGATACTTAGCCGGAAAACTCAAAAATCATAGTGATGTGCTGAAATATCCGAAATGGAATCGAAAGGCGAGCCAAAACTAGCAAATTTTTATGTCGTCCATTTTAAGTTTTCACAACTATGTGTGTGTGTTTGCAATATCTTCAATACGTCTAGCAGAGGTAGCATCTGAAAGCTAGATTTTTTTTATTCCTCAAATTATTTGATTTTTTTACTGAATTTATTTCAAACATTGCATCGAAAGCATTTAAGAAACACTCCTTGACAATTTCTTTATCGGTAAAAAATTTCATTTGTATATAAATAATATAACACATTTCATAAAATCCCTTTTTTACCTCTGCATTTTATGACGTTACCACAGACAAAATACTTTGCTGCTGTTGCAAAAATTTTTTTCAGAAAGCCAATTTATGACCTGTTGAAAGATATCTTCCATGAAAAGAGCCGTCTAAATATTTGTTTTTAGCGGTAAAAGGTGAGCAAAAATAACCCTTTTTAAACACATATCATTTTCAGGACAAATCAAAAAGTTGTTGATCTATGTTTGTTTTTAATTCAAAATAATCAAGTTACAAATTGTTTTGAAACAACCTATTTTCTTTGGATATTTTCCCCTTAAATGGTATGGCAGTTAATTAAAAATTGATTTCGCCCATAAAATGGTCGCTACTCGGCTGTTATTATTTTCTTTTATCACTAACCGTTTCATTTTACAAAAAGAAAAAAATATATCTTGCAGCTCGTACCAATAGACATCGATAGCAAAACTAATACATTCGATTGCTTGATTTACAAAATTTACTGCTAAATTTTTAATATATTATTTTTAAATAACTGAATTTAACAGGCCATGACTGAGCCTGAATTTAACAGGCCATGATCGGGCCACTCAGAAAAGGCCAGTGGACCGCAAGTTGAGTATCCCTGATCTAAGTCGACTACACCATGCCACTTCTCTGTTCCAGAAGAGAAATTGAGCGCTGCTGAAGCAGCCTAGTTGCCGAGAGGAAATATCAAATTCAAAGTCAAAACAATCGTAAAACAATGGAATTTTGTACAGCGAATGGAAAAAAATAGTTTCAAAAAGTGCCGATAGATGGCGCTGTCAAGGAAAGGTCTTGTCTGGAGGGGTGAAAATATAAACAATTTTCAAAGAGGTATAATTCTTTGAAATTTAAATTAAATATATATATATATATATATATATATATATATATATATATATATATATATATATATATATATATATATATATATATAATTTAAATCTTTAACACTTATATACAAAGGAGTATGACTTCAAAAAAGTACTAAATCTTTGAATTATAATCATAATTTTAAAAATTATAAGCATATGAAAATAAGAAATAATTTTGCAATAAATATTAAATAGTTTTTTTGTGTTGCGCACGCTATTTTCTAAAATAGTAGCCTCTGATGTATAAAACGTTTTAGAATTATAAAATGTATCACACTCTATAAACCCTACATCATTTAAGAACAATTATATCTTTTGTATTTCAAAATATTTGAAAAATATTTAAATTTTTAAAAAAATTTTTGAAAACATAATTTTATTTTTTTAAAAATATAATTTATTATTCTACTGATATAAAAATACTACAGTGTAATAAGGGATACATTTAATTTTATAAATCAACTTATAGCTAGTAATTAAAGCCACTATTTTAGAAAATTGCACATGCGCAACGTAAAAAACCTAATTAATATTTCTTATACAAATGTTTCTTATATTTTCATATGCTTATAATGTTTGAAATTATGATTATATTTGAAACATTTATACTTTTCTGAAGCCCCATTCCATTATAAATAATGTGTAAAAGATTCGAATTATTTAATTTTAATTTTTCAAGAGTTATATATATTTGAATATTGTTTATGTTTTCAGCCCTCTAGAGAAATCTAACACGCCTGAGACCTCTTAATAATTTGCAAGCCTCCATCCTGACAGTGCTATAAAACTACTGCACGTTTCTCAGTACTTTTTATCACGTTTATGAAGGTTCGTGATGATTCATTTGCAACTGAACCAAATTTTAAAAAGAAATTTACATATGGTTTCTACAATCCTTTTTTTATCGTATATTATTTCTAGGAGATTTTAACTCAAAAACATTTTTTTCACTTCCGATTTTAAATCATTTGGATGTGAAATTAAGAAATATCCTGATAAAAAAAGCACTTTTTTATTCTTAAACCACCATCTGAAATCCTTTTTAAGCCAATTTACTCCAACTTTTTCATGAAAAAATATAATACTTGCTGGTGGCACGAGACTGAATTGCAATTAAAACTGATGTGAAATGCGGCATGAGCACAAATATTTGTGGTTGATCACTGATACAAACAAATAGGAGGAAAAAAATATAAATATCTAGAATTATCAAAAGAAATTTAAAATATGTACTTTGTTAAATATACAAGTTTAAGGTATCTGACTACGTTCGGAACCGTGATTTTGCAAAAGAATGTAAATGGATAATATTTGTGATATTCATTGTCACTTAGATTAGAAAATGTATATAAAATTGTTTTAAGAATATTATTAGAATAGAAAATTATTTAAGTACAATATTTTGACAAAAAAAGAACATAAATGACCCATTTTCAAAATATTCTCCTTTTGTGAAAAATATTTCTATTATAATAATATGTTGCCTGTATATAGCTCAGACCTCTGTACAGAGGCTCAACTAGAATTTTTGAAATATATATCTTAGAAGTGGGTTTATCCTTATTTTACGACAACAGAGGGGAGAAATTTTAAGGAAAAAACGCCGATAATTATTTCAATGGGTTGTAACTCTGAAAATAATGTGAATTTTTCAAAAACGATAGTTCAGACTCTCTGGAGAAGTCTACTTTATAAAAGCAAAATATTTTATTATTTTGGAAGCATTTCTTATAAAAGGAGAATATTTTAAAAAAGGTTATTCTAAGTTACTTTTTGCCAAAACATTGTATTTAAATAATTGTTTTTGTCAAAATGTCCTTAAAATAATTTTATACATGTATTCTAATCTAAGTGACACTAAATATCATGAAATGCATCCATTTACACGCTTTTGCAAAATCATGATTCCGAAAGTAGTCCGATACTTTAATGTGACTTTCAAAACAAAAGAAGGATCAAAAGTCCTTTATAACTTTGAAAATACAGTATAAACACAAATAGCTGAGTTACGAAAGTACAATTTGAGTCTAAATGCTTCCTATTGTGAAAACTTTTCTCAACGAAAAAAATAGCCCTTCTCAAAATAACAAACAAAAATTAAATTTCTCTACGCCAATTATTTTTTGGAATTACTAAAACTTTAAGTTACACCCTCGCAAATATTTATAAAAATTATTCCAACTTATTTAGTATACATTCACAAATCTCCATAAATCCCAATCATATGTTCCAGTAAAAAAATGCTAGGGAGGCTGTGATTTTTATAATTAATATACACTGATCTAGATTCTAGTATGCATGTTACATTTAATAATTAAATGTTTTCTCTTTCATATGGATAAATGAAATACGTATAATATACAAGTTAAGACAAGTTAATATCTAAATAAGTATTAAAAATAGAAATTTATATATATGTTTGATAAAGTTTGTTTCTTCTTCAATGGGATCTTCTGCTAAATAACATTTACAGGAATTTTAATAAGGAAACTTATGCAGAATTATATTTTGTATACATCCGGGAAAATATCAAGACTTATGATAACTTTTTTTCGATTTACACGAATAGCTCCTTTTCATATTTTAGTAAAAAGAAGACAATTAAAAATGTTAAGTAGTTTAAAACTTATATTTTACAGTTTACAAAGGGATTTACCGTTAGTTTAATAATTCATATTATAATATAGGATAATTACTTGTGTTATTGATTATTTTTATTAAAATATTAATTTAAAAGGGAATTATTTTAACTTCTTATACAAGTTCCAACTGAATAAAAGTTTTATATTTACGTTTTGAACGTTTCAATGTCTTTTTCTTAAAGGAACTATCAATGCATATTTTTGCAATTTCCAATCAATGACTTGCTTAAAAATTACGAAAAAAGTATTAATTAGCTGATTCTGAATCTTACGAATACTTTTGAAGCATTTATTACCTCAGTAATAAGACGAGCAGACAGTTATTTCTTGACGTGAATGGAAACTTACTACCCTGTGTCTTTCTTACGTATATGCAAAAATAAATAAATAAAATAAAATAAAAGATAATAATAATAAATTCTCCTTTAAAATACATACTTTTTATGTAGATGTTTATACTTATTCTACTAGCTTATTAATTCCTTATTTGAAACTTTTATCTGTGGCGCTGTATTTATTTATAACAATATTATAACCCATTGTTAACGCTTTATACTAATGGAAACCTTAATTAAAAATGACTATTTTTAAGAGTTAAATGTGCTAAAGTTGTTTAAAGTTGAAAATACAAGCATTGTAAATAATACTAAAATTCGATTTCAAACATAAGTTCAATGTAGCATTTTAGACATCGTCTCATATCATGAATTATAAACAACACATTGAATGACAACGTTTACATTTAACTAACGCCTATTTTTCTAATTATATGTTAAAGCTCTTCAAATATATTGCGTTTGACATGGTAATGGCAATCGACTGTGCCCATTAAGAAAAATGGGAAAACTCACTGCAGAGAAAGACAGAGAGGGAATACAGGTGAAAGCTATTTAGAGTATAAAATGAGTTTGAGCTGAAAAATAAAAATAATATAATTATTACTAATTGCATTACAAACCAGCATATATAGTATATTTGAAATAGATACAGTAATTGATATATTTAAAAATAATAAGAACATCTTTTTTGTTTCTTTTGAGAAAATGAACTCTCACGCAACGACAATTGAGGTATATTTTGATTAATAAGAATTCATTGTGGATGACTTCTTATTAATATGTTGTCTATTTCTTGAAACATCATATTCATAAACATATTATATCAGTGATTTAAATCAATTTTTTTAAGTAAAATTTGTGATACCCCCGGCCCGGGGGTATTATCTCCTCATCCTCGCGACCTAGATTTGTAGGAATAAATGATAGATCACCCAAGTTCTCCATAATAAATTTAATTTATTATTGTATAAATATATATTGATCAACTCAACACAAGTCTTACTAGAGGGATAAAATCAGGAGTGATACTACGTAATTATAAATTCTAAGTAAATAGAGCCTGGAATCATAATCACTATCTTTATGAAAACTATCCTAAGAATCCTTATCTGCCTTAGATTCCTTAACACACTAAAGTCCACTCTTCTACTCCCCTAACACGCGAGTGCTAAAGTTCCAATATCTATCTATTAACTAATCTGCATATCACGGTTTCTTCTTGTGAGGATTGGATTGAAAAAAATGCCATTTTGGCCCCAAAGATTCCCCAAGAGTATTAGTAAGAACCTCCAATAAAGCCCCGTCACAAATTATCTTGATTAAATTTTACTTTTTCTTATTAACGTCGTGCTTGTGATATTCCCCCCCCCAACCCTAGGGTGAACATCTCTTTCATTATCAGCGTAAGCTAGAGGTGTAGGATTAACGGAAGAACTAGAAGTATACATTATCTTAATATAACTTTATTAAGATATTTAACTTAATCCTGTAACAAATTAGATTATAATAATATATGTGAGAGAATCTCTACGGTGGCAAAACACACAATATATATATATAGTACCGAATTAACCTAACTCGGACCACTATCAATAACTGACTCGCCTAAACTCAATTCCAATACCATCACAGATCCTAATATTAAATAGTCAATCCTACCTTACTGTAGTTTGAAGTAAAGATCACAACAATATTAGATGAAGCCTTGTAATTACTCGAGTGCAATGGTATGCACCTTGACTCAATGGAACTCTATCACGCATGATTTCTGTTCGTCGTCACGTAACGTTTTCCAAATCTTCTTCACGCTTGAACCACAGATTATGTTTACATTCCTCAAATTGCCACCTCGCTTACTCTAAATTCTGATATTTAAAAGCTTCCTAATTTGCATCTTTCTTTCACACTTCACTTCTTGGTTTTGGTTGGAAAAGAGTTGCCATTAATTCTGGCCCCAAAGAACCCAAAGGACATGTTAAAAAAAGACACGTGAGCCCTTCACATGCTTTATAACAAAGCGAGGGCAATTGGCAATAGATTTCATAATTTTGAACATCTATCAAGTGACGTGAACGACAACTGATCTGGCAACCCGTTCTTCAAATTTCTACACCACACCAACATGAGGACCTTGAGCCATGATCAATACAACTTGTGTCAAACCCTCTATACACCTGTATTTCAATGGCACCAGGACTTGAACTCAAGATTCACCAGCCACAAGTTTATGACCATAATCATTTGGCTATCGTGGCCTCAAAATTATCTTGAACATATTCAGAAGCTTCTTAACCCATTTAAATGCCGAGGAAAGGTTACAAAATCCCCCAAGTGCCACAGTTTTTCCCACAGACTCACGTTGTTACGCGGTTTGTTGGGGGGAAAGAAAAAGCGTGTTATTCCACCTAAAAATTGTTTACTTTCACTCTAAAAAAGAAAGAAAAGAAAAGGGTAAAATAAATAAAATGAAAATAAAAAACGTAATCTCTAGAGTTACAATATAATATAAAAAATAAATTATAACTTATCTGTTCTGTGATATATCCTGAAACATGGTTAAACACATAGACTAGTATCGCATTAATATAATAATTAGGTATGAAGTATTTTTCGTAATTTTTTAGCATAACTTTTGTTTCAGTTTAGTATATTTGTCATTTGGTGTTAGTTTGGGCGAACATTTACCGGGGGTTGCTATTCCTATTTTTATGAACATTTGCTAAGCGTCGCCATTTGGCTTGATATATCAGTAGAATGAATAAATCCGTGACTGAATGAATTCTTGAATTAACATCCGGAATCAAAGTCGCTTAGTCATTCGAAGCTAGATGAGGATTAATCTTTGGCAAGTTTCAGAGTTTACATTTCATATATTTCTAATAAAAACCCATCATTTATTATTATACATTTTATCTTGTCTGTATATCGCTCACTTAGTTCTAAAGCTTAAATTAATGAAAGTTGCTTATTGTGCATAGCATTCTGTTCTAATTTCGAGTCCGATTTAATGACTGTACTGCGTTAAGATTCCCCACCTCCCACCCCGAGAACCTCAACGATCAGAGGGATCTCCACCTGAAAGAGGAAGATGTTATGCGACAACTATTCCTATTTTGATGAACGCTAAACAGATGTAGCAGTTTCTGCTTTTATAAAATCACGTGAGTGTCGCCTTTCCTATTTTTAGGTACACTCACCCACCAAGTGTCGCATTTCCTATTTTTAGGTACACTCACCAAGTGTTGCCTTTCCTATTTTTAGGTACACTCACCAGGTGTCGCTTTTCCTATTTTAGTGGACTATCGCCACATTCACCGTTCCTATTTCTCAACAGGTGTCTCTCTCTTCTTATTCAATTCCTACTATTAGTTCACACTCTCCCTATATATGTGTGTGTGTGTCTTGTTGAAATTTTCAATCGTTAATAAAATACTTTTTATTCATCCACTCAAATTCAAACACATTTTTTTAAAACTTGTAGTGGCAGACACTTGATGTTAATACAGTTTTTTCAACTATTAGTTCATTAAGTATATTTAATTACTGGAATACATAATAAAAAACAAAAATAATAGTCCAACAACATACATAAAAAGAAAAATCGCTGATAGTGTCCCTGTAGCGCAATGAACTTCTAATTCAAAAGTCGTGGGTTCGAATTTTGGCATAGCCTAATTTCTGTGAGTGTGTTTTATGAATGAATAATTAGTAACAAACAACAATAATAATAATGCAACACCATATCTTGAAAGGAAAATTGATTTCTATTCTGCTACTTAATATTGTGATTCTGTCATATGTATGTGCGTATTTATGTTAATTCAAATTATTTAATAAAATGTAACTAAAATAAAAAATTTTCTTCGTAGACCAAAGTAGGAATTGACTTAAAAATCTTTTTATATTACTTGTTTTTATAAATGTTTGCCCAGTTCTTGCTTCTGGGTCCAATTCCAACTCAGGAACGTGTTTCACTTCCCTATCCTAAGAGGCGTACTGAAGATTTTTCTCTTAGGACAGAGGTAGACAACCTGTTTGGTGCCCGGGCAACATTGTGAGAGCGGAGGATATCGGAGGGCCACACTTTTTTAAAATGTGTGGTTGCATTCATTATAAAAAACAATATAGGTTAAATAAAATTGTGGCAATTGCATTCAATTTATCCACTATACTAATTTCATATTGTCTATAGGTGAGAGTGCATTTAATTTTAGAATCAGTTTAATGAGACAAATATGCCCTATTATACTTTTCTTCAATCTTTCTAAGAATCGGGAATGCGGTTGCTTGTTGAAATTCTCCTCACAGCCAGTCAATTTATGTCAGCTAGCTTGCATCTATATTTATTTTTGTTGATCTTCATGCAAGAAAAACTTTGCTCACAAATATATGTCGACGAAAATATAAGGAAAAATTTCCCCTAAAATATCTTCATACATGGAAATTTTTCAGCCGACAAAGATTTGTAGAAGTCAGTGTCATAGTATTAAACATTTCCTCCACACTGTGATCTTACTTCAAGTCACTAAGTTCAAGCTATAGCCCCTCAGAAGCTGTATCAAAATCAGCAGTAATGGAATTTTTATGGCTCACTCCGTCGAATACTCAGGACTCAATCACAACACAGCTTTTAGTGAACTGGTATTTTATTTCTGGTAAGTTCTTACATTCACATCAGAATTGCTGGGCATGCGCAGTTCAGGCAGCGCAGTTGCGCTTGCGCAAACATTCCGCCCAGCATTGCAATGTTACAACATTCAATAAGTTTCATGGCTTTTTACAATATTGTTATATTAAAATTTAACACTGTTAAAATAATTATAAATCAGAAAGAATTCACTAAAATACACACAATACTAAAAGGTTAATTACAATAACTTAAAAATAAGTAAAATCTTGTAACACAAAAAGAAAGAAATTCATTCTCTCAGGGGCAGGATACAAATTTTAGAAATAGGTCTTTTGACTACACCATATTGAGTCTTGATCGTTACAACCCTAATTCCATTATCCTTTCCAGGAAATATCTCGATCAATCTGCCCATTAGCCATTTATTGACTGCACAATTTTTGTTAATCTCTGATATAGGAATAACAAACCTACTGATGGGAGGCCAGAACGATTTAATCAGCAGACCTCAGAATTTCAAAGTCAGTTTTTTGGAATTCGTTTCAATTTCCCCTCACTGGACGGTGGAATTCCTTCGACAAGGGAGTGCCAAAACATTCCCACGCCTGGGGAGATTATTGGACTCATAAATTGCGGGGTGCGTCATCAGATTTCCCGCGCTTCCAAAAGGCAATGAACCTTGTGCGGTAACTCTACGCTGGTTCTGGACCAATCAGAGGTAATTAAGTGGACAAGGCAAATAGTCCGCTCTAGAATTTTGATGTAAAGAGTCGTAGAATAAAAACGGGACGCACCCCGATTTAGAGGGAGAGACACAGACTGAGCAGATCCCAGACCTTGAGATCCGAATCCTCCGCGGGACTCCAGGCATCAACTATGTCCATCCTCCTGCCCCAACTTCATCCCTCTCTCAAGCTAAGTTAAATTTTAATCTTGTTGTGAAGTAAATTTATAGTTACTTAAATATGTTATTCAATAAAATTAATTGTTACCACTATACGATCGGACTGTTAATTTAGTGTAATGTTTATTTGTCAATAGAACTTAACTAATTTTAACTTAAGTCATGATGCGATGTTAAATTAAGAAACTGGGTTTTTTTTAAGAAATTAGAATTTTTGGTTAAAGTCATAAAATTTAAATAAGCTATCATTAGCGTCGCATCACTACATTGAATTTAGGGTAATTTTCTTAAAATCCTGAAATCTTGTGACCTCGCCCTCCAAACTCTGCAGATGATATCTTAGTAGAAACACTTTTAGCTCAGTTCAATACTCATTAAAAATACTCAAAAAACGAGTCTCACTCAGTTTGGTAGTGGAGTGATGTTTATTTAGCTCTGCTCGCTCGACTCGAATCCTCACGCGTTGAAATCTATGGATACACTGAATACTATGAGCGCAAGAGGGTGCTTTACATTCTCATACATGTACACTTAAAAAACACTTTCAGGTGCTTTGCTTTCTTAATAGTAAGAAATAAAAGAAAAACCTTGGAACACGCACGAGAAAGAAGTCTCGTTTCTAAGCGGATTTTCTGACTGTCTCGGAGGTCAACATTACAACCCTTTTGCGGGCCGCTAGTTGCCCACACCTGTCTTAGGAGATTACATTAGAGTAGGAATCTTAAGCCCGTGGCTTACTGAAGGCATTTTAGTGGTTCCACATTTGAATTTTAGACAATTTTAAGAAAAATTGCCTTGTCAGCTTTTTGTCATAAAGCAGATTTTTTTTTCTCATTCTTGATATTTAAAACATTCCATTGATATATTTGGTATCCATTTAAGAAATTTCTCTGAAATGAAAAATGTTTCAAAATTTTAACTGTTTGTTAAATATTTTTAAATTTGAAAAAATTTACTATGCATAAAATTTCAGCAATTTCCAGAAAACATGGGGGATTGTAGCCTCTAAAAGGATGTCAATCTTTTGCCAATACTTCACCAAAGGTGACCTTGAATATGTCGCTATTTCAGATGGGGAAAGGGATTAAATGCATAGAGAATTTTATTTCTCATAATGTTGCAATCAGTTATCAGAGGTATAACGGGGGAGGGGTTGTAATAATCCGGTTTGGTTGGTAAAATGTAGGTTTGGTAAAGTTGGTTTTAAGTTAGCAGTGGTCCCTAACCCCCAAGCCATGGACAAAAGGAAACCGGACCACCCAAAGAACATTAAATTACTTCTGTCTTATTTATTAGTGTATTGTAGTGTTCTTGTGAGTAAAAATCTTAAATCACTTTATATTCATTTTTGTTGTAGCTGTATTGTATTTTAAAGGCATAGTCAGATATTATTAAATCAAAATAATCTTAAATAAAAACAATAACTCCCCCTCCCGTATCAACTCCCGTAGATAGAGATTTCACAACTGTAGGGAAATTATCTAGTGTCGTTGCACTTAAAGGTAGAACACGAGGAACAGATTTGTATTTGAGTTTGACGCAAACTTTAGATAAAGGTGAGTTAGACTTCAGCAATATATCTGCTATAACCACAGATGGTGCTAGATCTATGTCTAGAGTAAAATTAAGAGTAACCACATTTCTCAAATATGATGTGAAACAAAGTGAAAATCATACTGTGATGACTTTTCCCTGTATCGTCTTCCAAGAAAATTTGCTCAAGATGTCCTCACACATTGAACAAGAGATGACTGTTGTAAAAGTGGTTAATTTCATCCGGTCTAAAGGGCTTAATCACAGGTATTTTTTTTAATAGTTCTTCCAGGATTTGGAAGCTGAACATGACATTACTGTTTATTACGCGGAAGTACGTTGGTTGAGCAGAGGAAAAGGTACTTCAGCACCTGTTTTTTAAGAGAGAAATATACCCCAATTTATGGAATTACTAATCTTAAATCTACTTATAAATTTAATGATGAGAATTGGTTGAGAGACTGCATTTCTTGTCTATATTACTTATCTCAATAATTTGAACTATCGCTTACTGGGAAAAGATATACTTGCTCATAATCTTTTTGACTTGGTGTAAGCTTTTGAGACAAAATTAATCCTATGGGAAAGACAGATGCTAAATAAAAATTCCATTCATTTTCGAAAATTGGTGGAGAGTGTGAAGAACTCTGCAACAGGGATTTCAAACGATTATATACAATGCATTTCAAATTTGAAAAAGGAATTCAAAAGCAGATTTTTTCAATTATCGTGATAATGTTTTCACCATTTTTGGTAGACAGTGGATGTGTTCCACCTGAACTTCAATTGAATGTATAGATTTGCAGAGCGATTCTGCAGTGTAAAATGAATGTTCCTTGAAAATACTACATTAATCGATTTTTGTTCGAAATAGGTGACCGAAGAGAAGTATCCTGCAATTCGTAAACATGCATTGATTGTTCATGTCTTTTTTCTTTGGTAGCGCTTACATATGTGAATATCTTCTTAGTAAAATGACGAACATAAAATAAAAAAGGAACACGGCTGACAGACAGACATTTGGAAGAAAATGTATGAATTGCAACAACACACACCGTTAACTAAAATGTTGAAGCTTCAATCATAAGCAAAAGTAATGTCCAATTTTACACTTAGGCTGAAGTAACTACCATCTCCCGCCAATCATGCAAGGTTTTATTAAAATTAATTTTGTAACATCGTTCTGTGTGTATTATCATCTTCATTTTTTTCATAACTAAAAAAATTACAAAATATTTTAATTAGACTTCCATTTAACTTTTTGAAACCTATATATATACAAGTCTGTAGCCCCACGTCTCTGCCCTTAAAATCAATTGCATTCTTATAAAGTATACCTCTCCTTTTTGCATAATTTTCCTTACACTAATTTTTTGACAGACGTGTCGCCGCAGATCTTTGTGAATTTATTGATGTAGCCGTGGGGAGAGAAAGGTTGAAGATACCTACATAAGAGGAACATACTTAGTAAGTGCGCGTGGAGATTTCTATGCTTCATTTCTTCTTACTTTCTTGGTGTTTTTTTTTAGTAAAATTCGGGGAAATTCCAAGGCAAGCTGTTAAAGTAAGTTCGACGAGCAACTAAACAACATATACTTGGTTGCTCATATTCCAACTATAGGGCAGGTCAAAACGTAAGTAGTTCGTAAGATGAAGATAGGTTGCCATTCCTCGTTTATAAATTTTGAATTTAAAATCAAGCTTTATCCTTACGGAAATCGGAACTCCAGAAACCTCAAACATGTCCCTACCAGATCTCTTATTACTGCAATCGTTATTTCTTTTCCCGACCGGAGAATCCAGAGAATAACAGTTAAAGATGATATTTCAGCTATAGCCAAATAATACAAAATATTGTATCACGTAGGCTTTCGAGCAGTGTGGGAAAATTAGTGTCATATTGAAACCAGAGATGAAAAAAAGAGATTTCAGACGTTTATAAGAATGGTCATGCTCAGAATATAAACTTTATTATAATTGCCAATGGGGGGAATATCGTCTTCAATATCAGTTTGCATTGCAGGTTGTAAGTGCAATTAGCAGCTGCAAGTAAGAAAATGGCTTAATCAACAAGATATTTATTTATTAACACAGCCTGCCCAGCAAGAGCATGAGAAAATCATCAACTTTTGGGCAATTAAATGAGGTGGCGAAGTTTTAGGAGACTTCAAGCAGGAGTCTCAGGTACAGATTTCTATATAATATAATAAACCGTTTAACATTGTATGCAACTTATGAAAACATTTTAATAAGACCAAATGTGTAAAAAAATGGCCGGGAAAAAAATCGCCTAAAAGCCATGACGAACAATACAGATTAATATTTGTCTGTTACAATGAGGCATATCAGGAATGCAACACTTCATCTGTCTCGTGAATTTTATGCTGAAGCAGGAACCTTAGATACAAAATTTATTGCTTCTAGAATGCGTACATGAGAGAGAGGTTTCTTTGAAAAAGGTATTGCAGCGGTGTGATATCTATATGAACTTGCACCAACATCCCGCGAAGACGATCGTTTTGGTGTGATCGGTAACGTACTTGCATTCGTTCGGAACGGAAGGTACCCAGAACGAACCTTCCCCCCGACAGTATACTGTTTACATCTTTCTTACTTCTGTTCCCCGAAATCTTTTTAGCACGATGCAGAGAACATCTTCATTGAATCACAAATAAGTATGAAGTTCTATTCACTGATAATCCAGATTCAGCTTAATCAATGATTATCGATCTATATCAGAGGAAAACTAGGATTCCGTTGTATGTTATCCAATATCCCAGAAACATATCGGTATGCCAGCAAAAGTTTAACGGATTGGGTAGGCATTATGTTGAACAGACACATACATCTCTATACCTTTGAAAGCGACTCTATAACTGCTACGAAGCGCTTTCTTTATTTGTGCTTACTGTGTTGCAAAAATGAGTAACAACTATAGAGGAATTGTATAGTATGTTTTTTCAACTGCATATAAATATCTCATATGCTTATCAGTAAAATGTTATATATAGCACCGAGAGAATTTTAATTTTCTTTGAACTTAAGAATATGATGATAAATATATATATATATATATAGCTATATATATGCTTGTGCAAATACACGTAATTATAAAATTGCTCCGTAAATTAATACACACATTTATAATTAATTATATTCATAATAATAATTAATTTACTAAATCCAAGTATAAATATAACATGTATTTAAATTTTAATTTAAAATTAAAATGTGTATTGAAATTTGTTATTATTTTAATGAAAATTGTATAAGGAGAAGTTCAGAATTTCATTTTTGAAAAGCGCAAATCAAGCTTAGCGAGTGAGTGAATATTAACGTCACACTGTTCAGCTACACGAGGGCTTTTGGCGACCGACCACATAATTTTGAACCATGGTCAAGTGACGTGGACGACACCTGAGCTGGAAACCCTCTCTCCTAAGTACCACGCCACACCAACGGGCGAATGTTTCAGCTCTCGACAGATTTAACGTGCATCGCTGCCCTACACGGTGGGTCTTTAGTGGTACTGGGCTCGAACTCATGACATGCCTGCCATGATCCGATACCTTGACCACTGGGATACCACAGCCCTAAATCAAGCTTAGTGCGGGAAGCTGAATGGGTCTTTGCAACCTTCAAGTATTTGTATATAGGGTTCCTTTTAAAATCTAAATAAATTCTAATCAGTTCTAGTTCTAAATATAAAATTCAGCAGGAACCTTTATTATCATGAATATGACTATACGCATTGTGGGCGGGGAACGTATTTTTGATATTTTACAGTTAGTCGCAAGAATGCGGGTCACGTAAAAGTACGTATTAAGTAGATGTGTGCTGGGGAACTGTAGTATCATATAAATAAAAAAGAAAGAAAAAAATTTCATTGAAAAAAACGAATTGTCTTTTTTTTTTAGAATTTTTTGAATAACCAAACTTTCGCGAAATTTACAACCCGTTTGCAATGTGTTAAGATGAATGATACACATGTAACGCTTGCGAAGAGGGGATCTAAAGTACTTAAAATAAACTAAAATTAACATGCATATTTGAATTCAAGAAATATAATCTTGCTTTCACATGTAATCAAAATATCTATTTTAATTAAATATTCAAGAACAGATTAAGTATTCGAAGAAATATCGCATTACAATATCAAAAATTAATTCGAAGGAATAATACAAACAATATTTTATTCCACTTATCTTTGATTTCACGATAAATCAACGGCTTTATCTTTTAATTAACGTTTGTTATTTTTAATATAATTTTCTTTATTACAATGTCGTCTTTTTATATTTCGACGTAATCTAACTTTCTTATCGAACATGGCTCAATGAAGAATTGTTTCTATTCTCGTCTCAATAGAAAAACTCAGTAGATTATTTGTGGTTACTGATCTTAATTGTCTGGAATTTTAAATACATCATTAGGTCTCTTTTTTGAGGGATTTCATTTTATACATTTCCTTACGGAAACTTTTACTGTCTAAGGAAACTAATAACGCTTTAGTAACAAATCATCAGAGCAGTCTAAAAATTGACGCCTTTTTAGAATCCCTTGCGAGTATCTGATCTGAAGCTATGATTTGGACTACATTTTCTGTACGAATCAAGTGATTACCAAAAAAATTATTGATGGCCATAATTGTAAGAAATGTTTTATATTTGCTAATTTTATACCATTTACAGCTGTTTAACAGGATTTTTCAATTGAATATTCCAACATAATAACGATTCTGGTTAGATATGTGTGATTCAAGTGAAATGCTTCGTTATTGAGATGATATCCGAATTCTTGCTTCACTAGATGACGAATAATCAGGACTGGTGAGTGTTAAATCGGGAATTAGGCTTCAAAGTTCTCTTACGTGTGGAAGTTTGGCTAGAGAAAAACTGATTTTAGTGGTATTTTAGTCTTCGACAGTGGGATAAGGCTGTCGATAACAGTTTGTTGTGTAAATCCTCTGCAACGTTAATAAAAATATACATGTAATATTTCATCTTATCTGCAAAAGTTTGGAATTAAATAAATGTTTAATACTATTACGTATGCTGGAATGTAAGAAACTGGACGTAAGTACCCACTTGAAAATTTCCAAATGCAAAACATTACTTTATTGCGAGTCCAGTTTTTCTTAAAGAAAATATTTTTAATAATAAAAAAACGCTAAAAAATTATGTGGCTAAATACAGAAAAAAATAGTCATGATGAGTCAATCAAAAACATGTAAGTGACAATCAAAAAAAAATTGTTGTGTGTATATACAGTCACTCAAAAAGTATTGGGACACTTGGCATGCATAATTGTAAAATCATTTATAAAAATATTTATCACATTAAAACAAAAACAAAATGAATTAAGTAATATTTTAACATTTGGTATGTAGTACATAAGGAAAATTTTTATTAGTATTATAGAATTAAAATTTGATCTAGCTTTTCAAATACAATTCAGAGGCACACAGGAGTCCAAAAAGTATTGGGACACTTTCGAAATGAGAAATTTAACAAATATACAGCGCATCATTAGAATTTAATTTCACACTACTTCTTTAGACTAGAAGTTGAAACAGAGATAAGATTATTTATAGAAAAAAGGGCGAGAAACAAAGATATATCGGTTGATGGGCGAAATCTCATAAAAAGTCATTGGAAAAAGGGGAAATCAATTCGCTGTGTAAGAAAAATATTGAAATTAAGTTAGTCTACTGTTTTTAACATCATTAACAGGTTCAAGAAAACAAACAGTGTTGAAAACAAGGAAAGATCAGGGCGTTCAAGGATATTTAATGAACTTGAAGAGAGGTGGATTGTAAGACAAGTACACATTAATCCAAGAACAAGTGCATTAAAAATGACTTTACAATATAAAAGTAGGATCGGAAAATCAGTCAGAAATGTTTTAAGAAAACTTAAGTATCGTGGCAGAGTACCTCAAAGAAAATCCTACATCAGCAAAGCAAATAGACAAGCTAGGTTGGCATTTGCTAAAATGTATGTAAGGCAGCCAACAGAATATTGGGAAAATGTAATTTTTGTTGATGAAAGAAAATATAACATTTTAAGATCGGATGGCAAGCAAAACGTTTGGTGGAAATCAAATACAGCAATGTATGTCAAAAATTTACTGCTTACTTTTAAATATGGAAGGGGTAACCAAGTTGTCAGGGGCTGCATGGCAAGCTCTGGTTTCGGGAACTTACATTTTATTGATGGTATAATGAATAAATTTGTCTATATCTTGACATTCTCAAGCGAAATTTAAAGCAAAGTGCGAGCAAGCTGGGAATCACAGAACATTTTAAATTGTACCAAGATAATGACCCATAGCATACATCAGATATTTGCAAGTAATGGTTCCTCTACCACTATCATAGAGTTATTAAAACTCCTGAACAAAGTCCAGACCTTAATACCATTGAACATGTGTGAGATTATTTGCAGCAAAAACTATATAAGCACCAAATTTCTAACAAGCGGGGTTTGAGAAAATATTTGGTTGAAGAGTGGACAAAAATCGATAGATTGTTTTGCAAAAAAATTGATCCAATCCATGCCAAATAGACTTCGAGAGGTCATAAAAGACAAGGAGGGCGCAACAAGATATTAATTTCTAAGTTTGAATTTTTTTTTCTTAATTTATTGGAAAGTATCCCAATACTTTTTTGAAGCCGTTTTTTAACTCGATTTCTTTTATTCTCAATTGTAACCATAATTGCATTAATGTATGAGTTTTGTTCAAATTATTATTATTTGTATTTAACAAAATAACGTTTACTTCTTTTCTTTGGGTTTCATTTGTATGTTTAAGTAAAGTATTACAATAAAAATCTATGAACTGGTAGTGTGTCCCAATACTTTTTTGACAGACTGTATATGCATGGTATGTATTGTGAATAGTCAGAAATCCTTCACAAGCACAAATGATCCTTCTTTGAGCTCTAATATAGTTTATTATACTTGTACGTAGACACTCTGCTAGCTACTAAATATAATATACAGTTCCATATTCTATGTATATACATATATATATAAGAAACTACACTGAGAGAGATTCCTGCGCGTGTTGGTATACACCAGATCTCAAGCAGCCAAATGACTTACTCTACTGTGGCTTCTGCAAAATATTGCTATACTCAAATATATAAACCAATAAAATCATCGTTATCTCGTGGATTTTATGAAAACCTATACTCAAATATATAAACCAATAAAATCATCGTTATCTCGTGGATTTTATGAAAACCTAAAAATTAACAGATATAATCCTTTTGATATGAATTCTTTATAGGAAAATAAAGTTTTTTTTTATCTTGCCTTCAATTAATGGCTTTTATTTTAGCTATTTTTATACTAATTAAATGAGAGACTATTTTTTTAAAAAAAAAAATCTCTTATATTTAATAATTTAATTTATTAAGCTACAAAATTTTTTTGATGTACTTAAAATATAATATGTATTCTGATGGTGCTGGAAATTCAAGAACCTTAGAAATAAGCATATTTTTAAATAATGCAATAAATATAAAATTGGCCCTTGCGCCATAAAAGAAAGAAATAGATATAAAAGTTGTAAGTGGAAAAAAAGGGATAATAAGATGCTTTTTCTCCCATTTAGCTGTGGTCGCGGTAGCCTTGTGATCAAAGTATCGGATCATGGCTGGCATGTCACGTGTTCGATCCCAGTACCACTAAAGACCCACCGTGTAGGCGAGTGATGTCCGTTAAAATTGTAGAAACGGCAAACGTGTGGTAGTTAAGAGAGTGGTGCCAGCTAAGGTGTCGTCCTCGTCACTTGATCATGGTTCAGAATTACGAGGTCCGTCGCCAGAAGCTATCGTGTAGCTGAACAGTGTGGCGTTAATATTCACTCACTCACTCCCGTTTAGTTATATATATATATACTAGCTGGTATACCCGTTCTTCGCACGGGTGAAATGAAAATTTAAGCAATACAGACTGAAGGATAAAGAAGTTTTTAATGAGTTAATTTTACGTGAATTGTAAATTAAACAAAAAAACAACTTTTAGCATATCTCAGATGAACAAAAAACCATGTTTGCTAAATTTTAAGTCTGTAGATATAATAGCTGATAAAAAGTTTTTTTTTTTACTTATAACGCCCCGTAACTCTCTTATGAATCGATTTTTTGAAACACCTTCCTTCTGCTCAGCAACATTAACACATTGTTACAAATTTTGTGTAATAAACGCATTAAAATAATATAAATAATTTGTATCAGGATGTGTAATACGTTAATATTACTTTCTGATGCATTTACTTTATGTTAAATAGCTGTTACACGCGACTTCGTCGACGTGGAATTTAACAAAAAAGTGTTTATTCAATTCGCAGAGTTTACGAAAACTTAATAATTATATATTCCACGTAAAGAAATACCTATGCTATAAGTATAATGTCAATCTTCTACTTTGGGAATCAATGTTTCTTTTTTGTTTTACTTTGCTTTTTTTTGTTTTTTGTTGAGCAAAGTGTGAAAGGGATGCATGACCTTTGATACTGTCAATGGGGTGAGGACTGTAAAATCATTAGGATCAAAGGTCATGGACGCGAAATGTCACGAGTGGCAGCAACATAATCAAACAAAAAGGTTTAATATAACTGTTAGAAATCGTTGAGACAGAAGGCTCGCGAAATAAAATAATCCCTGTTGAATAAAAATAATCCATATTGAGAATAAAAATAATTTCTATTTGAATCGGATATTGTTCATTGGTTTTAATTTTATTTCCGCGGAACCCTAATTTATTTTTTAAAATAAAAGTACCGTAAGTTACTCTCCTTATAACATCTTCCAGTGAAAGTTCCATCAAAATTGGTGCAGCTGTTTCAGAGATTAGCCGGAACAAATAGAAACAGAAAGACAAAAATTTTAAAAATTGATTTTTTTCATATAAGTACCGTATATACTTTTAAATGCATTTAGAAAAAGCTGTTAATTTCAAATTACATACAGACACTTCATTTTTATTTATATGTATAGATATTGCGCAGGTTAAATGAAGTTATTTACAATTTTAAATAAACTTACTTAATTTAAGGTTGTAAGTGCACTTTTTCCACCTAAAACGTAATTAAAAATATTTATTTTAGAAACAACTATCTACGTACTTAACTAAATAAAACAACCTGTTGGCTCTGCGATCGCCACCCCCACCGCACACTCAAACTTGTACAATCACTCTTGCAAGACAAACATTTATTGTGACTGCTTTGTGAAGTGTTTGGCAATGAAATAAACAATAGAGGTATGAAATTGGCTTACCTCTATTTAAATGCGGAGCCTTGTGAGAAGTCAAATGACGTAAAACCCAAAAACTTCCTGATTTAAGTTTAAATGCTGTCTAAGTTATAGAAAAATTGATGTTGCTCATGTTTTTGAGAGAGAGAATGAAATCATTGGAATGATACAACAGTTCAAAACAGGTCTTAGTAACAGTAGGTTAAAACTAATCTGCAAGCAGGGGGGAGAGGGGCTCGTAACCTTTGACACTGTCGATGGGGTCAGGACTGGGTAGGGTGAAACGAACTCGCAAGCAAGGGGTAAGTGAAGACTGTTAAAATCATTAGGATCCGACATGAACGGGAAATATCGCGAGTCTCAGTAACCTTATCAAACAAAAAAGTGTGATATAACTGCTAGAAACGTTGAAACCGAAGGCTTGCAAAATTAAACAATCCCTATTGAATAAAAGTAATTCCTATTGAAAAAAACAATCCCTATTAGAAACGGATATTGTTCACCATTTCATTGTTTTTAATTTTATTTTTTCGCGGAATCCTAATTTTTTTTTCTATAATAAAAGTAGCCTGAGTAATTCCTTATAGCATTAGCTATCTGCCAGTGAAAGTTTTGTCAAAATTGGTCCTGCCGTTTCAGAGATTAGCCGGAACAGACTGACAGAAAGACAGATAGACAGACACACAAACATTTTAAAAATAGATTTTTTCGCATAAGTACCGTATATACTTTTAAATGCATTTAGTAAAAAGCTGTTAATTTCAAATTACAAACAGTCACTTCATTTTTATTTATATGTGTGTATATATATATATATATATATATATATATATATAAATTGTATATATATATATATATATATAAATTGTATATATATATATATATATATATATATAAATTGTATATATATATATATATATATATATATATATATATATATATATATATAAATTGTATATATATATATATAAATTGTATATATATATATATATATATATAATATATATATATATATATATAAATTGTATATATATATATATAAATATATATATAAATTATATTATATATATATATACAATTTATATATATATATATATATATATACAATTTATATATATATATATATATACAATTTATATATATATATATATATATATATATATATATACAATTTTATATATATATATATATATATATATATATATATACAAATTGTATATATATATATATATAAATTGTATATATATATATATATATATATATATATATATATATATATATATACTAGCTGGTATACCCGTTCTTCGCACGGGTGAATTGAAAAATTAAGCAATACAGTTTGAAGGATAAAGAAGTTTTTAATGAGTTAATTTTACTCGAAATGCATATTAAGCGAAAAAAAAAACACATGTTTGTTAAATTTTAAGTCTGTAGATCTAATAACTGATAAAAATGATTTTTTTTTATTTATAACGCCCTTAAGTCTCTTTGTGGGTCGATTTTCGAAAACACCTTCCTAAGGTGATCTCTGCCCAGCAAAAGCAAAACATTGTTACAAATTTTGTGTAATGAACGCTTAAAATAGTGTAAATAATTTATATTTAGAAGTGTAATACGTTATTATTACTTTCTGTTGTATTTACTTTATGTTAAAATTGTAATATTCGCTAGCAACTCCGTTCCTTATATTATAAAGAAGATAGCACAAAACTCTTCTCCATAAAAAATACATATACATGCCATTTTTCATAGTGATCGGTTGAACAGTGTTGGAGTGGAGCGAGGTCATGCATACATGCAAACATCCATTTTTACTTTTTAGATAAACAAATGGCATTAAGGAATCTTAAAGTTCGGATCATTAAAATAGTTTATAGAAAATTTACATGCAGTGAAAATCGTTTAACACAAAACTGAGAGGGTATGAATTTTTTTTTCGTGCTAAAAGAATTTCATGTTAAAGAATACTAAAAAAAACCCATATATTTAACAAAATTAAGTTTATTAGAGTACACACAGTTTATTTACATAGATTCGTATATACATTATATAACTGGTGCCCGTGACTTCGTCTGCGCAGGATTAGTCCTTCGAGTAACTTTTATTTTCTTCTCCAAGGTTCTCTCTATCTATCTTTATACCAAAATTCATCAAAATTGGTTCTACGGTTTAGTCGTGAAGGCGTAACAGACAGACAGAGTTACTTTGAGAGACCCTTGTTCCATGTTGTGTAATGTATGTAAACTGAAACCAAGTATTTTTGATGATCTCACTGATAGGTATTATAAATACTATATTTTGTGTTGATAGATGTACGGCTGTATATGATGATTGATAGTAATGCAAAAGTTATAGGTAGCTATTGCAATATACTCCTATAAACTATGTTAAATGATTGATTTTTTCGTTCAGCATAAACATGCAGATTTTGCGATTCAGAAACCCTTGAGCAAGCCACGTAGAGCTGTCCGTGGGAAAAACACGGCGAGCCCAAATGTATGCCTGCTACCTTTAAGGTTTGGCCTTGCGATTTGTTGATAGTCATTGAAAATGCAACTTTTAATGGGAACTGCAGGCGTGTAAAATTAAATGGTAAGTTATTGGGTATGATTGGGATGCGTGGTATAAGAACATTGTCTCCCTTGGCCTCTCCAGTTAAGATTGTGGCTACTCCCCCCCAAACAACACATGCCTGCAGATTCCTCTTTCCATTTAAGAGCACCGCAAAATCTGCATTCTTTATTCATCGCTTCTATTTTCATAAGCTTGTGGCTTTCGTAATCAAGAGTTTCGTCATACTCGAATGCAGCTTTATCGAATACCCCCCGCGTGTTTTTTGTGAATATTAGACGTCGCTGTTGTGCCCTTTCAGCGACAGCACGTTTGCGAGATTCAACTGCTTCAATGGTTTCTGTATCTCTCTGAAACGCCATGTAAGTTGCATGCTGAAGACGCCGAGCTTGGGACTGTTCGGGTGTCTCAGCAGCCCGTTGAAATGCCAGATATTCTGCCTGACGTCGACGCCGAGCTTGGGACCGCTCTGGTGTCTATGCAGCTCTGTGAGCTGCATCACGCTCCACCTGTTCAAGCCTTCGCAGTTCGGCTTGCGGAAACGTTTCGTTAAATCTAGCTACTTTATAGCTCGAGCTGAATTAGAGCGTTGGGAAAGATTAGACTTACACTTTCGCGGCATAATTCTTAGTAGGTGCTTTTTTTACACTTCCAAAAAATACAGTACGGCAGTTATTATTTTTATACTTAAAAAATGCAATGCCTGCCTATTCAGTTAAAACTATAGCGTTATAATTAACTACAAACCACAAACAAAGTTGCAAATTTTTTCAAATGATGTAGTGTAGTGTGAAAGACTTAACTTATCTAATTTAAATACCAGAAGCGATAAAAGTAAGTTTTATTCTGAAATAAAAAAAATAGTGATTACAAAGCAAAAAATTAGAATCGAGCACGCAGTGGTGCCTGGCGTAGAAAAAAAAGAGGGGAACGTTTTGCTTCATACATAAAAGATAGAAATATGTTGACGTGGCACTCTAGAAAAGCTTACAGATGGCAGAATTTTTTCCTACTAACAACCTCTCCCTTCAAAACTTAGTTTTATTCTGAATTAAAAAAAATAGGCATTATTCTGATCACAGGAATTAATTAGAAGCGAGCCTCTTTCGTAGCCAAAACAAAAAGAGTTTTTCACAAACAAAAGATAGATATATGCTGACATGGGCTTTTTTGCAGCGCACGCTAGAATTGCTAGCAGATGGCAGAATTTTTTCCTACTTACTTGACAAATATCGTTATATTTTGGACACTTTTCACAAATCTTTATAAATTATAGTCTATGCTATAAATTATAGCCTATGTGCTATTCTGATGTATAAGCTATATTACTGTAAAGTTTCATTAAAATCCATTCAGTTGTTTTTGCGTGAAAGACCCACAAAGATATTCACAAACTTTCGCATTTATAATATATATTAGATATATACTAGCCGTTACCCACCCCTTCACTGGGTATTTCACGATGTTGTATATATGTATACTGTTTACATATATATTAATTATTGATATCTAGCATTAGGAATTCGATTGTATTGAAAAATATATTTATAGCTGTTACACTCTCGCCCCTTGATATAAAAATAACATAAATTATAATATCTAATTTCTATTTATATCTAACATAGAAGGAGAAAGATTTTTTTCGCTCACTTAACCTAATAAGCAAGTGGATTTCCACCAAAGCAACATTCAGTGGAACTCTACTCCATAAAATAAACATGCGTGCTAAATTTCAAGTCTAAATCTAACAGAGCAAAAATGGAATTTTTATCATCAATACCTCGTTGACAGCACTCTTAGCGGATTCCAATTCAACAAAAGAAGCATGCAAACCAAATTTTATTATTGTAGTCTTAGCAGTTCGAAAACGGGAATTTTGTCTATCAATACGCTCCAATAACTCTCCCCGCTTTCCCCTGGAGTTGATTTCCGTAAAATCCATTCTTAGTGGAATTCAAAAGAAAAGTGCTCAACAAATTTCAAGTAAATGAGTTAAATTCAAAAACAGGAATTTTTCTATAACACGCCTTAATTCCTCACAACCCCACTCCTTTGGGGGTCCGTTTTCACAAAAATCTTTGTAAAAAGAACTTTATTCCATGAACGGAACATACCTTCTAATTTTCAAGCAGGTGGGTCTATTAGTTGAAAAGCGCAAATATTTATCTATTCCGCCCCTTAATCCCCCTAAGTGACCCTTGAGGTTCAATTTTCCTCAAAACTATTTTGTAGCGGATCTCTACACCATGAAAGGAATTCGCTTACCAAATTTTAAGACTGTACGTCTAATAGTTTAAAAATGGAAATAATTATCTATAACGCCCCTTAAGCCACTTAGGAAACGATATTCACAAAACCCATCTTACGGCAGATCTCTATTCAGTGAATGGAATCTGCTTACTCAATTTCAAGAATTTACGTCTAATAGTTTAAAAAAGAGTTAATTGCCTATAACGCCTCTTAATTCTCCACAACGCCACTTGGGGTAGATTTTCACAAAATCCATTCTGTAGGGGATATGTACTCTATGAAAGGAATCCGCTTATCAAATTTCAAGACTGTACGTCTAATAGTTAAAAAATGGAAATAATTATGTATAACGACTCTTAAGCCCCCGCAACGCCACTTAGAAAACGATTTTCACAAAACCCATCTTATAGCGGATCTCTACTCAGTGAATGGAATCAGCTTACTAAATTTCGAGATTTTACGTCTAATAGTTTAAAAAAGGACTTAATTGCCTATAACGCCACTTAATTCTCTACAACGCCACTTGGGAGTCGATTTTGACAAAACCCATTTTGCAGCGAATCTGTACTCTATGAAAGGAATCCGCTTACCAAATTTCAAGACTGTGCGTCTAATAGTTTAAAAATGGAAATAATTACCTATAACGCCCCTTAAGCGCCCTCAACGCCCCTGGGAGGTTGATTTTTGTAAAAATCATTATGTAGAGAATCTCTACTTTATGAAAGAAGTCTGTGTACCAAGTTTCACGACTGTACATCTAATAGTTTAGTAATGGAAATAATTATCTATAACGCCCCTTAAACCCCCGTAACGCCCCTTGGGTTTCGAACTTTGCAAAATTCATTCTTATCTGACGTCTACTCTATGAAGGGAACCTACCTACCAAATTTCAAGTCTGTAGGTTTAATAGTTCCGGAGATATCGTGATTAGTCAGTGAGTCAGTCGCTTTTCGCCTTTATATATATATATATATATATATATATATATAGATAGATAGATAAATTTATTCATATATATATATATATAGATAAATTTATTCATATCTATATATATATATATATATATATATATATATATATATATATAAATTTATTCATATATACACTCTGTCGCAAAAAAATATATGCACCCAGAAGAAATCAAGCTACAATCACGAAACTCGGCAAGAATGTAGTCTGGTAAGAGATATGCAAATGATTAAAATTTCGAAGCAAATGAGACAAGGCTAAGTGTGCTATGCGCATATTACTTGCGCAACTGGGAGAGTTTAAAAGCATGAGTACGAGCGCCGTACGGCTATCCAAACGAATCTGATGACTTTGATAGACGATATTGAGACTTAGGATGCCTCTAAGACGTAACCGGCGGCAGTACGAGCAGCTGACGGACTTTGATAGGGGCCGTATAATAGGCCTCAGAAAAGCAGGTTGGTCGAATAGACGTATCGGCCGCCACCTCGGTCGGAGCGATATGGTAGTTGCTCGGTGTTGGCAACAGTGGATCACAGAAGGTAGAGTGTACCATCGCGGAGGGTCAGGACGTCCCAGGAACACAAATGATCGCGAGGATCGTGCAATCAGAAGAGTGGCCATTTCGGCACCAACAACGTCGCTAGCATCGATTCAACGCCACTTACCTCCTTCCAGACATCCAGTGTCATCAAGAGAAACCATAAGGAGACGACTGACCGAAGTTGGCTTGAGGAGCCGACGTCCGCTAAGACGCTTACCACTGACTCCACATCATAGGCAGTGTCGACTGGATTTTTGCCGACCTCGGGCAACTTGGAGTGTGACAGACTGGAGACGTGTCATCTTCAGTGATGAATCCCGATTCAGTCTCAGTGCTGATGACCACCGCACACGTGTCTGGAGGCGCACCGGCCAGCGGTCCGATCCGGCATTTATTGTCGAGCGGCATACAGCAATTTCACAAGGTGTAACAGTGTGGGGAGCAATTTCTTGGGACACACGATCATCTTTAGTGGTCCTTCAAGGCACTTTGACAGCTCGCAGATACGTGGACGATATTTTAACGCCGATTGTGCTACCCATGCTATCAAGTCGCCCAGGTGCCATTTATCAACAGGATAATGCTCGTCCACATACTGCGCGACTCTCCCAACAATGTCTTCAAGGATATGGCGTCCTACCATGGCCTGCCAGGTCACCAGATCTTTCGCCAATAGAGGATGTCTGGGACGCGCTGGGAAGGCAACTGCAGCCGTCCCGAGATACAGGAGAATTAACTGCGCAGATGCAAAGACTATGGCAGGATCTTCCACAGGGGGTCATAAGTGATCTAATTGAATCGATGCCACGCCGAATTTCGGCTTGTATAGCTGCCAGAGGTGGCTTTACTACTTACTGATTTTTAACCTTTTTGCAAGCTGTAACCGCTTAATAAAATGATATTTTGTTCTGAATTTTTAATCATTTGTTTATTTTCATATACACTACATGCATACCAAATTTCGTGAATGTAGCTCAATTTCTTCTGGGTGCATATATTTTTTTTGCGACAGAGTGTATATATATATATATAAATTTATTCATATATATATATATATATATATATATATATATATATATAAATTTATTCATATATATATATATATATATATATATATATATAAATTTATTCATATATATATATATATATATATATATATATATATAAATTTATTCATATATATATATATATATATATAAATTTATTCATATATATATATATATATATATATATATATATATAAATTTATTCATATATATATATATATATATATATATATATATATATATAAATTTATTCATATATATATATATATATATATATATATATATATATTATATATATAAATTTATTATATATATATATATATATATATATATATATATATATATAATTTATTCATATATATATATATATATATATATATATATATATATAAATTTATTCATATATATATATATATATATATATATATATATATAATTATATTCATATATATATATATATATATATATATATAAATTTATTCATATATATATATATATATATATATATATAAATTTATTCATATATATATATATATATATATAAATATATATATATATAAATTTATTCATATATCATATATATATATATATATATATATATATAAATTTATTCATATATATATAGAGAGAGATAAATTTATTCACACACACACACATATATATATATATATAGAGAGAGAGAGAGATAAATAAAAAATTTATTCATATATATATATATATATAGATAGATAGATAAATTTATTCATATATATATATATATATATATATATATATATATATATATATATATATATATATAGATAAATTTATTCATATATATATATATATATATATACTATTAAAATTCGTAGGTAAACATGTGGGAACCCCCCCTGGGTTCCACCATGGACACCAAGATTTATTTGAGGCAAAGAATCACTAAGAGCCATTTGTATAGTAACAACTTGTATTTATTATATTGATTCATGTATCAGAAACTCTAATAACATATAATAATTCTCTGTTACGTCAAACAAAAGAGATTTACCTTTAATATTAAATTAAATTACGAATTATGAAATTAATCAATAATTACGCGCAAGATCAAATAAGGTCTACCGAAATAGGAGGTCCGAGAAATACAGGTAACTCGAGAGTTATTAGCTTTCATTAACTTAAACTAATTTTATTAAACTAGCGATTGTTTTAAGCGATAATAAACTATATTATATCACCTGGCAACACTTAGGTATCTTCACAAGATGCCTAATTAGATTACTAACCGTAACTCTTCAATATAGCAATCCAATTGAATCCTCCAAATTTGAGGCTACTGCTTATGGCTCAATAGCCTTCATCTTTGCTAGCTTACAACGCTCTACTTAAATTCCCTATCTACTTTGCATATCCCGTTCGCTTTTCGGAGTTGATTGGAAATATACGCGAATTTATAATCCCCAAAAAGACGCCTAAGAATATTAGTGGAAAGGTTCCGTACAGATTCGTCACAAACAAACGCATTCTTGTATCTATGCATCTATCTATCTATGTGCGTCTATCTTCTCACGAATCGCACCAGGCAGAAACTCGCCAAAGGTACCTGTTCGAGCATGCGCAGTGGGCGCCGCGCGGCGGTGAATAAGTGTATTAAGCAAAACGCGAATTAAGAGTTTTCAGAGTGTGTGTGGGAGATCAGACGAGCGAGAGCGCAGAAACGGTGCCCATCGTAAGTGTTCCCCGACATACTCCCTGAGTAACCGAGTTTGGAAATAAAAGAGTTGTATCAACATCCTCGTCTGGTTCCCTGAGACAAAAACACATAGGGACCACTTCCATAACATGGTCCGTCGAGCCGGAGAAGTGAGCTATTCAAGGTGACGTGAGTAGTGGTCTTTTTTTGTGTTTTTATTATTATAAATTGAGGACTAAATTAATTTTAGAGAAAAATGTTTAAGAACTGCCGTAAGGAAGATCTTCGGATCGTAGCTCTTGAACTTGGTGAGACTGTTGCTGAAAAAGTAACTATCGTTGAGTTAACTGAAATTATTAAAGAAAATAAATATTTTAAAGAGGATGTTGAATTTGTTAAAGAATTAATTCAATATACGATCGAGGACCGTAAGAGAGCAGAGGAAGACCGTAAAAAAGAAGCCGAAAATAGGTTACGAGAAAAAGAGCTTGAGCTTGAACTAGCACGTTTAAATGTTAATTCAGATAACGAGAGAACAGGTGAGGGTTGTAACACGCTGGATGCGTTGGTGAAAAGTGTTCGAATCCTAACGGTGAAGGTGCCTAATAGACCTGAAGGTTGGGCATTCTTTTTCGCTTCGTTAGAAAGAGCCTTTGTATCAAAAAATGTGCCCGAGAAATTCAAGTCGGAGATTTTATTAAATTTGTTGGGAGAAAAAGCTTCAAATGTGTTAACATATGTTAAAGATGACGAGCTTAACAACTATGAACAACTAAAATCAATAATACTAAGAGAATATGAGCCAAGTGCAAATCAATTCCTTGAACAACTTAAAAAAGCTACGCGTCATCCAAATGAAACATTTATTCAATATACTTCTCGCTTAATTACAAATTGGCAGTATTACTTAAAATTAAGAAAGGTCTCTGATTTTGACATTTTAAACGATCTTATTGTGTCCGACAAAATTTTCAGTTCGCTTGAAAAAGAGGTAGCGTCACACATTTCCGTTCGAGCAGGAAATGATTGGTTTCGCCCACTAGAGCTTGCCAAAGAGATAGACTTGTATAATACTTCTCGGGGAAAGAGCTTAAAAACTTTGCCGAATGTTCTTACTAGAAATAATCCAGTGAAAAACGCGTCAAGGGTATTTTTGAGTGAAATTAAAGATTCTAAATGTATTTGTTGCGCTGAATCGCATCCATTATATAAGTGTGCAGTGTATTTAAAACTTCCCATAAATAAGAGAATTGATCTGATTAAAACTAATAACCTTTGCTTTAATTGCCTTTCTACATCTCATAGAGCGAAAGACTGTAAATCGAGATTTGTTTGTTCTGAGTGTCAAAAGAGACATCATAAAACGATACATTATACAGAGCGCCAGCCAAACCAGGAAGTAAGGAACTCCACCTTTGAACCTCTTAACACTTCAGCGCCAGTCTTCGAGTCTCGAGTAGAAAATCATAACTTATTAACCGCAACGAGTATAAACAGAAAAAATGTGTTTTGCTAAGCTCAGCAATTTGTTATATAAAATGTGAAAATGGTTTATTCCCAGTCAAAGCAATTTTAGATAGCGGATCTACCTCGAACTTTTTAATGAGCAACTTATGCGATTTAATTGATTGAAAAATACAAGACTAATGTTTCGGTTTCGGGACTAAACAAAACAGTAATTCCAATAGACTCGCGTGTTTCAGTATCTATTAGCAATAAAGAAGGGAGTTACATTAAAACATTAGACTTTTTTTGGTACCTACAATAACGGAAGATCTTGTTCCAACAACGAAAATCGATTTTAATCTGAATAATATTCCCAATCTTAAATTAGCTGACAAAAATTTCAATATTCCAGAGCGCGTGCAAATGCTATTAGGTGCAGAAGTATTTTATGAATTAATGTTACCCGGACAGTTCAAGACGGAGGGTTCAAATGTTATTTTTCAAAACACTGTTTTCGGATTTATCGTTTCCGGATCTACTTCTTCAGACGCGAAGGGAAAAGAACATTGTGGGTTTATTCAGGCTGCGGATAATCTAGAGCATTCAATTAAGAAGATTTGGGAAATCGAAAATGTAGAAATCGATTCTGTTAAAACCAGTGAATTAGATATTTGCGAAGACCATTTTAAAAGCACTCATTCGAGAGATGACCAGGGGAGATATACGGTGGCGATGCCATTAAAAGAAGATCCTTCATGTCTTGGTGAATCCACACAAACCACGATTCAGAGATTAAACTCTTTGTGGAAACGACTGAGTAGAGATAAAGAATATTTGTCCCTGTATGAGAAATTTTTACAGGAATATGAGGATTTGGGCCACATGAGGGAAATCAAGGCGGATGGATCTGAGTTTCATTTTACATGCCACACCATGGTGTTTATCGCCCCGAAAAGTCTACAACTAAAATGAGAACTGTCTTTAATGCATCAAGTCCTTCAACGAGTGGGAAATCTTTAAATTCAATTCAATTTAATGGCGGACTGGTCCAAGAAGACCTCTTTTCCATTATGGTTCGCTTCCGAAAGCACAAGTATGCCTTTACTACGGATATAGAGAAAATGTTTCGCATGATAAACATACATCCGGAGCAAACGTGTTTGCAAAGAATTCTGTGGAAGAAGGGCATAGGAGAGCCAATAAAAACGTACGAGTTAACTACAGTAACCTACGGCACAGTTAGCGCACCTTATCTAGCCACGAGAACTTTGAAACAGTTAGCGATGGATGAAGCTAATAATTTTCCTTTAGCAGCTCCTGTGTTGCTGAGTGACTGCTACATGGATGACATACTATCGGGATCCGAGAGTATAGAAGAGGTAATAGAATTGCAGCATCAATTAATAGAAATGTTCAAGACCGCAGGGATGCAACTTCATAAGTGGTGTGGAAATTTACCCGAGATAACTTCCAATCTACAAGAGTATGCTTTTTGGAGTCTGAGGAGACTAAAGCACTTGGAATGATTTGGAACCCTAAGTTAGACTGTTTTCTTTTCAGAATAGAGCAACAAAGGCCAACTTCATTCACCAAAAGAATGGTTTTGTCTACTATTGCAAGAATCTTTGACCCTTTGGGTCTCCTCGGACCGATCATAACTTGGGCAAAGATATTCATGCAAAGATTGTGGTTGCTGGAATTGGGATGGAGTGATGAACTTCCCTTTAAAGAACAAAAGGAGTGGCGTCGATTTATCGACTCTTTGAAAGCCGTGAATAACATCTCTATTGACAGATGTATTGTGATTCATAGAGCGGAGAGCATTGAGTTACATGCATTTAGCGACGCATCGGAAAAGGCGTATGGTTCACCCATTTATCTCAAGTCTATATCTGCCCTTGGAGAAGTCAAAGTGTGTCTTGTAACGAGTAAAAGCCGAGTGTCGCCTCTGAAGCAGATTTCTATTCCAAGACTTGAACTGTGTGGGGCAGTTCTTGCCGCTAAATTGATGAAGAAGGTGAAGGAGGCATTGAATCTTCAGATTACAGCTGTGCATTTTTGGTCGGATTCGACTATTGTGATTTTATGGATACATCGAGAATCAAGAGAATTGAAGACGTTCGTGGCTAATCGAGTGTCTAAGATTCATCAACTAAGTTCCCGTGACCAGTGGCATCACATTGCATCAGAACAGAATCCTGCAGATGTGTTATCTAGAGGACTACTTCCTGAGGAGCTTCGTGACGACTCTCTATGGTGGCATGGTCCTGAGCTTCTACAGAGTACTTATTCAACTACTGTCATTGCAGAACCAACCCAGAGAGATGGCTTTGACTGCGAACTAAGGGTGTCTGAGAGAACTCTGGAGACTTCACTGCTGAGTTCCAAGAACTTTGACTTTTTCAACCATCTTATGGACCTTTCTAATAATTATTTTAAAATAATACATATTGTTTCTTATATTTATAGATTTATTGAAAATTGCAGATCCAAGGTGAAAAGAGGGGACCTTTAACTACAAGTGAGGTAAATGATGCAGAAACCTGGCTTATTAAACAGGACCAGAGTGGCATTAACTTAAGTGACCCGTCAGGTAATCTTAAATCTTTGAATATATTCCAGGATGATAAAGGAATCCTGAGAGTTGGTGGAAGGCTGGAAAAAGCTTCCATACCCTACAGCCAAAAGCATCCAGCTATACTGGCTAAAAATTCTAAATTAAGTAAAATATATTTCATAACTTTGCATAAGAAATTATTTCACGTTGGTCCACAAGGACTGCTGAATGCAGTAAGATTCAGATTTTGGGCTTTAGGAGGTAGAAACCTAGCTAGGAAAACGGTTCATACTTGTGTGGTGTGTTTCAAGTGTAAACCAATTCCCTCTTCTCAAATAATGGGCAATCTTCCATATGAAAGAGTAAATATGGCCCCTCCATTCAGTATAACTGACTAGATTTGGGAGGTCCATATTTTGTAACTTACAAACACCAGAGAAAGGGCGTTTTGAATAAAATTTATGTTTGTGTTTGCATTTGCTTTGTGACACGTGCCATCCACCTAGAAATTCTTTCCGATTTGACTTCGGATGCAATAATTGCGACCCTTAAGAGATTCATGTCTAGGCGAGGAAAATGTTCCAAAATTTTTACGGATAATGCAACAAATTTTGTTGGAGCGAATTCTCAACTAAAGGTATTTTATAAGACCCTTAACTTTCCAGATCAAAATCTGGCGGCATATTTCACTGAGGAAGGTATTGAATGGAATTTTATTCCACCAAGGGCCCCACATATGGGAGGTCTTTGGGAGGCGGGCATAAAGTCAGTGAAATATCACCTCAAGCGAGCACTGGGAAGATCCCGACTCACCTACGAGGAGTTTGAAACAGTGATTATCCAGGTAGAAGGAATTTTAAATTCCAGACCCCTTACACCAATATCTAATGATTTTGATAACTTTGAGGTATTAACGCCTGCACATTTCTTGATTGGTAGATCAATTAATTCTATTCTTGAGCCCCCTAGTAATTAATATTAGTGACAATAGATTAAGACGTTGGCAGAGAACAACAAAGGTAATTCAAGTAGTTTGGAAAAAATGGAGTACAGATTATCTGAATACTCTCCAACAGAGAGGAAAGTGGATGATCGAGAAGGACAATGTAATGTGTGGTACAATGGTAATTGTAAAGGAGGATTTTACACCAGTTTGCAACTGGCTTTTAGGGCGCGTCGTTGAGGTCAATCATGGTTCTGATGGTAAAGTGAGAACAATCAGGATTAAAACAAAGAACGGAGAATTTAAGAGGCCCATAACTAAGATCTGTATTCTACCTGTAGATGTAAATAATTTAGGTTAATTTACATTTAAGAAATTATGTGTTTATCTTTAAATTGTGCTATTGTAATTTTAACTCTTTTTTTTTTTTTACTGAAAATTTATAGTACTTTTTATATATATAATAATTTTGAAAACAATTGTGTAATTTTTTGTGAACTTGTTGTGAATTGTGAAACTGTATTGCTATTGTTGAATATTGATATTGCAAGGCCGGGGGTATGTTCGAGCATGCGCAGTGGCGCCGCGCGGCGGTGAATAAGTGTATTAAGCAAAACGCGAATTAAGAGTTTTCAGAGTGTGTGTGGGAGATCAGACGAGCGAGAGCGCAGAAACGGTGCCCATCGTAAGTGTTCCGACATACTCCCTGAGTAACCGAGTTTGGAAATAAAAGAGTTGTATCAACATCCTCGTCTGGTTCCCTGAGACAAAAACACATAGGGACCACTTCCATAACAGTACCCAAAGATTGGAAATGATCCGTGGAAGCTGTTTTGATCATGTATGTTCTGATATTGTAATTAGTTACAAATCTGAAAAACATTCAATTCAATATTCACCTGCATTGTTGTAACGTTATTGTTATAAAAATGACGTAAGTTGGCGTCGAAAACCGATTTTCAGCCAAACTAGGTCTTCATTGTTACAACAATGCAGACGAATTGTGCTTTTTATTGTTTTTAATGAATATCTTTTCAAATAATTGAAATTTAAGAAATTAAATGGTCAAAATGGATTCTTAGGATCATTTCCCATCTTTTGGTATCTTCGGCGTGTTTTTGCTTTAACGGTTCGTGCGAAGATAGCCTTACATAAATAGATACATTTGTTTACCTATGAATTTGAGAACACGCATCAAAAATAAGTATTCATTTTAATAGCTAACAGTAAAAAAATTTTCGGTTCATTATTTAACAAAAATGGATATAAATTAATATTATTTTTAAAAAAATTAAAGCTGTATCGTTTTTTTGTTATTCATTACAAAATTAATTTTTTAATAATAAATTTGTATATTGTCTGTTTTCTTTGAATAAAACTGGATTGGCTTTGTAAATTATTAATCGAAAAAAGGAAATCTGAAAAAAAAAAGATCTTATCCCGGGGGAAAAAAATAGTTTTATACTCGCAAAAGCCCGTGCAACGCCAGGCTGAACAAAGGAAAAGCGGGGGGGGATATTAAAAGCAAACTCTAACAAAGAAAAGCCTGTTTGACAAAAAAAAAGAAATGGAAGAAATTTCGGAAAAGGGAATTTAAATAACAAAAATATGGAAATCACTCACATCGCGCATGACATACACCTAGAACTGCTAGCGTCCAGAGAGAAAGGGAAAATTTCCATGGGGATAAAGTTATACCCTTGGAAAAAGTCCGTGCAACGCCGGGCTAAATGGAGAGGAAACAGAACCGTACGACGGAGTAAAAGGTGGAAGATACCTCAAAAAAGAGAATTTTTTAATTATATTAATACAGAAATAACAAGGACACAAGGAAGTGGTGACACTGAGAGGGAAAGGGAAAATTTCTAAGGCAAAAAACTATACACTTGAAGAAGCCAGTGCAACGCTGGATCATGCAGCTAATATATATATGTGTGTGTGTGTGTGTGTTAGATTGGGGGGAAAGAAATCTGTTATTTTTTTGCATGAAAATCAAGACTTTATTTAACATGCTTCTGATTGTCCGATTTGAATCAAATATGCACCATTTTGTTGCATAATTTGTTGCCATTTGAAAGGTAGCTTCGTAATGCCTCTCTCAAAAAAGGCTTGGCCCTTATTGGCGAAAATATCAAGCAATAGATTTTCACCATCTTTTCTTCATCCCAATTTCTTATCACTCAGGAGGTTTTGCAATGTCAGGAAAAGGTGGTAATCACTTAGTGCCAGGTCCGGACTATATGGTGGATGCATTAAAACTTCCCAACCACGCTCCCAGTTCTGGCGAGTCACTACAGAAGTGTGTGGCCAGGCGTTGTCCTTAAGGAACACAACACCTCTTCTGTTGGCCAATTTTGGCCATTTCTGGACAATCACTGGCTTCAAACGGTCCAGTTGTTGACAGTAGAGATCTGAATTTAGTGTTTGGCCATGCGGAAGCATCTCCTAATAAATGATTCCTTTCCAGTCCCCCCAAATACACAGTAGAACCTTCCTTGCCGTTAGTCCTGGTTTGGCCACCGTTTGAGTTGCTTCCCCGCACTTTGACCATGATCGTTTTTGCACAATAGTATGTGACCCATTTCTCATCCTCAGTCACCATCCACTTAAGAAATTGGTCAATTTCATTCGGTTTGGCCAAGGCTTCGCAGATGGAAATTCGATCCATCATGTTTTTTGGTAATTGGTGTGGCATCCAAACATGGAGCTTCTGTTTGAATTCAACTTTGCGTAAATTGCTTAAAACTGTTTTATGGCTGATCTTTAGCCCCCTTGGCGATGCTACGACTACTAACAAGCCGGTCACCTTCGATTATTTCTGTGATTTTATCTACATTTTCGACGACGGGCCTGCCTGTACGAGGTGCATCTTTTACATCAAAAATACCTCAACGGAATCGACGAAACCAAAATTGCACGTAATTAGCTGTTACAGTATTGGCACCATAAACACCATTCGCAATTTCAGCCACCTGGCTTGCATTTTCGCCTTTATCAAAGAAAAACTGTAAAAAGAACCAAATTTTCTCTTTGTTGACATCCATTTTTAACACCCTGTAACCCACAACTGAATGGACCAAACAAAAAAAGCAAAATAATTTTTTTAGTTTGAAATGTCATCTTGACAACGAGCATAAATTTGAAATTGCTTGATCGATACTTCACGAGATATCCACACAATAGCCATCTACCGAAAAAATAATGGATTTCTTTTTCCCCAACCTAATATATATACCGTTTTTACCATGCCATCGTTTCCAAGCCACAATTCGAATTCTCAAAATGTTTTCGTGAAAAAATGTTGTCACCAATACCAAGAGCCATGCCCTAATTCTCCACACGTTTTTGAAAATAAAAAATAAAAACAAAATATGTAAAAGGCTCATTAATATCCGATACATAGGAAATAAAAAAAACCTTTTTTAATGAGAAATAACAAGTTAATTATTAATTTACTGTACCAGTATTAAAAACTTTCAAATACACGCATGAACCCATAATTACTTTAAGCGTCAGTACTATATTTTGAAAATCATTCATCGCTTCCATTGTCACAACTTGTGACGGGGCTTTCATCGCGTTTTCTTTTAACAGTTCACTTGGGTTTCTTTGGCGCCGAAATGGCAATTATTTCCAGCCAACTCAAGAAGAACGGAATACCAATATTTCCTCTAACTTTTACTGAATCACTTCTAAGAATAGACATAGAGCTCGCATAGCCACACCACGATGGTTAAACTTCTACTATATATAAGATTCCTAATTTGCATACACACTTTCTTCTTCTCGAGTTGGTTGGAAGTAATTGCCATTTTGGTCCCAAAGAAACCCAAGAGTTAACAGAAAACGCAGTGAAAGCCCCATCACAAGCTGACTTCGGAAATGTTGCCAGCGTCACCATTTTCCCAGATGGAGTTATCTTCCATGCCATCGAATGCACTTGTTATGCAACATTTTTGAAAAAAAATGAAAAAGAAGAATGTGAAAGAAGAAATTAAGACTATTGAAAATTTAGTACCAGATTTGATCGGAAATTGAACACTGGGGCTTAGCGTCAGATTGACCACTTGAATGGAACATCTTCTCAGGCACCTCAGCGTCCAAGGTCACAACTAAGATGGACACAACAGGCCTTGACCCTCATGGGCTGTTGCACCACTGAGTTTAGTTTAGTTGAACATTTACAAGGAAAAATATCATTTTGCTTACGCCATCGATGATTATTTGCTTCATCCGTGTCAAATTTTCAGTGGCTGCTGCTATGTTTCCGTTTTTTTTTTCTGCAATAAATTTGCCACCCTTTTCATACTTGCGTCATAATGAGCTCGTCTTGATGCGTTACCGGTATCTTTAATATTTAGGCAATTTAAAGAAAGTATATGCAAAAAAATTTTCATAAATACAAGCAGACAATTATGTTTAGGATAGACTGAACTCTAAAGATAAGCTACGGAATGGGATAAGTCATGAATGCAAGTGGCCAGGATGGACAGTTACATTTTTCCTTTTGAAAGGGATGGAGACTCAATCTCTCCATCCACAAATGTTTTGTCTTCGATTCTAAGCCGCCGCGCCCTATTTTCAATAGCATTAACACTGGAAAAATAGTTTGGCTTAGATTCGAGTAAATACAGTATATATATATATATATATATATATATATATATATATATATATATATATATAGGGATATTTTTTATTTATTTTAGATAAAGTTAAGTGTGCACTTTTTAAGATTTTTAAAGTAGATCTTTGTGTTATAATATATATATATTTTTTTATTTCTATTACTTTCCGTTTCTAAGAAAATGAGAGGTAGGTGCATGTTTTGTTGTCTTTCCTTTCTCTTTGGCTTCTGTTACGAGAAAAACAATTTTATACCGGAATGGAAATTCGATATTTTTCTCCTTTATTTGTCTTGTATTTTGCCTTTAGAAGTGTATATTTTTGTTCAATATTATCTATCACTTTCCATTAAGTTTAAATTTGTTCCTTTTTAAAAATAATGTAATGCAAAATTATTGAACCAGTTGTAATTATTGTAGAAGTTGAAGGATGTAATTTTCATGCATAACTTGCTGAAAATGTAGAGAATTGCAAGGGTTAGAGCATTACAAGGTAATATTTTTTTCTGTGCACTTTTTTATTTTAATTTTGAACTAGGATCAACAAAATGAACATTGCAATTTCTTATAATTTTATATTCTTTTAAGTTAAGAGTAGAATTTGATTTCCTTAACTCCTTCAACTTCTTATGGCAAATTTACTTCTACAGCCACATTTTTTCTTAACTTAGGTCTACTCCTTTGATTATTTTTTAAAGCAATTTGATGATAAAAAAATCAAAAAAATTTAATAATAATTTGAAAATTAATCTTAAAAATTTTAATAAAAAATGTGATTATTAAAAACTTTTTGAGAAGAATATATTGAAGCAATAAACGAAACATAATTGACTTGACATATTGAAAATATCTACAATTAAAAAATAATGAAACTGATACAATATCTGTATTGATTCTTTATGAATTCATTTTCCACTTTTAACTTTAAATCAACGAGTAAGCTTCACGCACGAATATGTATTTTCTATTTTAGGGGGTTCTGTTATATAGAAGTAAAAAGGATAATATGTACGCTGATCATCAGTACATTAAGAAATTATGTGGTCTGTCGCGAAAAGCCCTCGTGTAGCTGAACACAGTGCGACGTTAATATTCACTCACTCCCTCAGTACATTAAGGCTATCTTCGGCTAATGTTAAGGAATAGGACCCTATTTTGGAATATTTTTTCAGATATAAAAGTACTCAAACATTAATATTATATTCTGGCTTCACTAACCTGTAGCGCGAATCACTTATTTTATAATACTACTCATTTTTATCCGAGTTGATACATTTTTCCTTTTATAAAGTGTACTTTGTACTTTTTTTTTTCGTGTACCGTAATGCTAAATGAGCTATTCCTTTATATGTTAAAAGGAAAAACTAATTATTTGTGAAACATTTTGAAATTTTAAAAACACTATATTGTAAGAAAATGCATGAGTTTCAATGTAACGAATTCTTGTAAAAATTGAGGCATTTTTTCTGTCCGAAAATGTGTTCTGCAAGTTCACACTCTCGTACATACGGCGAAAACAGCCTTAACCAATAGAACTAACACTGCGAAAGCAACATCATACATAATTAAAAGTACGTAACAATCACTCTTCGTTTCCCCACTTGCTCTCTCTCTCCCTTAAAAAATTGCACTTTTTTTCATCATTTATTTTCAAGTAGTGTAAAACAAATTAATTCCTATCAAATTTCAAAATAAACATTAGAAACTTAAACGTTAAAGTATCGGGGGGAAAATTGAAAGATTTCAATAGCTTATTAGATTACAAAAGTGGTTTTTAATCTAAGTTTTTTAGTGATGAAACAGGGGGAGCATAAGCTACTTAAATAGTCTCAAACCTATTGTAGAGCTTTTTTATCTCTTGGTAATATTCGCGCTTCAAATGGTTCTGTCAATCGATCTCGGCATCATTCATCACTAAACTATTCTAGCTGTAAACACTGGGAATAAAAAAAGTGGGAGAGTTAAACCACGTGATTCCTTTAAGTGGCCTGAGAGGGGGAGGAAACAGATCGTGTTAAAAAGTAACTAAGAGACTCCAGTGGAACACTTCGTCTCACTAAAGATCCTGGCTTTTTCTCTCAGCGAATACTTCTGGGTCAAGCCAAGGGGCAATATATCCTCCTTAGAATTTTAGTTCGGTGAGTGATCAGTTAATTTTAATGATGCTTAAAAACTTTAAAACTTTTTAAACACTTATGGTTAATATTTCATTAGTGTGTTGTACAAGATTTGATGAATTAAAAAAAGGCAGAAAAACTACCGTTCCTGAACATTTTAGTGAAATTTTGAAGATTTATTTAAGTAGATAAAAATTTATTAAGTTAGAAATAAATAATTTTCAGTAATTTTGAATACAGCGGTATAAATTTGTACTTAAAAATATGTAAATATGCATATTCGTTTTGATACTTATGTTATGCTTTCTACGAATAGTTTTGGACAATTTTTCAAAAAGTCATTTCTTTTTTCTTTTTTTTATAGGGGATTAGGTTAAAATGTTTTGCTTCTTTATTTTGTTAGTTTGGGTTGTTTTGAACACAAGTATAGCGAATAATCAGATGAAATTTTATTATAAACTACAATTGTTATCAATATTTTAAATTTTGTTGTGAAAGTTTAATAAATTATGGCTGGTGTCAAAGTTTTAATTGTATATATTTTAGAAAAAGGTTAGTTTTTTATTAAAAAAATATTTTACAGGTTAAATTTTTCATTTTTAAAAATTTTAAACTTAGAGACTTATGTATATTTTGGAGACAGAAATATTTATAAAAAAGTTGATGAAAAAACAAATATTTTACTCTAAGTAACACATAAAACATCTACTTTGTACACACATTCAATGAAAATATTTGTTATAAGCACTGACATTTTACTTTTAAAAAAATGAAGAATATTGCTAGTAATCATAACATGCTTTCATGATGTATATGTAAAATATATTTTGTCAATCCCTGAATAATCTCTTAGGGAATTAAAAAAAAGAAAAGATAGAAATATGGAACTAATTACCGTATTTATTTGAATCTAAGCCGCCATCGATTCTAAAGAGCACACCCCAAATTCTCAACAAGTTTTTGTAAAAAATAAAAAGCAAAAAACATGGTGTAAAAAGATTTATCAATATCTGATATTTATGAGAAATTGAAAAAATTGTTAAATGAGAACAATAAAAAGTGAATAATTAATCCATTTTACCAGTACTAAAAACTTTAAAAATATACAAAAGCCAGTACTTGCTCGAACCGTCAATATCCCTTTCAAATTCTCCCATTCAAAAAATTTTTCCGCCTTCGATTTTAAGCCGTAGCCAATTTTTAATGGCATTAACATTGGGGTAAAAGTGAAGCTTAGATTCAAATAAATACGATATTTTCAGAGTAAAAGAGTGAGGCTCTATCCTTATCGTTGAAACATTTTCTTTGCTTCATATTGAAGAATAGGATTCAAATTTGGAAAATTTTTTCACATAGAAAAATGTTATAATATTTTTATTGAAATATATATATATATATATATATATATATATATATATATATATATAATGCTTTCGTTTATGTGTGTTTAGGACCAGCTTATTTTGATGTTTTTAATTTATAGATGATATTTCTGCTTGAATAAATACATTTTTTTCAGCATGAAAAGCATTTCTTAGTTCGTTTCTTAAAAACCTAATTAAATGGATTTTTAACTTTTTTCTCAAAGTATAAATTTATATACTTATTTAATGTTTCGAACTTTTAATGACGTAGTATGGGTGATAAATTAATCGATGTATTGTAATTTTCATATATATTGGAATTTATTTATTTTTTTACCTGGGAAAGGGGCTAACAAATTTAATCCTTGTTATTCAACATCGGGCAAAGATAGTTTAAGATAAAAATTATGTATGCACATAAAAGCAACCTGTATTACGCATCCAATTTTTTTTTTAATTTTCTGTATGATTTATTTCCTAGTTATGAGAAGTAATACTCTGTAATTGTAATTTTTTTCAGAAAAGACATAACGAATTCAATACACTTTTGAAGATTCCGTTGTAAAATACTTTAATTTTATTCAGTTATTTTTCAGATTTTTTTTCATGCCATCCATTCAACTCGAAATATCTTTTTAAAAAATATATTTCATACCTTTAATTAATCACAATTTTTACTCATATTCCGTATTCATTCAAATCTAAGTCGTCATCGATTCTAAGCCGCATTCTCAATTCTCAACACGTTTTTTATGAAAAAATAAAAAATAGTGTAAAATTATTTATAGATATCTGGTGTTTTCGAATTAAAAAATTTTTGTAACGAACACTTATAAGAAGTGAATAATTAAAATTTATTTTACCAGTATTAAAAGCTTTTAAGTAGACAATATTAATTGAAGCAGTATCATGAAATGCGTTAAGTGTGAAAATAAAAAAAGTCAAGGGAGCTATATATATAGCATCCACACATTAGCTTAGTGTTTTTATTCTGGATAAATTATTTATTATTGTCGCACTTTTAAAATCCACAAAAGCTATTGTTGAAAGACTTCGTATTCTGAACAGTAATCAAGTGATGAGGACACATGAGCTGACACCCCACTCTCCAAACTTCCACACTACGCCTTCGAGAGGACTTTAAGCCTCGACAGTTTTAGTAGAAATCATCCTCTATACACATGTGAGTTTTTAATGGACCAACATTCGAACCCACGACTCGACAAAAAATAAAGCTGGCCATGATCACTCGACAGTGACGTAATGGAGAATATTACGCCCCCCCCGCCGTACATGGTTTTGCCCCCTTGGAGCCCTGCAACCTCCGCCGGGATACGGGGTGTACGTTACGCCATTGCCTTTCGATTACCACGGACACTATTTTTATCTTATGAAAAATGAAAGGAAAATTTTAATTTGGAAAAAACCCACCTTATATGGATTTGTGTGAATTTATAATTTTTTTAAAAATCTTAATTTGTAAAATAAGCCATTTCAAAAATGGTTTTAATGTTACATTTCAAAAAGAAAAGAAAAGAAAAAAAATTGCATCGTTATTTCTTTTTGAAAATATACTTTGTTGTGTGTTGTAATATATACTTGAATTCTTGTCTCCCCCAGATACTCTGGAAGGATACACTGGAAGAAAAAAAAGAAATAAACATAAAGTAAACGTCAAAAAAAAATTTTTTTTTTTGGAAAGGGATAAACATAATTCTTTCAAAGTAATTCAAATTAACGTTTCCTATTAAAAGAAACTGATATTATGTAGGGTAGGATTATGAAGAACTTTGCGGCTTTTAAATTGCACTCTATTCACGTAATGTCCTAAGAACTAGCTTTGTTGTGGTTCTCTCTCGTTTCACTAATATTAATAACCTCGTTCTTTCCAACCCATTGCAGGGTTGGCGCTGTATTTGATTGCATTTTGTGTCCTGACCCAAATTAAAAATTATTTTAAAGAAGAGTTTTTATAAATGCTTCGTCATTTTTTTCCTTCTAGTTAATGGCGTTTTCCTCTTCTTTTCATTGAATTCAAGTATTTATATGAATCATAGAATGTATAATAATTCCTCTAAATGAACAATTCATCTATTTCAATATTTTGTAAATTAATTATATCGCATGTATTGTAAGGAGAAAGTATCACTTCGCTAGTTATTACTAATTTGCGCAGATAATTTTTGAATTTTATTTAAATATGTATTGTAATTCTAAATAAGTTATTATCCTTTTTTTCGGTTAGTAGATGTTTCCTGTCTTTAAATGGAAGGAGGATCATTGAGGAAAAGGAGATATTAAAAAATATCTCATTAAAAAAGAATACAAAAACAACTTTAAGAACTACTTCAGGATTTAAAAAATCCCTTTGATTTATTTTGATGTCTGTTATTAAAGTTACCTAATGAGGAAAGTCCACGCAATGCTTTTATTCATTTGCTTATCAAACAATGAGTGACAATGTTGATATTCATAGATTTTTTGGTACTTGTTTTTATACTCCCTTGAAATACCAATACTTTGCATTCAAAGAGTGATGTTCTAGAAAAAAAAAGTTCAAATATCGTTGTTTTTATAATCTTAAGTCTCATTGCGTGACTAATTAAAATTCAGACATTTTAGTAACTAACCTTCAATTATTGACAAAGTAACAAGGATTAAAAATAACTTCAATTTTTGAAGGCAATAATGTTTTATTCAAGGAATACTTAGTAATGTTATTTTTTACTACTCGTTTCGATGATAGAAAACAATGCTCCCAAACCATAACTTCATTTCATTGCAGTTAATTAGAATTATTCGAATGCTAATTACTTACACTGAGAAAATTATATAATACACATATTAAATAAGACATAACACGGGAATGGTCAGTTAAATTAAGTGAATTTCTCTTTTAGTTTCCCCTTTCCCATACCAACGAAAGTTGTAAAAAAGTTTACTTTGGATTATTTTTTCTTGGAATAATTAAGCAGTTATATATATATAATTATCATTAAGGTTAAAGTAATAAGTATATCCTGCAAGTCGGAAGGAGAGGAACCTCTGAACCGAACTTAAAAAAGATCCGTTAAAAAAGTCAATAGACCAAAATGCAAAACTATTGTCTCCTAAAACTGTAATGTATATAAAATTTAACTTAAGTAAAACATCAAGTGAAGTGAGGTAGCCTCACACACATATATAATAATAATAATAATAATATAAAACATAGTAAGGTTGCCACATTAATAAATAAGTTTAGACTTAGGAATAAGCCATGCAGGGTTAAACAGTGGCTAAAGGCCTTGTTATTTATTTAGCAATATTACCGGACAGAAGAAAATTTAGAAGCGAAAATACAATTAAAAACAACGGGAAACTTCGATAAGTATAAAAGGATTAAAACCAAATAGTAACAATTCTAAACAACAGCTTCTAAAACTATCAAAATAATTATCTAGTTACCTCACAATGTATTCATTATGAATAGAAATCAAGGTAGAGATTATTCCAAAATAATTTATTTTAATTGATTAATTGTTATTAACGTATTAACGTCACACTTTGAAAGCTACTTTAGGGCTATTCAATACAGACTTCGCAATTTTGAGCCACGGTCAGGTGACGAGATTGACATTGGAGCTGGTACCCCATTCTTCGAACTTTCACACCACTTTAATATGATGATAATTTTGTACCTCGATAGATTTCCAGACATCCCCCACTCTACACGCGGGTCTGGTCTTTAGTTGGAACCAATGCCGACTATGATTTCAGCTACCATTGTCTCAAAAGTGATTTTTAAATAAGAATTTTAATTTAATTAACAATACAGTCGAACCCCGATTTAACGAATTCATCGGGACCAAATATTATATTCATTAATTCGGGGTCCAAACAAAATACAAATAGTCTGTTCTTACCTTTGGAAATTCTGTAAGCAGCTACTTAAAAAATAGTTCCATAGTTAAAAATAACATACTTTTTATTCAAAATCTAAAAATACGATCAGTGCGCCAGGATATTGGAGATTTTAAAATACTGATTAATATAGATGTTTGAAAATCCTTTTAATTCCTGACTCGACAGTCCTTTTCTGACTATGTGGAAAAGAAAATGCTGCATCATTTACATCATGCTGCATAAGAGAAGGGTATGATTTCAGTTTCTAAGCAATACAAGGCATTAGAAAATGGAACATTCGTGTGACAGGAGTTTCATTATCAATTTCTGCATTAGAATCGTTTTCCATTGACTCCTACAAATCAACAATTTCTTCAATATTAGTAGCGCAAATAGACAGTCAGTCATCAGATGTATCATAATCGTTAAAATCCTGCTTTATTCCCTGATTTTAGAGTGGGATGAGATAAGAAAGGAATTTCCTGTTCCACACAAGACTCACACGATAGGTTACACTCATGACTCATCTACACCTGTAAAGTCCAATAATGGTCTTCACATTTCTTCTTTCTTCGTTGAAGCTGCTTCCAATAAGTCTTTTTTTTTGCTGCGGACAAAAAGGATATATTTGAAAAAGAATCTCCAATTTTTTTTCTAATGCAAACTAATGAAAAAAAATTTCCAGTTGCTGAAATAATTCGTTAATTTGGGGTTTATTATTCATTAAATAGGGGGGTTTGCCTTCATTTCAATCGGAAAAGGAGAAAAATTCGTTAAATTGCGAAATTCGTTAAATGGGGGTAAAAAGGTTCCGACTGTATATTATACTTAACATTTTTTTAAAGTTAAATTTTTTTAAGAAATGTAAAATGTAAAGATCAAACTGTGTCAGTTTATACTTAACATAATTATTAAACATTAACTTAATTGTAATCAATCTAACTTACAGATAAATAATAAATAGAAGTATAAGAAAGCACTAATGCTCTGTGAAGAGGGCACTGTGTAGAGCAGGGGTGTCAAACTCGCGGCCCTTGACGGACATTTTTGCGGCCCAGCCAGTATATCGGCGTGCAATAATATGTAACAAAATATCAAAATTTCTGCCGAAATTGGAAAGATAGTAGCTGAGAAGAGATATCAAGTGTCAGGACATAAACGTTACATTTTTTCTTGCTCTTTTATTTATGTTTATTATAATGTATTTGAAGCTCAGTGGCTGAGTGGTTAGTGCATCGCGCTTTCACACCACAAGTTCGAGGTACAAACCCCCTGGTTGAGCAAGGTTGACACAGTCTTTCATCCCTTCATTCAGTGGGTCGGTAAATGAGTACCAAGATTACTTGGGAACTTAACACTGGGGGTTTCGCGTCAGACTGACCACCTGATCGGAATATCTGCTCATGCACCTTAGGGCCCAAGGTCACGTATATTGAGTTGAGCACATAAAACCTTGGCCCTAATGGGCTGCCGCGCCACTGAATTAAGTTTATATTGTATTTATTCAAAATAAACTTATGTTTCCATGAATATTGATTTTTTTTGCAGCCCACCTAAAGTTAAACCTTGTTTGTTTGGCCCAAGTCAGCCTTTGAGTTTGACGCCCTTGATGTAGAAATTTCATAATCGTTGAGTTTAAAAACTCATTGGCGTACAATAAGCTTTGAATAATTTGTATTGAAAATATTTATGGGGATCTGTTTTGTAACAATTGTTGCATTTATATCTTTTCAATTATAGCTGTCTTCATTAAGTTTGTGAACTGAAGTATAGGAAGTTTAAGTAGGGAAAAAAGAAATTTTTTCGCGTGCTGCATGCACCTTAATACACTCCCAGAGTTTTTTAAAATACCTTTTCCAATCTGTAGCCATTTATGATAGCTACAGATCGTGTAATATCATATGAAGTTTTTTGTAGCTCAGAAAATTAGATTAATACCTTTTCTTATAGATTTTGTAGTATTTTGGGGTATTATTATTTTGAAAGAGTCAAAACATTCACAAAGGAATGATTTTTTAAAAAATATTTTAGATTTTATTTTTCTCATCTTGAGCAATGCTGTGTCGACATTTTTTTCTTGCAGTCTTACTCATAAACTTTGAGATAAAAAAATGGACGTGTCTTAAATCAATGTCATCATGCCGTGCTAATTATCATCGGGATACAGAACAGATCAAAGGATTATAATATCAACAAATATGCCGACTTTAAAGGGTTAAAGTTTTGAAGGGATAACGAAGGCATATATTTAAACTTTAATTGGCTCAAAGCTATTAAATTAAGTTTCTTTAGCAAGTACCTCTTAACCTCATGGAGATTTATGAACGTCTGAGAAAAGCCATAACGCCTACGTGTAGTATATTGTTGATAACCGCCAAACCATGAGATAACAGGGGGAATAAAGAAAAAAAATCTAAGCATTAAAATTATGGGAAGATGAAAAGTTGAGTAATATTTCAACACTGACCTTCAATAGCATATTTAAGATACCTTATAAAGAAAAGAACTCCATATTGAAAGGCATGAAAACATTTTCACGCGTCTAACCGTAATTAACAGAAACCATATGAGTCCAACCTTATGACATGCCAACGGATTAGAATACACAAATATTAGTACAATGTTAAACATTAATATATTTCGTTTGAACTTGAAAAGTAATAAAATAAATAAAAGGTAAAAATATAATTTCTTAAACAGTTTTTAGAGGCTATATCCGTCTAGAAAAGCATATTCTAGGTGTAAAGTCATATGTAATAAAAAGTATCAAATAGACACCTGAGGAACTCTAGTATTATTTTTATTGTACATTTACCTTTGTCCTTCATATCCTAAAATTGTATTCAAATATACTAGCTATGTATTCTAGCTATAATGTCTTCTATGCTGAATATCAATTGTAATATCAGTTATTTATTTAATTAAATCTAACTGATCTTAAAAATCTTTAAATAAATTTTTCGATCTCAAAGGCATCTAAATTTAAGATTATCCCCCAAACTTTAAAGTCCCTGACAACTAACTTTCAAATTTCGAGTCTTTCGTTGTCTGATATCACCTTTAACAAGAGTTTCCTTTTTTCGAAACAATTTTGAATTTCAGTTTGGGAACTGAAATGTAAAATGTCCTTTTTCAGGTATAAGTTGTCATAGCTACGATACAAGCAATTTCAAAAAGTCTTCAAATGTATCAAATGTCTTACGAAATTTAAAAAAAGCGATAACCTACATAAAATAGGAACTATTTTCTTAAGAATGAGATTAATTATTGATGCATAACATTAAGTTTGTGTTAGATTTTTCATCAATTGTCAAAGATGTTATCAGTTTCTATCAACTTAAAAGAATTCTTTTTGTTCGTTGCAGAATTTTGTTCAAAACCTTAGAAATTTAGTCAATTCCTGCTAGCATTTTATCGCATCGAAGTTGAATACAGACGACATTACACTTAAAATCTGATTTATCTTTAAATCTAGCTCACGTACTTGTGAGTACTTGATTCGCATAATCAATATTCGAAATATTGGGATGCATGTTATCTCTAATTTTATTGACGGATGGCTAATCAAAAATTTATTGAGTAGATAAATAATTAAACGTTAAAACTATAATGTTTAAAACACGGGGTTTAGTTTCTGAGTTCGATGTTTTGCAAATGTAATGTAAAACATCTGCTTCCTCATAAATTGCAAGAAAGAATCTAACAATTCGCCCAAGATTGAGATACATTGCATAATAATTTGTATCATCATGAAAAAAGAGGCTTTCAATATATTCCTAAACATAATTAAGAGGTATGAAGTGTGTAGTACGAAACTAAGAATAAGTGTTGATAATAAGAAATAAGAGAAATAATTTTGTGGAAGAGCTCATTTCGATTGATTGATTCATGCTCATCGAAAAAAAGTCTCTTAAAAAAATTGTTTTAGGAAAATGAAGGGATTTGGAAAATGAAATGTCTGTTTAATTTAATAAACAATTTTTTTTGTTGGTATTGATTGATTTATGGGCTATAACTGTGATGAATGAAAAATTTTAAATGTGACATTTATTAGTGCAGTCTATTAAACGACTAAAATATTGATTTCTCTTTGTTTATATATATTTGTAGTAAACATGTAAAAAACTAACTTGAATTTTATTTATATTTTAAATATATATATATATATATATATATATATATATATATATATATGTTTAAAATAATATCAAGGTACATCACACTGTTTACTGTCTACGTTTCTAGTTCATCTAAAGCCCTGTTTGATACGGAGAAATATCTGAATTAATACAACTGCAACTCTACAATATTAAATAACGAATTTTATAATTGTGATTTTAGTTTTACATTTATTTCCTCATATTTGCGACGACATAAATGCCAAATATATATGTGTGTGTAAGAGAGAGAGAAAGGGGGTGAATTTTTTTAAAAACACATCTGTATAATCAATAGATACGTTCTGAATCACACTTTGCCTACTTTTGAGAAAAGTTAGCTTATTTACTGAGAGTTCCAATTTTCCGTGAACAAAAAAAGCTAATCAATTTATCCAAAGAAAGCATCCAATAGAGAAAATCGCATTGAATTATTTAAAAAATATGAAAAAGTTCAGGAAATTACCATTGTGGACGTATTCGTTCTTAAATATTCAAAGCAAAAAATTTTCAGAAGAAAAAATCTCAATGATTTAAACTGAAAAGGCAACTTCAGCTTTAAAGAAGTGGTTATTTCAAGTGCTCTATATTTAAGTAACGGAAATTTAATATCCGTTATGAATTTAAATATAATCACAAAAAGATGTGTATAACTGAATATTATATCAATATGTGATGCATATAAAGTGTTGAAGTACATTAAAAAGTAGAAACAAATTTTGCTTAGGAAAAAAGAAAATAGCACATAAATAAGAACAAATATAGAATACGAAAAGAAAGATTGTAGCTGTCAACAGCAAATCGGATAAAAGAATCATTTAATGTATGATATATACTACATCTTTCTAAAATACTGATTACTGTTAATATGCTCCCTTGTCCCTTGTTGTCTCTCTGTGTTGAAATATCTTATTAAATATTAATGCGGCACATAGAATCAATATACAGATTTAACCAAATAAAGAAATATTTTGTTGATTATTAAACTTTTATATTACTTCATCTTCAATGTTTGCTCCAACATATTGACAAATTCTATCATTTTGAAATTCGTATTTTATGGAATTCTCAAAAACACACCAAAATCTCGATAAATCATCAAGAAAAGACTGATTTAATGTTAAATTTCAGTTATGTATTATCTGGTTTAGTTTAACGCAAATATTTAATCTTTCAAGTTTTAATGTTTACACAGATGAGATAGATGAATTTTTATTTTTATATTCTAAATTTAGGATCAGTTTCTATAAAAAATACAAATTTTAAATATTTTGAGTTCGATTTAAATCTCAAGTGCCCATAAGCCACGCATTTATGTTTTCTTACTCTTACTATTTATTTTGCTGTAGAAAAAAAAAATTGGTTATTGAGAAAAGTTACCCCCCCTTTTATTGTTGTTTCGGAACGATGCTTTTAAAATATGACGTAGACGAAGGGGGAAAAAAGCTACGCCTCTTCTCCACTTTCAGTTATGAACTCTGACCTTTTAACCAGCACTAAATTTTGAGTACATTCACAAAAAATACCTCCCTGATTCTTCCGTTAAATTACATGACGCATTTTTAAACAGTTAAAGGAATAATTTATACTCCGTTCTACACTTTTAGTGGGCAGTTCAAAAACAACTCGTAGGCTGCCTTTTTTTACCTTCCATCCGTACCTTAAGCGGAACAAAGAACATATGCCAAGCAATCGGTCTTAATTACTCTACTTAACTTCAAATATGCATAAGTAGGGTCTTTAGTTTTGGAGACTGGAACTGGTAGAGAAAATGGAGCCTAATAAATACTATGAGTAAGTAACCCGGTGAAAGTTGGCTAAAACATCCTGCCATAGTATTTAGCAGATGGGAAAGGTTTGTTGTCATAAACTCCCACTTTATTTTTGAAACACTGACACACCTTCGGGAAGTCTTTTTTTCCTCACTCACATGTTTAAGGTCAGCCAGAATGGCTTCTTTTCGCTTTGAATTTTCATTCAAGTGTAACAGACAGTTTTGGTGAACTATCAAATTAGGTAAGTGGTATATTAAGTAATCGAATAATAATAATGTAAACCAAAATTTCCGTTTCTTAAAATTTGGCTCTTTAAATTAATTTTTTTTTTGCTCGGGTATATAAGATTTAGGTAACACACGTGTTCTTTAATTGTTTTTGGCTATGTTATTTCCCTTTCACGTTGCTGACTACAGTAATCTTTGCAAACTTTTCGTAGAAATATAAAGCTGAAATATTAAAGTTGCTGAGCATAAAAATTGTTGACCATTCGCTATTTAAAACTTGAAAGTTAAAATACAAGTTAAATTTTAATGGGTTAGTTGATGAGTGTGTTGCGTAATTTTATGTAAAGCAAGAAACTGTTATATTTTATTGCTATTTTCTTTTCTTCTCTCAGTAATCTTATATCTACAATGTGTTAAATTTATTCTTATTAAAAAGAATAAGAAATATGTCTATCAAGAATAAAAGGAATGCTTGCCCAAATAGTAACTCTTAAAAAGAGTTCTTTATATCTTCCTTTAATTAAAAAATAAATAAATGTATTTGAAAATAATGTACAAATGCATTATCGACACACATTTTTTGTTAGATCAACTTTAACAACATGAAGTTAATTCTAAAATTAAACTATTTCCTTTACATCGGTAAAATCGAGAATTGAATTAGTATTATATCAAATCATTTTATCCATAAATCAAATTGATTAATAATTCTTTCGCTTTTTGTTTTAAATAGTATTTTATCGATTTTTTTAAAAGTTTTTGTTTTAAGATTTGATGTCTCTACTGTCTCATAATTTCCAACATAATCCAAAAAAATATAGCACGATTTTTTTCTTTTATAAACGCCACTTTTTTTTATTAAAAATGAAACATTTTTGTTCTGATATACATATCATCACAGCCTCTTAACATTGCTTCACTACAATTTTGCAAAATTTATTTTATATTTTTTAAATGTATTCATATAAAAAAATACAGAGGGGGGACTATTAATTATTACTCTTTTCCGTTAAAACGACAAACAAATGCAATGTTCGCATCAAAATGAATGTTAACAAACTAAATAATTTAAGAGGTTTAAACGTACTTTATTATACTTTTTCTCCATTTATAATATTGAACATAAAACATAATTCAAACAAATTGTATTAAAGTTCGGAACATTTTCTTTGAATATATTCCTGTTTTTATTATACCTAGAATATGACTTTTTATGAGCTTCTTCTCATAGGTTTTGTTTTTAGCTAAATCGAATGTATGAAATTTTTATTATGGATTAAGAGGAGTTGGAAACCTCTCTCTCTCTCTCTCTATACTGACAATGTTAAATTGGTTGTTTTCGATGTACCTTTTCTCAAAATCTATTTTATGTACATGCTTGAAATTTTTCATACTATTAAAGTACACCTCTCTCATTATACTAAAATGAGCTTTTAGCTAATTTTAAATTTTTTAATAAATTATGAAATATTTTGTCAAACATTGCGAAATTTCACCCATTTTTTACTTAAAAAATTTGTAAAAAATAAATTTTTGAGTTTTTTACAAAAAGCTCATTTTGGTATATGTTAGACATCATTATAAATAATTCATAAAAAATTTACATACCTGTGAACAGTAGTTTCTCAGAAAAGGTACATCGCACATTAAAATTTACATTTTGAAATAAATTGATTTTAATGTATACAGTGAGACTTCTAATCAGCCAGGAAATTAAAAAATAAAAGGCTCAATTTAAAATAAAAAATACATGTTTTGGTTTATATCAGTCGTTACACTTTTAAGCAAAAACAAAGTAATTTGTTTACAATTTTCGCCATTAAAATGGGCGTGGCCCAAATTCAACGATTATATAAAAATACGCTTTAAGGGCTTCTAAATACCCTAGAGGTTAAAGTAAGGTATTTTTTGAAAGGTTAAAATCTATACAATTTGAAAATGTAAAAATCTCAAATTGTCAAAAAAATAAGATTTTAGCTTTCCAACACCCCTTAAAATACATGTTTCAAAAGTTAATTTTGAAATGCGGTGAGACTAAAAAATTGTAAACTCTGTGTGTGCCTGTTAAAAATCTTTTCATACATTTTTTGAATATATATACATATATACACACTCTTTTGCAAAAAAATCGAAACACCATGAAATATGTAGTTGTTTTTAACGCAATTAAATATGTGTACAGCTCATACACAAGTAATAAAATGATTTAAAAAAATTCAAGGTCATAGGGCCGATAGGGCTTGTGTGCGCCTCGGTAAACGATGAAAGAGTTTCTATTGTTATCCTGCAATATATTCTGTCAGGCATTCACTAGTTATTGCTCCCAATCTGTGACATTTTGAGGTCTCCAAATCTGGGGCCTTACCACATCCCAGAAATGTTGGCTTGGTAAAAGGTCTGGTGACCTAGCTGGCCAAGGAACAGTATTAACGGCATGAAGACAGTCCAGAGATATGCAAGGGGTATGGGGTATGGCATTATCTTGTTGAGAACTAGCCCCCAGATGACGTGCCATTGAGGGTAATGCAACCGGCCACAGAATGGTATTAACATGTCGTTGAGCTGTTAAAGACACATGGAGGATGATCAGAGATGACCTGCTGCCGTACGAGATAGCACCCCACATCGTCACACCAGGGGTTATGGCTGTATGCCTTTGTAAAACAAAGGCTGATTGAGACCACTAGCCCCAATCGTCCAGACACGAAGACGATGGTCATCTGCTTCCAGAGTAAACCGGGAACACTATGTGACACCAGTCTGATGGCAACCATGATGATCAACTGTGACACAGCTGCGGGCGATTCCGCAGATGTTGTGTGGTCAAAGGCAAACGTCTTAAAGGCCGCTGTGAGAGTAACACCATCTCAGCCAAGCGCCGTAAAATGGTGGAAGGTACCACAGAAGGAGGGGGAGTAGTGAAAAGGTTGTAGTACGTTGATTAGTAGACAATGATACCGTTGGAGCAGTTCAGGCATGTCGAGCTATCCTCTGATATTGCATTTGTGCATCTTGGCCTTCCAGAGCTTTCATTTCGTCGATTTCCTCAAAGCAACCTTTACACTGCTGTGTCTGTACGTTGCAGGAACAATCGGTATGACCACCCAGCTTTCCGCATTCCGACAATGTGACCCCGTCCGAAATCATTCGGTTGTCCATAAGGTCTTCGAAAAAAATAGTAATGGCATCATTCTTTTTTTCTCTAGGGAATCGCATCGGCGAAAGCGAAAAAAAATAAATTTTCCACCTCTTATTACCGGTTTTATACTTTGTGAGTTGCTCAGCAGAAATGCACGCTACGACTGCAATTCACGTTCATTGTCCTTGAAAATTTAATCATTTGCGTGTTCAAAGATGTCTTTGCTTATATTATATATATATATATATATATATATATATATATATATATATATATATATATATATAATATATAATATATATATATAATATATATATAATATATATATATATATATAATATATATATAATATATTTTATATATATATCTTTTACCACATCCAAAAATCATTTAAAATTTCTAAAAATTTTAAATGATGCTTCAGGCAATATGGTACCCACACACACAAAAAAATCATCAAACTATCGATATTTTTATTGGCTTATATAATACCTTGAATCATTATAAACATGCCTGCAAAATTTCAAAGCTTTACCTGCATTTTTTATTAAGTTATGGAACAATTTTTTTATGCTGGAGAGCAGACTAAACAAAGCTGAAACGTTCATTCTTCAGATCATCTGCGAGAAAAGTGCCTGTTAAAAATGAATTAATTATTTTTCTACTGCGTGCAATTGAAACTAACGTATGAATAATTACATATGCAGTAACAAATCATTTCAAGAAAGAATTGTGCAATTCATGCAAAAATTCTAGTCTGTGTATTGCTAATTGAAGAGCAAATGGATTTGGTCAAGATTTAAAATTTGGGCGTGCTTCTATGATATTATTATGAACGAAGTTAAAACTTCAAAACGGATTCTCCCAAAGCACAAATACTAAATCTCATTTTAATAACTCTGATAATCAAAAATGTAATTCCCAAGAGTGTAGCAAAACTCTCCCATTTTATATATTTATTTTCTGTGTTATAGATATATCCCATGTATGTGAAATTCAACACAATTATTATTAAAATATTTTAAGATACTTAACTAATCAAATGCACAGATGCAATTATTCGATTTTGATATATTTTACTTATAAATTATTGTTCGATTTTGCTTTCATGAGTGTTCAATATTTAACTTATGAAAACTTTTAAAATCATGGAAATAAAAAAATAAAGGCATAAACATCTTTTGTACATGGTGTCCATTATTTAAGTTGTAAAACAACGCATGGAATTTGATCTTAGGTGTGTGTGTTTATTTTTTTATAATTATTAATGTAAAGTTTTATAAAATGTGTTGCTCTTTCATTTGTTTTCTTCTATATATTCGTTATGTCAGTATACTATTTAATTGTTCTACATTTTTGCAATTTCTTATGGTAAGTAGTTTTAAATAAACTAAGTAACATTTCATAAAAGTTTCAGACTATTCAATGAATACTATATCATGCTATTCATGGAATGAAAATTTCACACTGATATTTCTCCATGTTGAATTTTTGATCATATACTATCATTCAAAACCCTAAAGCTTTTTTTGATAGTTGAAGTAGGGATGTGAATTTTTTTATAAATGTTCTAAAATGTATATATGTTTTGTAAAACTGTGCATGGAATTAGCTCTAAGATATGTAGTAATTTTTTTTTGAAAATTTCAAAATTAAAACTATTGCTTTTTTAATAATTTTTGTATGTTTCACAACGAAAAAATTAATATAAAAGTAATGAGCAGTAGCATAAAAAAACATGCACTGTTTTATGTAGTATGTTATAAAATACTCTGAAAAAATTTTTTGAAAGAAAATATACATATTTAAAAAAATGTTAAAAAAGCATTAAACAATTTTAATTTTACAAACATTTTGTAATAAATTTGAAATTTTTTACATGGAATTATTACTTAATAATGGCCTTTATTAAATACAATTAAAACCAAATAGAAAAAACTAAAAATAGAAAAAATTGTAAAGATGGTACACAATATCGCCTTAAATAGTTACGGACTTTTTGTGTAAGAAATCTGAAGTCTCACCCAAAATCTAATAAAAATTAATTGCACTGTAATTATAATGCATAACTCGAAACAATCAAAAATTATTGGATGATAAGGTAGCCCTTAAGAGTTAAAAGTTTTTATTTCCCCTTCATCCCAGTATAGCGATTTGTTAAATTACAAATCCAAAGAAAAAATTCACGTATTTGAATATACCCTTTCAATTTCAATATAAAGTTCTACTTAACAATTTCCTGTCAATATGTAAACTCGCAAAGAAAGAGAAAAAAATAGATAAAGACGAAAATAAGAATTATGAACATAAATCTTTATTATGTAATAGAAAAACTTCTCTTGGAAAACATTTGTAAATTTAACTCATGTCACATTACAGCTAAGCAGCCGTAATTGCTGAAAATCCGTGACAATTACTGGGTGGAGGGGGAGAATTTACTGACAATTCAAATAAAAGGGAGGAATAATTTCTTGGCATTAAGGAAAGCTTGACCCAAATTTGTGAAACGTGATGAAAAAATTACGGAACTTCACTTCGTTAGTCTGATTTCACTTAGCAAGAGTTAATTCAAGTACAGCATATTTGACGAAGAAGTTTATTAGAATTGTGAGGTAATGTTAGCTAATATCAATAGAAAACAATAGAGAATCTAGTTCTCACTGATGACGAGACTTGCACTTTCAACATCAATAAAAATGTTCGGAACAATTCAAAATAAACTAAACATTCACAGTTATATTTAAAACAATATAAGACAGTTGAAAATTTCTTTTTCACTTTAAAATGTTCAAAATTATAAAAACTAATTTGAAATTTTAAAATTTCTCTCAAACACATTTTCATTCATTAAGCCGATTGATTTTAAACAAGTTTCTCATTCAATTAGAAAGTAGAAGATAACTGTGCCGTAACAACTTGATTATCAATTGTAAAGTTCATAAATTTGTATTTTTAGCCAATTTTGTTAATTAAGAGTTTTAAGGTATCCGACTACGTTCGGAACTGTTATTTTGCAAAAGCGTATAATTTACTAATTTTTATGATATTCAGTGTTACTTAGATTAGAATACATGTGTAAAATTGTTTTAAGAATATTATTACACTAAAAAATTTTTAAATGCAATATTTTGGCATAAAACGACCATAGAATTACATATTTTTGAAACATTCTCTTTTTATGGGAAATGCTTCTATAATAATAATATTTTGCCTATATATAGCTCAGACATCTGTACAGAGCCTGAACAAGAATTTTTGAATTATATGGCTTAGAAGTGAATTTATTCATATTTTAATACAACCGAGTGGAGAAATTTTAAGAAAAAAACACCGATAATTATTTCAATTGGTAATAACTCAGAAAATAATGTGAATTTTTCAAAAATCCTATTTCAAGCCGTCCAGAAAAGTTTTAGCTTTATATAGGCAAAATTTTATAATTATAGAAGTATTTTTCATAAAAGGAGAATGTTTGAAAATACTTAATTCTAAGCTCATTTTTTGCCAAAATGTTGCATTTGAATAGTTTTTTATTCTAATAATGTTCTTAAAAATTTTTTTACATGTATTATAATCCAAGTGACGCTAAATATCATAAAAATTATCCATTTATACGCTTTTTAAAACACGGTTCCGAACGTAGTTGGATACCTTAAGGCGTTTTCAGTATCATATTTATAAATTGTGACAAAAACAAGCATAAACACAAGAATCGTGGTGAGCAGGATATGAAATATTATAAAAAATAATTAATTCTATTAGGAAATTTTTAAAAAAAGTAAAAATACTCAGGCATCTTTGTAAAAAGAATGCTTAACATTACCAAAAAAAGATTTTGTGTATAGCAGAATTTGTGGAGATATTTTTGTGAATTAGTTTGGCTGAGTTAAAAAAAAAATGTGTGCAATTTCTAGTTTCCTTCATTTATACTCGATTTTCATAATTACTGGCAACACTTCCTAAACTAACTTTGAAATATGAAAGAAAATAATATCAATAAATTACTAACATTTATGTGCTAATTACAAAATAAAATGTATATGTTACCGGCAAAGTATGAAATCCTATACAATGCCTAGGCATTGTATAGAATGCCTAAAACTAGCCGGCAATGTATGAAATGATACTTATTTCATACATTGCCTAGGCCAGGGGTGGCGAATCTTTATGGATGAACGTGCCATTTTTTCTAAAGAAATGTTTAATGAGATATACACGTGCCATCAAATAATTTTGACTTGTGACTATTGGGAAAAAAATAAAATTAAGTACTAAAAAAACTCAAAAGTCCATTTATTTCGAAAAAAACCCATTTTGCACCTTATAGTAGTAAATATTTTAGTTATACGTGTAATTCAAATTAAACTAACATTAGTGTGATTTCTGCTGCTGCTAATTGGATGAAAAATAACTCATATTAGGATTGTACGATGTTACTTTTAGCAAAATGCATGCTGAATTGTAGTCATCCGTCAAAAGGTTTCTAAGCGAGTTTTTAATGCTATTCATCAATGAAAATAATAACTCGCAGTCGTGGGTAGATGAAAATATGGTTAAAATAGCATGACCCAGCTTCTTCAAACAGTTAAATGTGTCTGGAATCGAATTCCATGTTTCCGAAATTTCATTATTAGCATTTTTACTTATATTGCTTGTTAATCTTTCAGTTTCAATCAATTTCAACTCTTCCCTTTTTTCAACAATTTTTTGAATCCATATTACACTAGACTGGAAATTAATCAGCTGCATTTCAAAATTTTCAATTTCCAACCAATTGAATTGGGACAAGTTCAGTTTATTAAATGAAATCACATCAGAGTACATAAAAAAACTTGAACATTTCCAATAATTCTTTGAACTGAGAAAATCTCGCTGAAAACTGCGACCGATTACGCGTGTTTGTTTGTAATACTTCATAATGAACTTTGTTATTTTGAATTAAAATCAAACCGTTTTTATCGGTGGCGTGCCCACAATATTTTGTCGCGTGCCATCAATGGCACGCGTGCCAGTGGTTCGCCATCCCTGGCCTAGGCATTCTATAGAATGCCTAATGAGAAACCGGAAAGGATGAAATACATCTCCGATTCGTTTCGAATATTGTATGACAAGGTACAAGACCTTTTAACGCGTACCTCAGGCTCAGAATTTGCCAGTTGCACACATTGTGATTTGTTCGGGAATGTCAAAATACGCAATTTTACTTAAACCTGTTCAGCAAAAAATTGGTTTTGTCCTGTGCTGCATGAAAATGGAGAAGCAAGTTGTAGTGTTGGAGGAGTCATGGTCTATAGCAGGGATCGGCAACCTATGACCCTAGGAACAATTCTCAGTGGCACTCTGCACTACTCAACAAATTTGTCAATTTTTGAATGAACTTCACAAATTTGTAATAGACCTTATTTGACAAACATCTCCAGAATTTGGGCAATTAGGAAATTATGAAAAAGTTTGAAAGATAACTCTAAAGATAAATTTACAGCTTTTTTGTAAATTATCGAATGCCATAGCTGGAGAGATTTAATTGTTTGAAGAGAGAAAATTGCATATATATTCTACTTTTCCCCTTTTAGTTCTACATATCTAAGTAAAATATCTTCCCTCATACGAAAAATATTTCGAGTCCACAAAGAAATTGTTTAACAACTGAATGCTCAGAATCATGTCAAAGTAAAAGTCACAAATTACATCACATTTTTTTACGATATGATAGTAGAGCGAAGTTGCACTGGCTCCACATTAAAAGTTTTATTTAACTGTAATCAGGGGAAATACTTATATTTTACTTTGTCTTTTTCTTATTTTATTAAATATGTTTAAAAAACATAATATATGTACAATTTCGAGGTTTTTTATTTTTTTGTCGAAGAAATAGTTATATTTTATGCTGTTTATTTTTATGTTAGGAAATAGTTTTAGTTGATGCAAAATGAATGTGTTATAAAGCTGTAAATATATATAATTGAACTCTATTCTCTAACTCTGCATACATTATCGCGGGAATAGAATTGTTTCAAAAATATCCTACTGTGTGGCACGCTGAATCAAAATTCGTAGATTGATTTTTGATACGCCACAGCTAAAAGATTGACGACTCCGGTCTATAGGCATGAAACAACTATTCGAGTACGAGCTTCCCAAAACTCGAGTTAAGGCTGCAAAAAAAAGTTTTTTTTAATTGAAACTACGTACAAGAAGCTAACTGATATATAAAAAGCCAAAAAAGCTACTAAAAAGGAATCCAGGGTCTATTGGTTGCTGAATAGCTGTGATGTGATGTTTGGTGAAAATAAAAGTAAACTCATGTAACCTGTTAATGAAGGCGAATGGTTCCGAACCACTGGTCGTTGGATCAAATGGTATTGAGCCACTCAAGGAATATTAAATTATTTCTATTTTATTTACTTGAGTGTATTTCTCTATATATAGTGTTTGTTTCACTTTCCATGGAAGTCACTTTTATATTTCACCTAAAATCACTTTATATTCCTTTTTTGGAGTAACTAAATTTTATTCTGAAAGCATGTTTAAATACAATTAAATTATTAAATCAAAACAATTAAAAATATAAACAATGTCCCACCCTCAGCGGGCCACGGTAAAATTAGCAAATGACGACAGGTCCACGGGGATGTAAAGGTGGGAAAGCACTTCTATACAGTTTTACATCACGGATTCTGAGTTATTTTAAGTACTTCATGAAGCTCATTTGGCTATTGCATACAGAGGACGTGATAGAATTCTGAAAGAACTTTCAAGCAAATACGAAATGTTATACGTTATGATATTGAACTGTACATCCACTTTGTGAACCTTGACAGAAAAACAGATGAATTATTTTTAAAAAGGCATTGTTGTGAAATTTATGATTTTTTTTCTGGTTGCCAATATACTGGCACTTGTAACGAGTGGGAAAAATTGTTTCTATCTACTTGGAACTTCTGAAGGAATTTTAAAAGAAGTATATGAGAACTCACAATTTACTTTATGCCATAAGAACTTGCTAAGAATTAAAGATATTCTTGACCATGAAATTCCTCATCTGTCAGTTGCAATTGCTCATTCCAATGGAAGCGGTAAAGGATTTGTCAAATGTATGTGTAAAACAAAATAGCAAAATAAGAATGTTTTTTGCGTGAAAAATGTAATTAAATGTAATTCAAAATGCCATTCAAGCTTACCATGTTGCAAAAAGTAGATTAATTTTAAATGCTTATTTTTTTATTTGAAAATTTTGTTTTCCTTAATAAAAGAAAGACAAATTTTGCTTTTTTGGTACAACTTTCTTTTTCCTTTACGTATTTTGAATAATTTTTTAATGGCACTCTCATTATTTTGTCAGAATAACGTTTGTATTTTTTAGAAATGTACGTCATTGATATAGTAACCTCATCATGACCTTATTTCATACTTTGCCTAAGCGGCTTTAGTCATTCTATAGAATGCCGGCATTTCATACTTTGCCGGTAACATATACATTAAATGAACAGCTAAAAATTCTGCTCATATTCCGAGCGTTACTCAGAAGAATAGTGTCGATCTTGATATATATATATATATATATATATAATTCCTGGATTACTTTAAATTCTTAAAGAAAGGAATTTTCAATAATACATTTCAAGCGATAAAAAATTGTACATAATGCTAATTATTCTATACTTAATGTATATATATGTTATTCTAAAATTATATATATATATATATATATATATATAATTATTTCAGAGTAAAAGTCTGCACATTTTGTAACAAAAAACATTTCAAAGTAAATGTTGCAAAAAAAAAGATTTTTTTTTCCAATTACATATAAAGAAATATCACGTTACACAGAAAATACATATTCTTTGTAATAGACACAAATTTTTTATCAAATGCAATTAGTTACTTAATGCCGAGACAAAAATAAAACTTCATAAATTAATGTAAATTTACATAAGTCGTTCGTTAACAGTTATACCTTAAACCATTAATTTTTGTACCTATATACGTTCTTAATAATTATTATGTCTGTGCGTCTTCTCTTTCTGCGTATTAAAGTAAAATCTTTGAGCTGCATAAAATATTTGAAATTAGAATATATTATTCCAAGTTTGAGAAGTTTTTAAAGAGAAAGCTTAAATATTTTATAAAAAATCACACATATGTTTAAGTATTAAAATTAAATATTACATTCAAGCAAAACAAAAACAATAATAATCATTATTTAAAAAATTCTTTATTTAACGATTAGCATCTCACCTCTCTTTTCCTTTGCTTCATGATTAAAATTCTAATTTTACATAAAGTTTAGGTGTAGAATCAGTGCCGGTTTATCAATTGGATGCTTGGGGAGGGCGCCCAGGGACCCGGATCCTGGAAGGACCCGAATAAGCTGGAGTTAACCAGATTTTCTGGTAATAAATTTCGATCCACCTGCGTCAAGGGGGGCTGTAGATCTTCTGGGCCAGAGCACGAAATGAGCTTAAATTGGTACTGTATAGAATTGTTTAAAATAAGATTTTTTTCAAATTCGACGAATTTTCCTCTTCGAAAAAATTTATTTCAAAAGTTTCGGTTTACTTCAATTTAAGGATATTTCATTGAAATACTTTTTTATATTGCAAATTCATCCAGTCAACCAATGAATTGTTCTACAAAGTAGGTAGAAAAAGAAAGGTATAGTAAGGTTTTCGTAGGTATAAAAAGAAAACGAATAATTTTTGCTTCGTATGTATCAGTCACTAGACTGTAAACAAACTGTTCTTGAAATGTTTATACTTTACGGTTATTATGTTGGCCTTTGCCGAATATTTGTTCAGTGGATAAGTGTGTCTGCTGGTTAAACTATATAATTATATATAAAACTCCAATAACCTTAAAACTTTTAACTCTGTCTTTAAAATTTTATTCATTTATTCACTTAGAATAAAGTACAAAAGTGGTATTTACTTGTTACATGCCATAAAAAAATTTCTATTTCAGTTTTAATTAGTGCACAAGATATGTCTGCTGATACTACTTTCAATTGTAGACTAGTAAAATACACACACATGGCACAATAAAAAGAAAAAAAAGTTATGTCCACTCTCCTTTTTTTTCCTACTATAAAAATAATTATTCTGAAAGATAATTTCAACTTTTTTTGCTTCATTATTGCTAAATAAACTGTATAAGATAATTAATATTCCTTTCAAATAGAGAGAGAGAACTATACATTTCGACATTATAAAAATGATCATAAATATATATTAAAGACAATTTTTCTAACCAGTCATACAAATGTAGATGAAAAATACTAGTGAATATGTTTAACAATGTTAGCTCTCTCTTCATTTTTGATATTTTTTAAAAAAAGAATTTGTTGCTAGAATAGAAATTGGAAACAAAGTCTTAAAAATAATGGATCTTTCCTCAATAACTTTAAAGAACTCGTTAACAACATTCTCCAGAAAATAAGAAGTAGGTGGTAAGTAATGAATATTTTTATTTTAGCTTTTGTGACTTTACTTTCAACAAAATGCGTTCAGACTATTAAACATTTCTGGAGCTTTTATTTAGATTTGAAAAAAATTACACTAATCAATGCTCGTTAACGTTCGAATAAATTTAAGAGCATGTATTGAATACTAATGAACAAAGATTGATAAATATTCTACTAATCACCATAATTTCAGGAATTAAAAGTGGGAAATGCATTGCTTTGTATTCTATTCATTCTTTTTTCCAATAAAAAAACCCATTCGTTTAAAATATTCTCGCCTGCTTAACAAACACAACTCGCTCTAAAAAAAGTTACAGTCATAACTTCCTTAAGAAAAATATATTGCAGACATCTGTCAAAAACTATGTTTAGGTCACGCTGCTGCTCTGGGATAGCATGGCTTTGAAAAGCTTAACAAATTGTGAAACCTATCCATAATGATTATTTTGCAGCTGAGTCGAGTCATGTGTCCTATATTTAGACACCCCCATCCTATCGGTTTTATCGGTTTGTTCCGTAAGTCTCATAATTTCCACTCTCTTCCACTAACGGCACCTCTAATTAAGTTACAAATACAGTGTCTGGAATTTTTTCTTTCATAGATATACCATGGATAAGCCTTACTTATGAAACACTTATTTTGAGTATGCTTGTAGGAGGTGAATAGAAAATTCCTCTCTTAACCAGGTACATGAAACTACCAAAAAAAAAAGAAAAGGTGACTGGAAAGCTATCAAAAATATGAATGAGGCATTAACACTATCATCAAGTAATCAGTGGTGTACAAAAATTTCCAAACATAGATAACCTTCACCTACTCTCTTTAAATAACAGTTTAGTCAGTAATGTCACAGAATATATTCTAGAGTTGTTTGAATTTATATTGTTTTTCCTTCTTCTTTAGAGATAAATTTTGCAGCCATATGAGGGTGGATGATCCATTAACTATAATTCTTTGTTAGATAAATAACATGCGTTAAGATTTATAAAATAAATTCTGTTGACATCTTACAGCCAAAAAATGAGATTTAAACAAGAGACGTTAAGAAGAATAGGTAAAACAAGTAATTTAACTTCTTATAAAATTTATATATTTAAACAAAAAATATTGACGTTGCATTACAGAAGAAGCCAAAGTAAACTCCTTTATCAAACCAATATTTATATATGAATATCACTGGATGTAGAAATTGAGCCTGCGATTTAATGCTATAACTTTTTTTATAATTCTGTATGGCAACACTGAGTTGTTCACTTCTTGTAATTCTATGAATCTTGGTTTTGGTTTGGAGTTAGCATTTCGTATTAAAAGCGTGCTATTATATCCTGAGTTAAATATAACTCAGGATATTTGAGTTTTTTTAGTCAATTTTAACACTGGGAGTCATATTTTGAATTTTTATATTTAATTCATTGTTTTTTTATTCATTTAAATTATCATTGGAAAATCTCGATTTTCTATCGCTGATTAATCGATAACAAGAAAAACTGCTTGAATCTGTAATCTTTGTATTATTGGTTAGACACACAAAAACTATCATAAGGCCTCAGAAAATATATATATGAAGGCTTTTTTAAATATAAGACATTGTTTTTTGGCTCAAAATTTTATTTAAAATTCCCTCATTTAGCAAATCTTTCGTGTTTAAATTTTTCTTAGGGAGTTGTCTGGGTGTTTTCTTTCAAAGGTTTTCTATAACTAACAAATATCTCAAATATTCATTTTTTTAAAAAAAAATTGTTATTTATCGAACATTTACTGGTAATATACAATGTAGATTATCAGAGCTTATTAGAAACTTATGCTATTCCATTTATAACCCATGATGCGGAGAAGCATTTTTTAAAAATGTTCTATCGCTTTCATTTATAAGTTATAATAGACATCCCCGTGCGGTTACTGTAGAAAATACTTTACAATTTTTAATATGACATAAGGACCACTTATAAAATATTTAAAATAACAACATTCGTACATTTGTTTATATTCTGATTATATATATTTTGGTTAAAATTTTGTCAGACTCTGTAATTTGTCAAGAATTATTTTAAATTTGTTACATAACGGAATTAATTAAAAATAATTGTACGTTCCTTCTTTCAATTTTCTCAACAGTGGTAAATTGTTTGAAATCTGGTGATGTACTCTTGAAATCGTAAATACTCGAAACATTAACGAGCGAAAGCGTAGCCTTGAGCAGTGCTCCCCAACCTTTTTATCGCCGTGGACCTGTCAACGTTTGATAATTTTACCACGGCCCACTGAGTAGGGAGGTCGTTGATTATTTATGTTTTAGATTGTTTTAATTTAATAATTTTAATTTAATTGTATTTAAACGTTGTGACGCGTCTTTTATTTTAACAAGTCCTTTCGGTTCTTTGGGCCAGAATTAATGGCAACTCTTTTCCAACCAAATCCAAGAAATGAGATGTGAATAAGAGATGCAAATAAACGGACTTTAAAAATCGGATTATAGAGTAAGTGGGATGGCAATGTAAAGGAATGTTATACAATTGATGTGCGTTGTGGCAGTTGATGATTATTACGGTTCGTGTTTCAAGATTGAATAAGTTGTACTTGACGTTGATACATATATTGGTGCTCGACTGGAAAGTATTTGTAAAGCTGCATCCCATTGCAGATAAAGACAAATGCTATTACGAGATATAATAAGGTAGGATTGATTAAATATTAGAATCGAGGACTAGGTGGTTCGCTTATTGTGAGTATTGAGATTGGTCTGAATTAGATTAGATCTTATTATAAATATATATATATATTGTGTGTTGCGTATTGCGTCATGGTAGATTCTCTCATATTAATTATTATAATTACATTTGTTAAAGGTTTAAGTTGAATATCTTAATAAAGTCATATTAAGATAATGTTTGATCCTAGTTCTTTCGCTAACCCTACACCTCTAGCTCACGCTGATACTTCGAGGGATGTACTTCCAAGGGGAGGTACATGACAACGTGCCTTCAGAATAAAATACACTCATGTCCATAAATTAAGGATAATGAAGTTCAGGCAAAGAAAAAGACAGAAGCAAAACAAATTTGACTTATTTGTAAAGTCTATTTTTTCAACAAAAGGTAAGGAGCAAAACAGATGCTATATGTTTGACATAATTAATAAAAATTGCGATTTTTACTCCCTGGAGAAAATTTCAAAAAAGAACCTATTTACAAAAAACAGTATAACATGGTTAGTATGATGGTTAATACGGAGTATGTCTCCCGGACGATGCAATACAGGCCTTACAACGCCTAGGCATGCTGAGTATCAAATTATCAATCTGATCTTGGGAAATATTACATCACTCATCAAGCAATGTCATCCGAAGTTCCGGTAGACAGGTGGGAGGGGGATGACGGGCTGCAATTCGTCATCCAAGCATATCCCACACATGCTCTATTGGATTCAAGTCCGATGAGTATGCTGGCCAAACCATACGGGTGATATCCTCCGATTGAAAGCATTCGTCTACAATGTTTGCACGGTGAGGATGGGCGTTGTCATCCATAAAAAGAAATTCAGCACCCATGGCACCCCGAAACAAACGTACATGTTGTTCCAGAATGACATCCCGATAGATGTGGCCTGTCATCGTTACACTCTGAACATGCAGGTCAGTTCTGGAACCAAGAATAATTCTTCCCCAAACGCGAGCCATCCTGCACCACCGTAACGGTGTCGTTCAATGGTGTTCTCTTGGTGGTAACGGGTACCTGGCACACTCCATATTAACGTCTGGCGAGAATCAAACTGCAAACAAAACCTGGACTCATCGGAAAACATCACACAAGACCAATGTTGTGGTGTCCACAATGCATGCTCTCTACTCCAGGTTAATCGCAGGCAACAGTGAGTTGCAGTAAGAACACATCTGATAGGCCTACGAGCATATAGACCAATGTGCCCTGAGCGTCTGTACACGGTCTGCCTTGAAACTGTCGTACTGGTAGCTGAAGAGAGCTGACGAGACATGTCTGATGCTGTGCTCCGTCTGTTGTTGTTTTTTTGGCAGCAACTGCCAAATACCAGTCCTCATTCGGCGTTGTAACTCGGGGGCGACCTGTGCTGTAACATCTACTCACATTACCATCATCTTGGAATTGTTGCCAAAGCCTGGAGATGACACTCTGGGTGATTCCAAGTTCTTCGGATACTTCCTGCTGGGTACGTCCACATTCCAGTCGTCCAATAATTCTACCACGTAAAAAATCATCCAAATGCTTCCTTTGTGCCATAACTGTGCGGTTATTGCACTGAAAGGTTTTTAAAGCGCTTGTGAACAATTTTACTTCTTTACCGCCATTCCTTATATACCCCTCTCTTACACTCTCGTCATTGTGACGTACTATCCGCGCCATCTGCTGGTTTCCTGTAATTTGCATATTCTTCTTCAAGATGTGTGTGATAATTCTACAGGTGAAATTTTTATTTTAGAGTTCAATTTCTGTGTGATTCTGAATTATCCTTAATTTATGGACATAATTGTATAATTACACCAAAAAATGAATATAAGGAGATTTTCATAAAAAGTAGCCCAAACTCATGAAAAATATACCACAGTAAATAAAATTGAAATAATTTAATGTTTCTTGTGCAAACCGGTAGTATTTGATCCACGGACCGGGGATTGGATACCACTGTTCTAAAGGACGTATAAATTACTCTTTCAAAACTATATGTAAAAAATAAAAAAAATATTAAGCTAAATTACAAATAAAAGTTCGCGACAGTTTACATTTAAAATTATCGAGAACAAAATTTTACTATAGGTATTTGATTAACGTAAGCCATCTTAAATCAGTCAACTAGTATATATATTTTATTTCAGATATCTTATATTCCGGAAATAAATTTTTTCAACTAGATTTGAAATCTTTTTTGAATTTTTTGAGGGGATGGTCATAAAATACACTTTCTCAGAAATTTTTGTTTTCTTCATTAAAAAATTAGTAATTTGTCAAAAATTTAGAAATTTTTAAAATCCTAATTCTATTTTTTGACGTAAAAGGTTTGGTGTAATAATATAAGGCGTCATATTATTAATTTCTGGAACATAATAAGTCCTCTGGAGAAGTAGACATAAGGCACAAAAGAAAAAGGGAAAATGAAGTACGATCACTTGAAGCTATATTAACGACACAACAGTAATTAAAAACTCAACGATGTGGAACGGTCTTAGTAGCACTTATAAAGAAGTAAGATTGATCTTCATTAAACAGGAAATGAACTGGTTAAAAAGGGAAAGTTTAGCTACGCACTAACAAGGGCATAGAGGTGGTTTTGTTTCATTATTAAATGCGCAACATGAAATTATTAATACATGCAGCATGCATAATTTATATGTAGACTCATTAGATGAAAAAAATCATCCAGGTATGGTGTACCTGATAATATAATTAAATGGGCTTGACTGAGGTAGTGAGTCAGTTATTAGTTGAATCAGCTTAATAAATTATTGATAAAAAGAGTTCGTTTTTAGTCCTTATTTTTAATGATATGTCTATATTAGTATATCTTTCAATTTTTTTAAAATTACAGCAGTATTAACAGGTGTTGGGTACACAAGTAAAACTCAAGAAAAAGGTCTCTCTCAGTAAGTGGACTGTAGTTTTTATTACTTGTTGCTCAGCTCGCTCGATTTGACTCCTTACTCGATGGAGTCAGAGGTTACACAGATTCGTTAGACACTATGAGCGCTAGAGGGCGCTCTACATTTACATACGTACACTGAACATGCCGCCTGGCCTTGCAATGTTTTTCAACATGCAAGATTTACATAGAACATAATCATAAAGATAACACACAGAAATACAATACTTCAAAATACAAACAAAACAACATACAAATGAAGACAATGTATAAAGCAATTGATAAATCACACAGAATTTTAAAAAAATTACTATTCTACACACAAACATTACTATCTGAAGGGTTATATATGCTACTTCACACACACACTGTTTCAATTGGTAGAATGCACAGTTTCGAAATGGGTCTCTTAAATATACCTCTAGTGGTTTTGACTTCCACTACTCTTACTTTAGAATCCTTTCCTGGATAAATATTGTTGATTCTACCTAATGACCATTGACATGAAGGTAAATTATCCTCTTTATTATAACCATATCTCCAATTTTAGCATTCTTTTTCTCGAAATGCCACTTATTTCTCTGCTGCAAACTATTTAAATAGTCTACACTCCGCCTTTTCCAAATTAATTGAATTATTTTTGTAATTTTCTGCCAATTATCCAACCAATTTCATTTAAATTAGTTAAATCAGGCTCAACAATTGATGTAATTGATCTACCTATCAAAAAATGAGAAGGAGTCAATACATTTAAATCATCTAAGTCAGAAGATAATGGGACAAGAGGACGAGAATTTAACATCCCCTCTATTTGGATAATCACGGTCAGAAACTCTTCATATGTTAATCTAATGTTACCTACTACTCTCTTTAAATAGAACTTAAAGGATTTAACGCCTGCCTCCCAGAGACCTCCAAAATTTGGGGCTCTAGGGGGGAGGAATTTCCAATCTATTCCTTCAGAGGCCATATAACTTGCAAGTGCCTCATCAGGTTTACACACCAAATTAAACATTTTTTTAAGTTCTATATTTGCACCCACAAAATTTGTTGCATTATCAGAATACAACTTAGCACATTTACCTCTTCTAAATATAAAACGCTTAAGTGTAGCAATAAATGCATTAGAGGTTAAATCAGTCACAATATCTAAATGCACAGCTTTAGAAACAAAACATATAAATATACAAACATAGATTTTGTTATATACACCTTTTCTCTGCCCTTTATACTTAATGTAAAAGGGGCCACAGAAGTCCACACCTGACACATTGAATGGATAGTTTTTGATAACTCTATCCTTTGGCAAGTCAGCCATTATTTGATCAGTGCAAGTAGGATTGGCCTTACAACAAATTACACAATTATGAACAACTTTTCTACAAATATTACGGCCATTCAATATCCAAAAATTTTGCCTGATCTGATACAACAAGGATTGTGGACCACTATGTAAAAACTTTTATGAAAATACTCAACTATTAAATAAGTCAGTTTATATTTCGAAGGCAAAAGAATTGGAAATTTCTGGTTATAATTAATATCACTATTTCTCAATCGACCTCCAACTCTCAAAATCCCTTCACTATCAATAAATGGATTGAGTGTTTTTACTCGACTGTTGGAAGGTACCATGGCAGAATTTTGAATACCATTCATCTCTACTTTAAACTCTTCCTTTTGCACTAATTTCAATAAAAGCTGTTCAGCCTTTTTTTAATTCTCCTAACTCTAGAGGCCCAATTCCTTCGCTTTCTTTGCTCTTACAATTATAAACAAATCTACAAATAAAACTTAAGACACGAATAATTTTAAAATAGTCATTACTAAGGTTAAGTAAATTATTTACAAAAGAGTTAGTAGCAGAATCAAGAAAAAAGTTAGAAAAGTCACTACAGTTTTTAAGTTCACCTGGATCCTTGATCACTGCAACAGGAATTTGTCGTTGTGGGTACTGGTTGCTCATCAGAAATTTAGGACCATTCCACCACAACTCACAGGTTTTAAGTTTTAGAGAATCCATTCCTCTGAAAACAAAGTCGGCAGGATTGTCCTCTGTTGCCACATAACGCCATTACTCACTGGAAGTCATCTCCTGGATTGTAGCAATCCTGTTAGCCACAAAGGTTTTTAGTTGATATGACTCCTTCCTTATCCATGACAAAACTATCATGTAATCACTCCAAAGAAAAGTATTAGTCACATTTAATTTTAAAGCTTGCTTGACACGATGCACTAATTTTGCTAACAGCACAGCGGCACATAGCTCAAGTCTGGGAATCGTTGTTTGCTTGGTAGGCGCAACTCGGGATTTACTGGCAATCAGATGCACAAGCATCTTTCCATCTGAGGTTATGGATTTGCAGTAGACGACAGCTCCATATGCTGACTGGGACGCGTCGGAGAATCCATGCAGCTCGATCACTTCCGGTTGCTCTACCACAATGCATCGATTGATGTTGATGTCATTTACTACCTGAAGTGATTCGACAAATTGTCGCCATTCTCTATTGATTGTATCTGGAAGCAAATCTGTCCAATCAATCTTTAGCATCCATAATTTTTGAAGAAAGATTTTCGCCTTCGCCACCACAGGACCTAAAAGACCTAGAGGATCATATATCCTGGCGATGGTTGACAAAACATCCCGTTTGGTATTTAATTCGTGCAAGTCTATTTTTACTCTGAAGGAGAAGCAATCATGCTTGGGGTTCCAATAAACACTCAACACTTTTATCTCTGATGAATCTGAAAAATCATAATTTTTGGAAACCTCAATCAATTCCGTATTATTTCCGCACCACTTATGCAAAACCATACCTCCTTTAGCGAAGATATTGATCAGTTGATTTTTCAGTTCTTTTGCTTCTAATAAGGTCTCTGCACCGGTAAGTACATCATCAATGTACATGTCACTCATCACAACTGAAGACCCTAATGGAAAATTCCCTGCTTCATCTAGGGCTAATTGTTTTAGCGTACGTGTCGCTAAAAATGGTGCACTCGTTGTTCCATAGGTCACAGTTGACAACTCAAACGTGTTTATTGGTTTGTCCATGTTCTCTCTCCACAGAATGCGCTGAAGTTTACGCTGATCTGGATTAATCCAAATCATTCGATACATTTTTTGCACATCCGCAATGAATGCAAACATGTGCTTTCTAAAGCGAACCATTATTGAAAAAAGGTCATTTTGAGCAACTCCCCCATTGTATTGTAGAGAGTTTAAAGAATAACCGTTTGTAGTTGCACTCAACGCATTAAAAACTACTCTCAATTTATTTGTTTTTTTTATCAGAGCGATAAACACCAAGATGTGGTATGAAATACATTCCACACTCCTCTCTCTCATCTACCTCTTGCATATGGCCTAGCTCTTTATACTCTTTTAAAAATCTCTATATAATTTTAAATAGTTAGGCTCACGCTTTAATCTATTCCATAAAGAATTTAATTTTTAAGGGCAATATCTTTTGACTGGCCTAAACAATTTGGATCCTTTTTAAATGGCATAGATACTATGTATCTTCCCGTACTATCTCTAGCATGATTTTTTTTGAAAATGCTCCTCACAAATTATCGTTTCCTTATTTTTTATTGTCTCAGGTTCAACATTTTCGATTTCCCAAAATCTCCTCATTGTCTTTTCTAAATCGACATTATCTTTGATTAACCCACAGTGAGGTTTATTTTCACTAGAAACTGGAATACTCCCACTCGCAATATAGCCGAAGACTGTATTCTGAAAAATTAATTTTGTATTTAAAAGATTTGTTTGTCCTGGTAAAAGAATTTCATAAAAGATTTCTGCTCCCAACAATAAATCAATATTTCTCGGAATGTTGAAATTTTCATATCCGCTAATTTCTCTCTACTGAAATTACCCAAACTAACGTTAAATGGTTGAGAAGGAATCATATCCGTAATTCGCGGCACTACAAAAAAGCCTGCATTAGTTTCATAACTATTTCCTCTATTTGCAATTGTTTTCATTAACGCGCGATTTAATCGTTAACTCTGAATTATTTAATCCTGAAACTAAAATGTTTATTTTCTCTCTTTTTAAATTGAGTCTATTCATACACTGTTGCGAAATAAAATTGCTTGTCGAACCACCGTCCAACAGCGCTCTGACTTCCTGCATTTTCCCAAAGGAATCTCTAATGAAACAAATCGCGGTTGAAAGTAAAACGGATTTCGATTTTACGTAACTCGTTGCAGTAAACAGATCTTCTACACCCTGAGAAGACACCTCTTTCGAAATCTCCCTATGTAATTTATGGGTTTGAACACAGACGCCTTCGCTGAAAGTTGACTCATCGAGGATTCCTCTGTTTCCGGCTCTTTCTGCCCCCCCAATGAAGAAGGTTGAATGACCCTTTCACTCGTAAAATTTGGGTCTCCAGAGAAACACAAAGAAGAATGATGCTTTTTTTGGCAGCATTTACAAAGAACTTTAGATTTACAAAACTTGACTCTATGCAAATTTAAACAATTAAAACACAAGGAATTATTTTTAACAAGTTCTACCGTTTATTTACTGATAATTGCTTATATTGAGGACATTTATTTAAAAAATGACTATCAGATTGACACAAAACACATTTTTTCCCTTGACATCTGAGAAAAATACTCTAGACATATTTTTAGAATTTTGATTTTTGCGACAATAATTAATATTCTCACTCAGTGGTTTTCCTCGCGATGAATAAAATAAATCAATTTCTTTTCCCAATGTTAAAGGATCAAACCATTTATCTGCTTGTCTGACACTAATATGCGATGCGGTTTCTTTATCTAAAGTACTAAATATTTTGTCTGAAACTATTAATTGTTTTAATACCTCGAAATTTGAAACATTTCTCAATTTTAAATAGTATTCCCAATTTGTTGTTAATCTACTCGCAAACTGGACATGGGATTCACAATTTTGCCGTGTTGCTTTCTTAAAATTCTCTAAACACGATTGAGGAGTTGGCTCAAATTCTTGGAGTATTATGGACTTTATTTTATCATAATTTTTAAGATCCTCATCGTTCAGATATATAATGATATTTGCAGCTTTTTCTCCTAATAAATTTAACAAAATCTCAGGCTTAAATTTATCAGTAACACTTTTGGCTGCAAATGCACGTTCTAATGATAAAAAAGAAACTCCATCCCTCAGGTTTGTCGGGAATTTTCACTGTAAGTGTGCGGATACTTTTAATTAAAGAATCCACAGAAAAGGGGAATCATTACAATTAACTTCAGTATTATTGTCTTTATCATTTGCTCGTATTCTCGCTATCTCTAAATCAAGCTTAGACTTTTCTCTTATTTTTCTAGCTCTAATTGTTGACTTTCGTCATACTTCCTTTCTTCGATAATTAAATTTGCTAACTCATGCACAGAATCAGGATCGTTTTTGTATCTATCACAGTTTTTTATAAGATCCATCAAGTCTAAAACAGTTAATTTATCACTCACACACAACTCTAATTCAGAAGCGATTCGCCTCAAGTCTTCTTTTTTTGCTCCTTTAAACATCGTTAAAGTTCGATTTTTCAACGAAAAGTCAAAAAACAACAGCACATACCTCGTATTTTCAATGCATAGGTCTCTCCGGTTGAGACTGGACCAGAATGTTGGGTACACAAGTAAAACTCAAGAAAAAGGTCTCTCTCAGTAAGTGGACTGTAGTTTTTATTACTTGTTGCTCAGCTCGCTCGATTTGACTCCTTACTCGATGGAGTCAGAGGTTACACAGATTCGTTAGACACTATGAGCGCTAGAGGGCGCTCTACATTTACATACGTACACTGAACAACAGGTATTAGCTACAATGCTTCTTAAAATGTAGTAATTGCTAAAAATGTATTTTTAATTAAATTTTGTAATTACATAATTAAGTAACATGAAAATGCCTTTCATTTTCAGATTAGAATTTCTTACATAGCAATACCTTAATAATTTAATAAATCATTTTATGTTATAAGACATGCGTATAATGATGTAATTAATGTACTAATTTTTGTTTATTTAATTTGGTTATATCAATAATAAAAGCAAAGCCAATATGTGTATTTTATGTTTATATATATAGCAGGTCATATAGAATTTTTATTTTAATGTTTTTGAATTTTTTGTTTTGAAATTTTTGATAAAATGTTTAATTAGCAAATAATGAATCAGTGTAAATAAAAATCTCATTTTAAAAATGATAATATATATTTTTTCATACATCATTTTGATTGCCCTTCTAATTCAAAGGCAATACGATTTTCAGGATGGCACTAAGTCACAAATATACAACAAATAATTAAATCGAAGATTGTTAATGTATCTGAGTTGAATTTCACTTTTCTTATGACTTGGAGTACAAGTTTTAAATTACTATTATTTAAACTTTTTGTTTAAATAATGACTGGATCAAGTAATTAAAAAATTTTGCTCATGAAAAGAGAAGAGGAGGAACTATTCTTTCAGAATTTATTTCAAGAAAATGATATTTAAAAAAATGATTTTTCATGGCCATTCTATTTGTGGATTTAAATTTCCCCCTTTTTGATTAAATGAGTAAAATTCGTTATAAAAGTCAATTTTAAAATAAAAAGGGGAAATATAAGACTTTTTTTTAAAGAATTGACAAAAGATAACCGAATAAATTATAGTCATGAATTTTTTATATTGAATAAATATTAATAAAAGTTGGATTTATATTTAAGTTTCTTTTTCACCAAATCAAAATAAATACAGAATTTGTAGATAACATTAGTGAAAAAACTGTTTATCCTATTAACCACTCAAAACGATGACACAAGTGACAAAGAGCATTTTACATCTTTTCTCGATGATGTCCAAGAGAAAAAAGAAAAAGAAAAAAAGATCACACTTTTACTAATAACCATGAAACTCGAATAATCTTACGGAATTCTCGACCACTTATTGAGATGATGGATAAATGACGTCAGATGAATGGTTCCTGTGATGTCCAAATGTGTCTAAAGATTGAAAAAAAAAGGCCGTCGAGGTACTTGACACTGCTAACCATTTAGGAGTGGAAAGAAGGAGAGAGAGAGAGAAGTCTGGATGTCTACTCTTTTGCAATTGAAAAAATCTCATTCATAGAGAAGTGGGATTATTCGACAGGTCAACTGGAGTACGAAAAACTAAGGCAGCTGCATTTTTATATTTATTGTTTTGGATAACGTATTTTTACAAATTGCTGAAAACGGGAAGTACCAAAATAGGAAAACTTTTTAGATGATGCTACTTAAATTTTTCAAGAGAAGAAAAGTTCTATCCAAAGGTTAAGTGCAAAAATTTCCTTGCGTCACTTTCTAAGGCAAAAATATATATTTATGCTTCTAATTTCTCATTTACGATCCTGCCTTTTGTAATGCAACAGTCTTCCTTCCATATAGACGGGCTACTATATTTTCTCAGTCCAACATTGATTCTGTAGTCTACTTTTTCCTTTCATTTGCTTAAAAGTGTGTGAGTTTTCACAAACTGGTCGAAATCTTAAAATATTGAAAAAGGTAAGTCAGCATAGAGATAATTAACTTCCTTAATTAGTTATAAAAAAATTTCTGATATAAAAGGTTACCATATTAAACTAATTTTTAAGAGTATTAGTTGAAAACTGAAGAATTGCTTTTATTGTGAGAGTTCACAGTATTTATGAAGCTAGATGGGAGTATAAAGTAAAGAAAAATATTCCTGGTAAAAAAAATATCAACATTATTTTGTTATAGTTTTTTAAATTATACATAACAATTTTGATTTTGTTATTTTTAAACAATAACATGTTGGTAATTTTTCGACAAGGTATTTTTATTTGAACAAAAAACATATTTACTGTTCTGACGAATATTTTCCTAATAAGTTCTTTCACAGAACTAAAAAACATTTCTAGAGTTTCAGTTTTTAACAATTCATTCCGCTTTATACCACTTTTATCTCGTTCTTTCTTCTACATAAGTGTGAATAAGTTTTTTTAGGGAAAATTGACCTTCCTCTTAATCTTTTATTTTATTCAGAAGCCTTAGAAAACTTGATTATTTTATTTCACGATTCTTTATTAACGGAAATTATCTGCTTTTAAAAACCAAATTTACGAAACAAATTTAAGTTTACTGAACAGAATGTGAAGATGGACAAATTTTATTTTAATACAAACCTCCCTAAATGTTTGCTTTTTATATGTACACTCTGCATGCTATGAAGAATGTTTCATAATCTTTACAGAATTTCTCTCACACTTACAAAAAAAAAAATTTCATGTTCATACCTCTTTTTCAAACGGTTGAGGATTTTTTATGTGTGTGCATATTGTATATGCACGCACAATTTGAAGTATAATGTAATACTAGGTCTTGCATTGCAATGAGAATAGAGATAATATCGACTTTTTTGGATTAACTTTCCATTTTCATTTCTTCTCAGGCAACAAATTGCACATTTCCTTGCCAATCCCTTTCGTCATCGAATATTTTCAGGAATCTAAATTTTTGCCTTCGAGGAACAATTCCCGCCTTCCCCACAAAGAAAATACCGGTTAAGAAGTATTTCAGTACCATGGACAAACTGCATCTCTTAAAAACACTAGCATTAACAATCTCTCTGGATGAATTAAAAATATATGCAAATCATATAGAAGAAAATATCAGTGTGCCTGTACGGTGTAGGGGCAAACCAGTTAAGGCAGCCGTTTTTAAACTGTGGTCCGCGGACCCCTGAGGATCTGAGAAGGTCTCTAGTTTAATGTTAAGATTTCTTTTTTTTTATAGACTCTGAAAGATATAGTGGAAGAATTGTAAGATGGGGCATTCTAGACTAGATCACTAAATTGCTCCCAATGAAAAAACTATTAAAACATGTATATTTCAATTAAAAATATCAAATCAGTTTTTTTATTGTTTGCAACCACGTCACCATTACTGCAACGTAATATTTTCAAAAAATAGTAGAAACAGGGGGGAACTGCTGAGAAAGTCTATTTAAGTAACAGAGAGAGAGACAGTCTTAGATTATTGAGGAATCTTTAAATCATTCATCCATATGCTGGGAGTCAGAAATGAGTGTTCAAAATCTTGGGGGTCCACGATGTCAAGCTAATATGTAAAGGAGGGACCATGGTGGTCGGAAGTTTAAGAACCACCGAGTTAAGGTGCTAAAAGCAAAATCTTTTTAAATTTTTCTTTTATAACTCCTCTGCTTGTAGCCAAATATTACCTTTCTAAAGAATGCCCGTATGATAGCCAAACCAAAGTTTACTCTCCATAAAAAATTCTTTACAAATCAGTTTTTCCAAATGTAAAGTTTATTTTTCAAATTTATGAAAACCAATAATTCTGTTTAGATACTATGAAACTCAGGCAAGAAATTGCCTGAGCAGCAAATAATTCTTTCTTTTACGTTGAGTAGTAGAAAGAGAATTTCTTGTATTTCAAGTTCTATGTTTTGTATAAAAATTTTCAGGAATAGTCCTGATTCCTTTGTTTAAAACATAACGTCATTCATCTAAGTTTACCGTATACTGAAATTAAAGTTTAATATATGAGAATATATAATCCTATAATTTCAGTAAGAAATACCTTGAAACAAATTATGGCTCTGAACTATGTATTCGGAGGGAGGGTGTATTTAGTTTAAATAATTTGCTGTTAATAACCAAGCGTTTGTTTTCCGTCGAGGCCACATCGAATGATACGGCAAAATCAGTTATTTGTATTTGGGATATGTTCATTTCATTTCAAGTTTTTAACATAAAAAAACTAATTAATTTAATTTCTGACAATTGCTTCTCACAATTAACTTCTTAAACGTAATCTACATGCCTGGTTTTAACCATAATTTTAAATAATTTTACATTAAATATTATAACATTAGTATTTAAAATGTTATACAATGAAAAGTTTTTATTTTTATATTTAAAGTAACTTCAACACTTATACTTAATAAAACGTTTTTTATAACAACTTGCACTCAGTTTATTCATGTACGATTTAAGTTATTAAGAAAATCAACCACATATCTCACTATATATTATTTAAATACAAAATGAAAATTTTTTTCATTCTTCTTTCCATTTAAATTATCTCTATACGTAACAAAAATCATTCAATAACTGTATGGAAGGATGCTCAGTTTTAAAAAATTGAGTTTTTGTGCTTTAACAAGAAATCTGTTAGTATTTTTTTTTTTTGGCATCTTATAAACATTAATTTTTCTTTTATATGTATTTATCTAAAACAATCGTTATATATAGCATGGAATGTTTTTTTTTAAATTAAGACAACGTATATTTTTTTCAGATCTTACTCGATTTCTAAATGTCCCGAACACTGAGTCCTGTTCGACATGTGGGGGGATATGGAAGACGGAACATAGCCAGCAATTTTCCATTAGAAGACAATGTGGATTATTTGAATGAAATTTTAGAGAGATTCCGACGAGATGCACTGCGTCGAAGAAGAGAAATGCGTTCGGGGGATGAAGGTATTATAATTTTTTTAATGGGCAGCTGCAGAGTTTATTTTTCTCTCTTTTTTACATCAATATCTTCAATTTTTTGCATCAATTATTAATGAATATCTTAATTCAAAAAGAGCTCAAACTTCTGATTGATAATATTTATCAATACTTTGCCATTAGAGTGAGGCAAAACTTTTTATAATTTTATGCCTTACACCATTTTACTAAAATTATTATTAGAAAAAGCACTTTTTAACCCTTTATCTACCGACGGTACTTATACGTACCACTCACTTTTAAATAACATAGAATAACCAATTTTACTAATATTCTGACAATACTTAGCAGGAATATTCTTTGAAATCCACTCTTCCAAGATGTATGGCAGCAGGGGTTCTATGATAAGTATTTTAGCGGGGAAGGCGAATAGTTTTATAGCAGAAATTGCGTTTTCAGCTGACGACGTTTTCAGCGATTGCAAAGATTATTATTTTTGTCCCGAAAAAATAGTTAATGTCAAAATTTAAGTGTCTTATTGTTTTATATGTTAATGAGGACCTTAGAAAACTATTTAACTCCTTATTTTAAGTGAAAAGTGTGTATAATTAATTTTACAGTTGAACATCTTTAATTAAATAATCAGCTCTAACGGATTATAAATTTAACAAAGTTGAGTATTTTGATTATGGATATCCCTTAACTTTTTTTGAAGGTAGTGATTAAAAAAAATACTGCATGAAAAAAACTGCAGTAAATCATAATGCGGTAGATAAAGGGTTAAGTATTTTTCTGTCTTTAAAAATTAATATGTAGACAGAGTTGGGGTGAAACGTTCAAAATTACTAGTTCATTTAATACTATAAAAAACTATTTCATTTGAAATTGTGAAATAAGGTACTGGTTTTGTATTTGAAATCTAGACACTTTTCATTTTTAAATCCATTTTTGGCTTATGACCATTTGGGAGCAAAAAGGAAAGGCTAGGCGATATTGGATATTGAAGATTTTGTTTCTGTCGATCATCGATCATAGCTGGAATTCTACTTTTGAATTGAAGCATTCCTTCTACTAATAAGAAAAAATTAAATGAAACTTAACACTTAGACACCATATTTAAGTTACAAAATGGGTGCCTGTATAAGAACTATTTAAATTTATCACGGAAACATACATCATGGAGGAAGAATTAGTATTTTTATTTAATTTTACAGAATGTTCTTTACTTAAGAACAGTCATAAATTACTTCATGCAAAAGTACTCATTGAGAAAAAAGCAATTTCATATTCCAAATAAACCAGAAATATATCATGTTTATGAATTCGTTCCATTAGGGAATCTAATAAGAAGGAAAATTTTAAAAAATTCAAGTTATAATAAAAGACAAAATAAGATAAGTTACAATACACAATAATGTATAAGCTAATTCTTAGGTGTATTGGTAAGACATTACATATATATGTGTGTGTTATTTTTTTTACTATTACCTAGCTACGGATTTAGGCTTAGGGGTGCCTAATTTTTAAGTGCACCAAAATTTTCGAGGTGGCAAAAATTTGAATTCGATTTTGCTTTTTATCAACTGTATGACTGAACTTAAATGCTTTTTTTTCTTGCTTTGACAACCACAAGATGTCAATATTAAAAAAGGGTATAATTATTTTTTTAAATAATTAATCGTGTAAGTAATAAATTTAAAATATCTAACAAATAGATACAAAAAAAAATATTTCGTTAAGTATAGCATTCATTTATTGACGTTAGAATTTTTCATAAATTTTTCATAAATTTTTCTTAAAAAATCTAAATGTAGCGTTTGTGTTTGCTCATCATTATAACACAAAATATTAACTCACCATATTTAATTATACCTTTGTCATGTTACTCCAAGACTGAATTATTATTTTTTTTAATATCGCATAAAAATTTTATAGTTTTACGTAATGTGAGGCGTAATTCATGCCTTAATTCAATACCTAAATTTAATTCGAATCTATTATTACTATTCGTATTATTAGTAGTAGTATTAGTATTATATATGGTCGTCAAATTAACTTGGGCCTAGGGGGCCATCAAACCTAAATCCGTCTCTGCTATTACCGTATTTACTCGAGTCTAAGCTGCTCTTTTTTCCCAATGTTAATGACACTGAAAATTGGGGGAGGATTAGAATAGAAGAAAAAAAAATTCGTTGGGTAGGCAATTAGAGCACACACACAATTATAATTGCACGTAAGTATTAAAAAGTATATAACATAGGTAAAATTACTAATTGTTCACTTCTTATAAGTCCTTATTTAAATTTATTTTAATTTCGTAAAATTGGATAACAATAAACCATTTTAACTATTTTCTCGTTTTCACAAATAATTTTTGAGAATTTGGGGGTGTTAGAATTGATGACGGCTTAGATTCCAATAAATTCGGTACTTACAATCTTATTTAAGTAAAAGTCTTATTATTCTAATATAAAATTCTGATCCCAGTATATATTATTCCAAATTACTTCTTTATTTTTTCTAGTGGACAGAACTCTTCCTCAGCCACTTGAGGTGGACGCGGTTGAGTTTTATTGCAGAGATAATGCCAAAGCCCATCATACTGAAAACTACGATTTGTTGGAGGGAAAAGACCCATCGCCGGTACTTCGTCGGGGAGAATTTTTCTATGTGGCAATCCGTTTCAACAGACCCTTTGATATCAATGGTGATAAAGTTAAAATTCACCTCACATTTGGTAAGTATTCATAATTTTTTTTGATAGCTCAAGAAAGAATTTCGATATATCAAAAAAAGATAAATTGATAGGTATAAACACAATTGGCTTTAAAATGTGAAATAACTTCCATGGAATCATTTTAAGGTATTTTTAAAGTATAAAAAATAAATAAAAGTTAAAAATTACTTTCTAAGATTGTAGAAAATGTAAAAATATTTTATGATTTAAGAATATGTCTATACTAAACTAACCTTATAACTTCTAGATTGTCAAGATACTATCTACATTTAAACACGAATCAAGGAAAAAGTTGACAGATCCTTTTAAAGACTCAATATTTTTCATTTAAGGTTATGGATAATTTTATCTTCAAACATTTGAGAATTGATCTAATTCAATAGACTCTGAAGTTCTCTGTAATTTCTAGTAAATATATAATTTAATAATTTTATTACAAATTTGATTAAAAATTTGAAAGTTTTAAAAAACCACGCTATAAGTCTTATAAATTAAAAATGCCATGTTACACTTTAACAAAATTTGTAGCATTGTAAATACATAATTTGAAAGAGAAAGCGTGTTTGTACATATCACTTAACATTTTGAAAAGTCTTAGAAAGAATTTAGCTTAATTCGAATGTTTACATTTCATTAGAAATTTACATGATTCAGGAACTTACAAGAAAAACTGCTACTTTTTATTTTCCAGCTTGAACTCTATAATTGTATTTAGAATATTAATTTTTCAAATTTCGTACAATTTAAAATTAGAATATAGTCTTTTTTTTTAAATCGCCTTTTCAAATTTATTACAAAGAATCTTAATAATGAACGGTAAAACATTTAAGGAATAAAAATGTGTTACAATTTCGATGTACACTTTAAAATGTAAATTTTCTGGTACGTCTTTAGAAGAAATTGAACTAAGACTTGAATAAACATTTAAACCGTAGAAAAATAAAGAATTTGCTAAGTAAACAAAGCACGAAATCTAAAATTCATGGTTATATATGTATAGTTATTATGTTAACTGTAAAATATATCCAAGGTATTTGAATATATACCTTGAATGAAGGTATGAAGGTATAGCTCTCATTTAATAATTTCAATACTTCTAATATTTTCGTAACAACTCCGAAAGGATAAAATGTTTAAAAAACTTCAAAAGTTATTTACCTTTTTTAGGTCCCAAACAACAAGTAGGTAAAGGAACCCTCATTATCTTACCGATTATGGAAAACAAAGCTTTCACTTTGGATTCCTCTAAGTGGGACATTTGTATGGCTCGCAAAGAAAAATCAATTATGACCATGAAGGTTCAAATCCCGTACATGGCTGGCGTGGGTCTGTGGCGCATGAAAATCCAATCTCATATCAAAGGAAACGAGGGAAATCCCAAAATTTATGAATGCAAAGAGAGCATTTATATTTTGTTCAACCCCTGGTGTAAAGGTAAATACTTTTTAATAAAAATTTTAGGAAATGTCCATCTAATAAGGCCATAAAACATTGGGAAAAGACTGTATTAACTAGATAATAAGATTTCAATATAACTTAGAAAATTAATAATGTGCAATAATGAAAATACTTATGATCTATTCCGATTATTATAATAATGAACATCATGAATTGATCCAGTAACTCTTTGAAAGAAGCCAGTTATTGAATTGGTGGAATTATTGAATCAGTATTGGTATTGGTATTATTGAATTAGAGTATTGGTAGTTATATTGAATTTTCTTAGCAAAAGAATAAAAAATGTGAAAAAAAGGAATTTTGATTTTCATATTAAGTATATAAATTAAATTGCCTGTTCTAGTTTTTTTTTTTCATTTTGCTTGTTCTGAAGAATAAATGTAACACATTTATATAAAACTATGTACGCGAGTATACTTATCACTTAAACTCAGTGGCGTAACGTACACCCCCGTATCGCGGGGGGGGGGGCTAATAGTCTTCGTTGTGCCACTGCTTAAACTATTTACTTATTGTTTAGAAAGATTCTTCCTACATTTCTTGACATTTCACATCCTTTCAATTGTAAATATTAGTCTTATAATTGGGCTTATACTAACATGTCACATTTTATATAACAATACGATTGCATATATTTTCATGATAGTTACAGTTTACTTTTATCCTCAGTTCAAAGTTAATTCCCCCGTTGATATGAAAAAAAGTTTGTATTAGAAACTATATATTCAAAGCTTTGACTTGTGTTACTTTATCGGTACTGGAAAGAATCCGTAGTCCCCATCCTTTCATTATAATTTACACCATTAGTCAAATTGTGAATATACCATGGTGCAAAAGACAATAATTCGTTTTAACCTTTAAATAGTAATATAAACTTTTTTTGGCGGACTATTTTTAAAGAAGTATTTTTAAACTGGTTTAAAACGTAGATTAAGCTATGAGGAGTAACGAAAAAAGTATTTTATATTTCTAGTATAAACAGTTTACTTCCAAGGCGCTTTTACTGTCTGTACAGGAATCGTTAAGTATTTAGAGACCATTAAAACTTTGACGGATAAAAGAAGTTAAACTATATAACTACTTTGTTTATATTGAGACTGACGAAAACGATTATTTTGCAGACCACAATATAGTTATCAAGTAGTATTGTTGAGACTAATTTATTGGTTCTTCTCATTTGAATAAAAAAAGAATACATTGGTATAAAATTAAAATGTTTTTTGCATAAAATCGGAAAAGGATTCTACTGCTGTATACTCAAGATATAAGTCTAGACCGGGAAACTTTTTGTATCCCAATAAAAAAATTTAAATTATGGGTATAAATATAAATTCCCTTGAAATTTGTTGAATTTATTACAGACAGTTAACTTACAATTAAAAAGTTAAACTATATTTTCGTACGTTAAACGACAATTACTATAATTTTCGAAAAATTACCCCCAAATTATTCATGCGAATGTGAAGGGTAAACATGGCAAAAACTGTGTGCTGTAATAATTTGCACAGCTCTTTTAATTTTCATTATTTCAAAAATAGTACCTAAACTGAAATAATCTCAATTCCATTCAAATTATTTTTTCAATTCTTTGCAAACGTTGAACATGAATATCCCAATTATTGGAAATTGACGCTTTTCGATTCAAATTGTCTTTGTAAACTTGCTGCATTATATTTTAAAGGTATAAATGTGCCTTAGGAATACGAAAGCGAAGTAATAATAATATATTCTATTGTTTTACCCATTTTACTATAAATTATAATATATGGAAACGTGTATTATATATATTACACAGAAAAGTTTAATATATTTTCATTACCGTGTTATATATACAGTTTGTTAAAGAGTAATAAACTATTCTGAACCTTTCACGGGAAAAAGCCTTAAATTACGCTAATATTTGCTACAAATATTTGATTCATCTAAATTGTTTGTGTACATGAAAAGTTGTTTTTAAAAAAGCTCTTGCAGAAACTCATTTATTTACTCTCCTGCTTTGGCGTTAAGAATAATTTTAATATATCCTTAAGCATTTAGTAAAGCTTGGACTGGTGTTTGATTGTTTAACATCACATCTCGAATTTGCATGAGGACTATTGGTGGAATACTCAAAAGGGCTTAGAGCTGTAACCTCTCCCCTAGGGCAGTGGCATAACGGAGAATATTATCCCCCCTGCAAAGTCTGGTTTGGGGGCCCCTTCCCAAAATCGGGGGATTACGGGGGTGTACGTTACGCCACTGCCCTCGTGAAGCAACCATAATCGCACTCAGCCTTTAGTGAGCAAAAAAGTCTTTCCTTTTTTTACTTTTTAGAAATACATAAATTCAGGTTTACATAACTTACAGGCAAATTGTTGGTACTTCTTAAGTTACTTTTTAAAAATTATATTATTGCCGTAGCCAACTTTAGAAATGTGAGATAGACATATGTAACTAACAAACAGTTTTAGATATATAACCATGCTTGATTAACGCTTTAAAATGTATAGAAGACATGGCGAATTTGTTTCCTGATAACGAACGCTCTAATTACGGGATGAAGATTAAGACCAGATGTAGACCAAAATATCCGCACAGTTTTTCCTTAAAAACTTTCACTTATCTTTCATAATCTTAGTTAGAGACATGTAGAGAGAAAGAATTCGTATAAAATCCTTATTATACTGAATGTTTTTCGTACACATCTTAAGAAATATAATATGAACGGAGTTCCATCTTCCATATTTTCGAGATAATACTGAGAATACCTTATCTTTTTGAGTTCCAAAAGATAAATTCATGAAAAAAATGTGTGCTAGATATTTTTTTAAGCAACTTCTTCAGCCACTTACAATTTTTTGTCAATAACTGGTTCTCCTGTGATGAAACAGACTTTTTTCATCCACTTGTAATACATTACGATAACTCATTCCGCTTTGACAAAATGAAGAGCCGGTCTTAAGTTTTTATTTCCTAGAAGCACTCAGCTCTCATATAGTAAATTTCATTTACGATGCCATTTTACTATATTTTTCAATAATATATATTTGAGTGAACTTTACTACAAATCTGTCCACTCAAAGCACTTTATTCTATTTTTTTAAAGAACATTAATCATTTGTGGTGCATACATAAGTAAAGCTGACTTATATCAATACATTTAAGACATTTCAAATTTTATTACATGAGCTTAATAACCTTTTTTCTCATTTCTTACGCAGATGATCCAGTTTATATGTCTGATAGCAAAGCAAGACAAGAATATGTTCTAAGTGATGTTGGCAAAATTTATGTAGGATCCCATAAGAAACCAATAGGACGACCTTGGGTGTTTGGTCAGGTATGTCTGATGAATCATTACAGAATTAAGGATTAATAAAAGGAATTCAGTTATACTATTAAAAAATTACAGTCTGGAATATTCTTCATTCATTTTAATTTATTTCTGAGGAAAAGCTTACAACTTGAAACTCAATCTATTTTCCCCTCATAGTTATAATAGCAAGTCAAATCTCTATAGGGGTGACTGTTCTCACGAAAAAGGGAGTACTAAGCAAGGGCGTCCCTAAGGCATGGGCCAAATGGGCACGGGCCTTGTTTTGTTCTCATCAATGTTTTAATAATATCATGATCCAGATAATTTTAAGGGTCAAATATGTATTATTCCCATACATATTCTACGAAAAACAGGGAATTTCAAATTGCATTTCAACTGGTAAAGGTGTATTATTATGTGATGGCCGTTGCCTATGCCTAAGCCTAATACCATAAACAATCATTTAACTCATTTAGTCAAAATGTGGCCATTGGTCGAGCCGGTTTGAGCTCAGGTTTCTTAGGTTGTGAGTCGTGCACATTTATTTGCTTCAAATCCCCGTTTGAACGAGTATTTGATATTGCATGCTATATACTGTCTACTTTTAAAGATCTTTGGTAGGGCCTGCTTTTGCATAGGGGCTCAGGGTCTCAAGGAGTCTGAAGATGTCCCTGATATTAAGACATCTGAATTAAATGGAACGATAACTTTTTGTTATGAGCTGTAAAATTTTAGTTAAAAAATAAGAGAAGGCAGAATTTTACATTTGACCAGTCCAAATTTCTAGATTCTTATAACAGAATTTTCAAGAGGTACTTACATATAGGTGGATATAGAAATAACTTTTCAATTTTTTTTTGTCTGCAGTTATGGCACATTACTCAGTTAGGAAATGAAGTTATCAATATAATTCTACAAAGGCTTCAGAAAAACGTAATCATTATGTGCAAAAACTATGAAAAAGAAAACTACATAGAAAAGTCATCTAAAATATCAATGATCTCATGGGAGTAATAATTCTAATTTTTGTGTTAAGGTGAGGTGATTGTATTTACCTCATATTGGAAAATGTAATAGTAGCTAAACTTTCCTGACTTTGAAATATAAAATGAAGTACCCCTCTCTCACTCTCTTAATTATCAAATTAATACATCATAAATAGTGTTCCTTCTAAAAAAATTAGGGTACACACATCATTCCTCTCTTAAAAGAATTAACATTTTTTATTGAAGACAGATAAAATAATTCTCGTGCCCCACAAGTATCTCACGGGGCTTAAAGAAGAAAGTAAAAGAAACAAAATAAGATGATAAAAGGAAAAGTGAATAACAAAAACAAATAAGTTACAAAGACAAAAACACATTACAAAATGAAATAATTACGTAACAAAACCAAGGCAGTCTATACAATGAAATTACAAAAACAGAGAAATGAAAAATTTACAAAAAATTACAAAATTAAATCTCTCTCAATGATGATACAAAATAAAGTGAACGGAGCTTTACTTGAAACAAGTTGAGAAAATTAGGACAGTTGATTTTAAGAGCATGTTTTCTTTCTTTCTTAAAGTTTGAACGAAAAAGGATATAAAATGCTTCCCACCAACATTACAGTCACAAAGTTTGGAAGGACACAGGTTAAATCTATTGAGGTACACTTTAAAATTACCATGATCAGTGCTTGATTTTATAGTTTGAAATAAGTGATCACAAGATAGTCTTTGTGAAATGGTTGGAGCAAATTTCTTTGTCAGAAAAGAGTGAGCTGATTTTATGTATTGAGTGTTCTAAATAGAGACAACGTTTCCTTCAGTTTTTTTCTTGTAGAACGATTTCGGAATATTAACTGAAATATCAATCCGCGTTTAACTGAATTAAATTAGAGCTACGGTTGTCACTTGAAATTGTACTATATGTGGGAATATTAGATGTCAGAACAAATAATTTATATAGAATCCTGATGTTTTCCATTCCTATGAGTTCATTAATTTTAGAGAAATTTTAATAAACATCGTTGTATATTTTTTCAGAATTTCTGGTAGCATTATTTTGTCTCACTCAATATTATTATTTGTAACAGATTACTTCCTCAGTTGCGATACTGTATACATTTAGTACAAGAAGTATTTTACCATTGTAACTAGCTATTAATTCATTGCATTCTAAAATTTTATGTGATTTTTAATAATTATTCACATGAGACCATTTTTATGATATCTTTCAAATGAGTGAATGAGTGAGTGAATATTAACGTCACCCTGTTAAGCTACACGAGGGCTTTTGGCGACGGACCACGTAATTTTGAACCATGGTCAAGTGGCGTGGACGACACCTGAGCTAGCACCCCCTCTCCTAACTACCACACCACACCAACGGGAGGACGTTTCAGCTCTCGACAGATTTAACGTGCATCGCTACCCTACATGGCATCTTTCAAATGAGAGTTGAAAGGTTTTTGTAAAACATTTTATTGATTTAAGTTGTCCACAGTTTTCCTGCTAACTCAAAATTTAAGTTAAACAAAACATTATTGAGGCAATACTTTGCTACTTTTATGTATGTACGATTATAAGCATACACACACACATTTTTATTAAGTTGTTCAATATATACTTATTTTAAAATAATTTTACTTTACAGTTTGCGGATGCTGTTCTTCCAGCAAGTGTGTTTCTGTTGGAAAGATCTGGATTGGATTTCCAATCACGAGCAAACCCTGTTAAAATTGTTCGAGTTATTTCAGCCATGGTAAGAAACAGTACAGTTTTGATATAATGTAAACAATGAACACACATTAGATTTTCTCATGGATAAATTTTGAAAAACCTTCTAACTTTGCTCATAGAACTTGACATTTATGCGTTATTATTTCAAAAATAATCAATGTGATTTTTATTTTTAAAAAATTGAGAGATATCGCAAAAAGTTTTAACTAATATTTTTCAGCATAAATTTAAATGTACATTCAAATTAATATCCAAAACAGGAGGCATGGTGCATGCTAAGTTTTAAAAAATTCAAAAAAAATCTATTTAGAATTTTTTGATGACAATACTGATTTATCATGAATATGTTTTCATCTTCATACAACATTACATATAATCAGTGCTTATCCATTCTTAAATGTTAAGTACAATTAACTTTTCAAGAATACATTGTTATCGAAGAGTAGAATATTTTTCTCTATTTTCTCTTTTAAGTAAGACTGGGATTTAGATTTTCTGTCTTAACAATCACTAATCAGTTCATTAATCTGTTAAAAAAAATTATCAATAACTTAAGCACACAAAGTATGGGACTTATGGTACCTTTTAGAAAAATAAAATCTACATTTAGTGTTCCGTATTATTGACGCATTACACAGCGTCAGAATGAGAGGTCATTCTTTTAACCCTTTCTAAAGCCATGGCAATTACACTTACCACCAATTGCATTAATTTTTAAATATCCATAGTAAGCTATTTTATTATATTTCATTTGTGCTGTCATCTCTTAGAAACTTCAGAAAATTACGCTATCTTATACACTTTGTTACCATCCTCCTCCTCCCCCCATTATAACAGGAATAAAAACTTCCTTATTAATATGGCAGTTGTTTATTTCTTTATTTTGTGAAAATTATGTAGAAAAGATTTGGATTCTCAAGACCAATTAGGTTTCGTCTTCGGCTGGCATGCCAATTGATTTCAGGATTTTCAAGTCGGGAATGAAAAGGAAGATCCGTAAGTTTCCCACGCAATAAAAAAATGGTTCCAGAGGAATTCAAATTGAATAAAGTTGGTAACCATATTACAATTTTAGGGAATGCATACAAACGCTGTTTTTTGTACTCTACTCTTCTAAAGCATATCAGAAGAAAACGCGACTTGTGTGTACAACTTGCGATATTCTGTTATGTGTATCTCCGTGTTTTCCAAAATTTCATGAAAAATAATATCGTCATTTTTCATCTATGAAAAAAAAAAACTTAATATAACATACAATTCATTTTCCAGTTTGTAATATTTACAAAATATATTTTATAAATATATATATATATATATATATATATATATATATATATATATATATATAAATAAATATATATAAAACAAAAAAAGAAATAAACAGCATTAATATCCTACTTTTAATACCCCCAATGGGCAGTGGTAAGCATACTTATCATCCAAAAGATGGTGCTAAAAATCATATTAATTTTATCTAATAAGCTAAATGAGTTTCTCTTCTTAAATCAATCTCAATTACCCAAAAATATTTTAATATACCTTTACTAGAAATTAAAGGGTTAAATAAACATATTCTTCAGAACTCAATTAGCATAAATTCGATTTTCAAAGTGTAACAAAACTTTAGTAATTATTAACTTTGATTCTCACTATTCTTTTGGCCACCGTGATTTATTTAAGAATTGCTGATTATAATCTATGATAAGTTTGTTAGAACTTATTGTCCAGATTTTAAAAAATCTGTTTTGTGGTTTTGTTCCGAACCCTTATAAATAGCAAGAAACCTCATTTTATCTAATAATGCACTCATTGTCTTTCGAAAGTAAAGTCCATTGACATTCAAAGAATATTTATTTACAAAGGACAATCACTTAAGATGATTAATCAAAAATCTAAAAATAGAAATGGTGAGAGTTCTTTCTTTGAAAGGATTCAACTGTCAAAATTGTCACATTAAAATATATTTTGACATTGTTTTCGCATAGGTCAACAGTAATGATGACAACGGCGTGCTAATCGGCAATTGGTCTGGCAACTACGAAGATGGTACTGCTCCTTGGAGTTGGACAGGGAGTGCGGCTATCATGGAGCAGTTTCTAAATAGTGGAGGGAAGTCAGTGCGCTACGGCCAATGTTGGGTGTTCTCAGGAGTTTGTACAACAGGTAGAACAATTCGTCTTAAAGCCCAAATAAGAAAAATACCAAGATACTAATTACGAAAAAAAAACAATTATAAATAGATTATTACGCAATAAGTTGCTATTTTGGTAATGATTCAGGATGAAACTATTTCCCATTATATTTCTCTCGATTCAAACCAAATAGCATTGGATATCTTTTAAAACAGTTTGGTAAATCATTATCCGCATTAAATTTATGAAAACATCTAATTTATAAGTAGGTACAAATGATAATTAACATTACCTCTTTTTTAATTTCCCTCTGACTAAACAATGACAAAAATCATTTTGTAATACTTATATAACTTACATATAGTTAAAATTAAAAATAAAAACATTTTAATGTTTTCCTGTTATATGTAATTTAATGCATAGATTAACTATTGCGTAGTTACAGATGTTAAGTCCTCCCCTTATTTTATACTCTTCTTCCATCTTTAATGAAATCTTGCAAATACAAAGCACAAATTTGATATATATTTTAAAATTGAATGCCTCAAGAATTCTAGCGTATGTGAAAGCATATGGCCTAGTTTTGAAAAGTATAAAAAGAAAAGCACACACACACAAAAGACGATAAATGATTTATTTTAAAACAAAAATCTTAATTTAGATAAGACAGAAAAAAAGTAATAGAAGAAAAAAAGAGATGATCAAACTCTACTCTCTAAAATAGTTCGAGTCCATCGTTTGCACTCGTTGAAGTGATGAATCAATTGATGCTTTCTTGCCTCCACTGAAGAGGCTCGTAGTTTTAAATATATTTTATTTAAGATGAAATATACGTCTTTCTCTTTCGCCATGAACTAGAAAATTCTTTCTGATACAGAGGTAAATATCGAAGCTTGCCAAGTTTTATCACAGCAATAGTGCTTTGTAATTTTTCATTTTATTTTATTTTATTTTTTAGTTTTAATTTTATATCTTTTTTAGAAGTTTTTCTTTAAATAAACAGTATAGATTTTTTTTTAACTTTCGTGGCTATAAAGATGCTCACGCTAAACTGTCATAGGGTTTATATGTGTGTGTATGTGTAAAACAAACACTCACATTAAGAACTTGTTATTAATAATAACAATCAGTTGGAAAAGGAGATTTCTTACTTTAGTCAGTGACTTTTTACTGTAATAATACATTATTCTTACACACACACACACATGTTATCTATATACAGAGTAATATCTATTACTTTTTTTTCATTCCGTGATATAATTTAAATGCATATCAAAAACAAGTTTGCAACAAAATCTAAAGCAGTGAGATCTGAAGAATCCATCGCTTTTTTGATACTTTTAATTGATATATTTCTTCTTATTGTGATCAGTAGCTAATATGTAGATTGTGCAACGGATAAACGTAGAAGTAAAGATGAGTTCAATCCTCAAAGCTTAGTACTTAATTTAATCAGAATGCAAACTAATATCCTTTTTCCAAAATTATATAAGTAAAAATCCGCTCAAAATTTTAGTGAGGTGAAATTTAGATAATATCATTTTTATTTTAGTTTGAGGATCATATCCTATTTGGAGCAAAAACGTTGTACCTGTTTGTTTCTGATGATCAATAGATGTGAATAAAACGATATAATAGCGGTTTGTAATAGCATAATAAGGGGACTCTTCATCGTTCAATATTAACGACATTTGTGCTTTATTACAACTATTCAGCTACCTGAATTAAAATCTTAATTGAAGACAATCGTGTAGTATAATTTCAATCATGTACCATTTTTTTAATAGAAAACTTATGTTATTGCTTATTGTTAGCTTTTTTTAATGGTACTTATTTCGTATAACTGCTAACATTTGTGTTTTTTAATTCCTATTACTGTTATGATGTAGTTCCATTATAACTTATGTTATAAAATTATGTATTGTTTTTTAGCTTTATTTACATACATTTTATATTATTAATTTCGATCAAAGAAAAAACATTTCTCTTTATCTAACTTTATTAATTTTTCCAAATCATGATAAAAAAATGATTTAGTACCAAAAACATTCTAATTTAATTCTATAACTGATTTGTTAAAAAACCGAAGCATTTTTTATCCAAATTTTTTTTAAAAAAAATACACTTGGTTATAAATTTTTGAATGCCCGAAATTCATCGCGCGAATCCTGATTTTAAATTAAAGCAAGAAGAACCACATATTTTATATGTTTAATTTTGATGGTTCTCGTATCATTATCTGAGATATAACATCCTTTAATTAAATAATATTTGCATACAATTATAGGTTTTTTATTAATTAGATCATCAAAATAAAATCGATGCTGAGTTTAAACAACCTTTTGAATGCATACATTATGAATTAGTGCTCCGTTAGATGTTACTGGTGGTTAATACGATTCGACCAAAGTTAAATTTATTATCTTCTGTTATAAATGCATAAATACTTTAAAATAAGAATTTAATTTAAGTATACCTAGTGTTTTCATTTTTTAAAATTTAATATTTATACCAATAAGTATCTCATTGTAAATAATTTTTTATTGATTATATTTAAACAGACAGGATTTTTACTGTAATAATTTCATTTTCACGTTGCAGTGTGTCGATCTCTTGGCATTCCTTGCCGTAGTGTAACCAACTTTGTCTCTGCTCACGACACGGATGATAGCTTGACAGTGGACAAATATTTTGATGCTGATGGAAATGAATTACCAGAGTTTAATTCGGATTCTATTTGGTAGGCAACTATGAATATTTGTCTCTCTTTTTTTTGCTTAAAATTGTGTATGAATAACTATTATTCAAAAACACTACTGAAATACTTAATTTCTTTAACTCTTTTAAAATATTTAATTTATGAAAATGCAATCTGGAGGATCAACAAATTAGCAATTTAAACCTTCTTCAATCATAAAATTTATTTATTTCAACAATTTTCTTCTAATTATTTATTTATCTATTAATTTTGAATTTGTTTTCATGTAACTGTTTTAATCTTCTTTTAGTCGATCTTAAATCTCACACAAAAAGAATGAAATAATGATCCATTTCTTCTATTTCAAATGATTTTTAACATAAAATGTATTCAATGTCATAATTAAAAATATACAAATTCTACTAAATTTATCAGTGTATTCAAAAATGACATTTTTTTATGTAGGTGTAGATATCAACCTGAACACGATAGACCAAACTGTATTGCTTATCATTTAGTCAAGCCGAGTTCAAAGTTTCGCTTATGTATACTTAAATATGTACATTATTCTAAAAAATTTTATTATTTTGCATAATGATTTTGAAATTTTTCGGCTTTTAACAGCTCTAGACAACAGGGATTTAAGTTATAAGCAGTTGTTGATGAAAAGTTTGTATTTGGCATGATAAGAATAGAGTGAGATGGTTCCTTAATTGACCTGAATAGAAAATATTAGAGTAAGAGTGATATATGTATATATATATATATATATATATATATATATATATATATATATATATATATATATATATATATATATATATATATATATATATATTTCATAATACAGTGTGTTTTTTTCCAGGTATAGAAGTTTAAGTTGGCATTACTTTCCAAGATGGCGACCGATTTAACAGCTGTCAAGTGATTTATTCTCAGTTTGGTTTGGCAATTCATCATGAATAGACTCACGCCTGAACAACGCTTTCAAACTGTGCAATTTTATTTCGAAAATAATGGTCGATTTTCATAAGCGAATTTTGTTTAGCGATGAAGCGCATTTCTGGTTGAATGGCTACGTCAACAAACAAAACTGCCCATTTGGAGTGAAGCTAATCCACAAGTGTATGTCGAAACACCGTTACATCCAGAAAAACTGACTGTTTGGTGCTCTTTATGGGCTGGTGGAATCCTTCTTCAAAAACGATGAAGGCCACAACGTTACAGTCAATGGTGATCGGTATAGAGCCATGATTACTAACTTTTTCATTTCTGAATTGAACAATCATGATGTCCAGGAGCTGTGGTTCCAACAAGACGGCGCAACATGTCACACAGCTCGTGCCACAATCAATTTATTGAAAGACACGTTTGGTGACCGCCTAATTTCACGTTTTGGACCTGTGAATTGGCCTCCAAGATCTTGTGATTTAACACCGCTAGACTATTTTTTGTGGGGCTATGTAAAGTCATTTGTCTATGCGGATAAGCCACAAACGCTTGACCATTTGGAAGACAACATTCGCCGTGTTATTGCCGATATACGGCCACAAATGTTGGAAAAAGTCATCGAAAATTGGACGTCCAGATTGGACTACATCCGAACCAGCAGTGGCAGTTCTATGCCAGAAATCATATTTAAAATGTAATGCCACAAGATTATCTTTCGAATAAAAAAAATCATGTCAATCGAATAATACATCGTTGTTTTATTGCAATTTAAAGTTCTATACCTCTCAAAAAAACACCCTTTATTATACATAACAGTAAAAGGGTATATGGCAATATGGTTCGAGAAAGCAAATGCTGCATTACCTGGTTACTTAACATGGTAAAATATTTGATTCAACTTTTAGAAGACAGAAAAATTTTTACATTTTGATTCTATCTGAACATAAAAAATACACTGATGAGAAAATTTTTGAGGAAAAAATTTTTAACTCTAACATAAATTTGTAATTCACATTTTTAAATAAAATATGATTACATTAACTTGTAATATATAAGCCGGTTTTTAAATTGAACTTGTACGCTCTCTCACATATAAATGATCCTAGTAGCATGTTATACGGCTACTTGAGTTATTTTAGTATATGATTTAAGGAAAAATAATGATTAAAAAAATCACCGATGATGAAGAATTGTAAATGGATAGTAAAACGTATTTTATTGTTAGTTTTTTAGTTTTTTTTCTTTCCCAAAATTGCACCATTTTTTATATATTTACACTCTATTAAAAAATTTTAAAGATTTCTGTCAATTCATTAAAAAAAGACTACTCGTTATTATTTTATCCTACATTGCAGGAATTTCCACGTTTGGAATGATAGTTGGATGACACGTCCTGATTTACCTCCAGGATATGGAGGTTGGCAGGCTGTTGATGCTACTCCTCAAGAAACTAGTGAAGGTAATTTTCTTATAAATCCGAAACAATGGTTTTCCAACCTTTTAGTGTGTTTCGGGGACAAACTCTATGTATCATTTTTAACTGCGTTTGACTGGAGCATAAAGTCAGAGGTACGTTACCACCAGCCTTTGTGTTGCTTCTCAGTGTTGCAATCAATCAAATGAAATCAATTCCCAATTATTTGTTTCCATTATTTGGAGAAGAAATTTGTTTTAAAGTTTTTGATATTAATAATGAGTTGATGAAACTTTTCTGGGGCCAAAATATGAAACATATTATATTACATATCAAAAATTGTACCTATCGCACAAACAGTCAATTAAGAATCGGTAAATAAACCACCACAAAAATTGCCATCATTCAATCATTAACTGTATTTAACTGAGCAAAATAGAACATTATTTTTGTCAAAATTAATAAGTGTAAAGTATAAAAATTGGTCTTACTCTAACTTTTTGAATAAGGACTGCCATGCAGTATAAAAATTTTCAAGTTATTTTTTTTAGGGATACAAAAAATTATATCCTAGGTCAGTGCTTCTCAAAGTTTCAATACTTGCGACCCAATTTTCAATCATAATTTTCTTCGTGCCCCCCATACAATAACAATGTATTGAATGCAAAAATAATGTGTACTTTAACACTAAAACTACGATGTTATCTTAATTATAAACCACTCAAATTATCAAGATAAATATTAAATTTTGTATATGTTACTTTTAAATAATAGATATTTTAAGCAAGTTATTTTTAAGTAATAGATATTTTATTTAAAATATATACCTTTAAGTAATAAGAAAAGTATTATGTTGCTTTTCTTTTCTAATTTTTAAATTGGAACAGAAAACAATAAAAGTGCAACGTGCATTCTTTTTTTACGTCAGAATGTATATATTTTGTTTTGCTTCCTTTAAGTAAATTTTTATAACTTTTTAAAATCTCTTACTCACGACATTTGATATGCTCGTGCCCCCCTTTTAAGGTTATCACGACCCCCTAGGGGGCACGCCTCACAGTTTGAGAAACACAGTCCTAGGTCGTTGAGCGGATCTTAGCAATGAAAGTCTGTCAATATAAATAGTATCATTATGCAAAGATGAAAAGGATTTTATAGATATTTAAATTACATCATAGGGATATTTTCTTTCTTAATACCCAGGAGCTTTCCGTGCTGGTCCAGCTTCAGTGGTTGCTATCCGAAGAGGAGAAATCAGTCATTTATATGATGCACCTTTCGTCTTTGCTGAAGTTAATGCAGATATAGTACACTGGCAAATTGATGAGGACTCCGATTTTGGATGGAAAAAACTCAAGACCAATACGACTCAGTAAGTCCTAGAACATACGGATGTTTTAAGGATTAAAAATGATTGAAGGCCTTATAAATATTTAGTTTTTTAAATCTTAACTAAAAAAGACAGAATCCGTATAATGCGTTACATAATTTATCTCCGGGGAAAAAACCTTTCTAAGAAAAGAAAAGGTTTGGAATTTATAATGTATCACTTTTTTTTCCTTTCCATATTATTTCTTATGATAAACAGGGAAAATGCATTTTCTTTAAATTTCGAACAGAAAAAAATTATTTTACAAAATTTTTATATGACAAAATATTATCCAAGCAATCGAAAATCAACTGTTGCAGACTGGAAAATGTAAATTCATAAAAACTTTTTTTTAATTTGTTTTATGGTTATGAAGAAAACGATTTAAAACTAGTAAAATTTGTCTGTACATTTTGCAAATAATTCTGGAAAAGAAGCAAAGTTGTTAGATTTATAGGTATAGGTATAGGTATACCACATGAGGTATACTTTTTTTTATAAAACTCATTATTACTTTGTCGTCTCATTTCTTCGTTGGAAGTGTTCTACAAAATTTTTCGAAAAATTGTTGTCTGTTATGCATGTTGTCTAAATCAGTCAGAGTCTTTAAACACTAGAATGAACGTCGAACATAAACGTACGACAGTTACCTCTTTACATCAAAAAAGAGCCTGTTAGTAATTTTTAAGGCTCTTTAACATTTGACATCAAAAGGTTTTATTCATTTATCGAACAACCTTATAAAGATTGTCTGACCTACAGCATTAAAGACTTTATTAGTAGTGATTGTTCACACTCAGTGAGAACAACAGCTCTCGTCAAAGCAGTCAGGGTGAGAACTTGCCAAAATCCTTGTCGAAAGCAGACTTTTCTTGTTAAACAGGTCAATGTGTCAAAACGAACAATGTGTTTCATAGAAAATGAATACCTTAGACCAGGAAGTTATCGAAAAATAACTGGTCATTTTCTTACAAAGGAATTAAAGCGCCAGAGGTACCTAAAAGCAAAAGCACTATTGTAGTGTTAAATTCATAACGACCACAGACGAATTCAGTTCATGGGGTTGCATTCTAAAAAACAATTAGACGAAAGCACCGAAATGTTATCTCTATGGTCAAAACAAAAAATCTATTGGTCTATGGGGGGGTCCAGAAAGCCCACCCCTTTTGTGTTCGATATTGAAAATATGCATTATTTTTTTATTATTATCGCACTATCAGAAGGAAGCCAAAACTTATCATAATCTCTTTTTAAATCTCGAGCGAGTTAAAAATTTCCCTAAGGAAAAGATTATGTACAATATATATAGCGTACACTGACATCTCTTATGAAGGGAGGGTTGGTTAACTTCTAAAAATCATGTAAGCGAAAGTGCCGAGGAGTAATCTCTATGAAAAAAATTAAGAATTTGTTTTTCTATGGGGGTTTGAATCCACAAACTCTGCCCTCATATACGCCGCTGGTGTTTCTAATAATAGTATCATGAGAACGCAAAGACTTTCAGGCTCATAATATAAATCAGAATGATGCTATGTTATAACAGCAGGATTAGGAGTAAAATACCAAGACACTGTTAATTATTTGAAATATTTTTAACTAAAAATTTACTTGTAATTTAAGTCTGTTTTCGGTAAAAGTACGAGAGCTTGAACTAAACGCAAAGCACATTTTCAGACAGAAATATGCCTCAATTTCCATGGAACTTTGTAGAATTATAGTTCATATCTCTGTTAACAATATAATGTTTTTAAAAATTTCAAAATATTCCATGAATACTTTCTTTTTCATTTTAATACGGTAAGGCATCGCCCATTTAACATTACGGTGTAGAAGAAAAAACGCGAAACACATTTTATACCAGAAAAAATAAATCAACTGTGTTAAAAAAGGGAAGTATGATAAAAAATGTTTCTTTCTAAAGGATAGTGAAGCCAGAATATCATACTAATTTTTCATTCCTTTATCTGAAAAAATGTTCCAAATTCGGGGGTCTTATTCTTTAACATTAACCGAAAACAGCCTTAAGATTTGGAAGCAATTTTTTTTCTGCTTTGAGTTTATAATAAGATAGTATATTTATTGCTCAAAATAATGAAACAAAATTGTTCAAAAGTTCATAAAAATAGTTTGATGAGGCAATTTCTAAAAGTATAATAATAATAATAATATATATTATTTATTTATTTTAATTATAAAATTTCTAATTACTGTAGTGATAAAAATTTGCCTTCCTTCAAAGTAAAAAAAAAAAAAGTTTGAATTATATTTTTCACAGGAGACTAAAAAAAACATGAAAAAATTCATTTAAAAAACTGGGCCAGGAATTGGAAACAAAGAACTTAAGGTTTTACAATTAGATCATGTCACCTCGACTTTACTCCAAAAATGTACTTTGCCTTACTCTAGAAACTTGCACTTAAAATACCTTTATCACCTTTTTCCAACATATCAGGCACCTCACAAAATCCATTGTCAGCTAAAAATATTTCAGAGCTTAGAAGTTAGAGGAATCTTTTATGAGATTATACTATATTTTTAGCTATTTATTTAGAGGCGAGACAATAAAAAAGCTTCTGTAACACATAATGCTACTAAAAAATAATAGTCGTGATGTGTGATGTTCTCTATAACTGAGAGAAAAAATATTTTTAGATTAATACCTCTCTTATATATATTTTTTATTTAGTGTCGGAAGATTAGTTGTAACAAAACGAATCGGTTTTGATGATGACAGTGGCAACCGAGACATGGAAGATATTTCTGAAGAATACAAATCTAAAGAGGGTATGCATCATGATGTTTTTAATTTTTTATCTAGTTTTTATTTAATTTATGTATATAATTTTTTCCAAAATAAGCAATGTAATTTTTTTTAACTTTTCTGTTATTCTCCTTCAAAATATTCGTAATAATTACTCGTACATGCGTTGATAACTTTTAAAATCCAACCCCTCAAAAAGATAAAATAATATATATTCTTTTCAGTACTTTCTTCAAGCAGTACTCTGTCAAACGCTATAAAGCCATTCAAGAATGTTTTGATAAATAAGTTTTGTACATAATTTTATTTTTCTAACATTTATGTTTTAAAGTAACTATTCAAATTTTGTTATAGATTATTGTAAATGAACTATTTTAAAATGTACATTTAATAAAAATATGAATATAATTATGATTGTATTTCATAAGAGAGAGAGAGAGACTGTTAAGTATCATTTAATCTCTAATTTTGAACTATTTTTTGAAAAAATTCAAAATATCTAAAAGAAATTAATTGTTAATTAATTAAAGAAAAACTGTGTTGATTAATTAAGGTATTAATCAGAATTTGAATTCTGAAGATGGTATATGACAGAATATTTGAATATAATTAAAATAAAATTGTAAATAAAACTATACATAAAACAATTACGTTAAATAAAACTCCGAGATATAAGAAATTAATCATCTCTTGTTAGAGATTATACTAATTTAATTAATATTTTTTTATTTAACCTGAGAAAGTAAGAACAACCTTGATCTATGTTTATTAGAAATTTTATTGAATACTAATTCAAGGCGAGAGAGATACTTGATTTCTGTCCGCTCGAACTGGTATTTTTGTAAAATTATCCAAATGTGTTATAATAAAGTAGGATTTATTTTTGAATAAAAGTATTAAATATTGAAAAAAAATTTAAAAAAAGAAGGGGAAAACAGAAGCAAAGGGTTAATACTGTAAAAGTTTTGATATTCTGTACATTGGTTATGTTTTTATTGGTATTTCATATCCAGTTATCTAAAAAGCAACAAACTTCTAAGTCATTACATTATATTTTATCACATTTTTTATTAATTTGTCTGGTAGCGCAGTTTATTTTCGTAGAGATTTTTTTGCAAAAAAAAAAATCTTTCTCATACAGATTTTATTTTAAATATATCAAATCTATCTGTTCTCACAGGATCAATGGAAGAACGTATGGCTGTTTTAAATGCTGCTAGACAAGGAGGTCTTACCCATATTTATGATATGCCACCTCCAGGAAAAGAAGATGTAAAATTTACTTTGGTAGATATTGAGAAGGTCCAGATTGGACAACCTTTTCAGGTAATAGTCAAAGTGGAAAATAAAAGTGATGAAAAAAGAACTGTTACCTCAGTTCTGTCAGCGAGCTCTGTCTATTATACTGGCATCATAGCTAGAAAAGTGAAGAGAGCCAGAGGAGTTTTCACCCTGAAACCTAAGCAACGTAAGTTTGTTTTCGAATGACAACGTTAAAAACCAACATTATTTATATTCTATCTTTATTTATTTTTTGTAATGTACGAAAACAATGGCATTTGATAGAAAGACACTTTTATAAAATGAATTATATAGAGTTAAATATTAATAATAAGTTATCAAGATATTGTTATGGATATGTTTACGAAAGCTACTAATATGGCAGAAAGTGGAGTTCTACGCTTAAAATTGTTTTCTGAAGAGCCAAAATTAGTAATGTAAGTAACAGTTGTGAGAGATTCATCCCTCTCTCTTGCCCGCTTAGAGATGTGGGAGGAAAGGAAAAAACACTAGCCATAATCAGAAACAATCTATTTTTTGATTTCACGAAACATAAACACTGATTCAATTACTTTCAACTAAAAGAGATGTTCTTAATATAACAAAATATGGATTAATAGCAAGATACACGAATTACGAGGAAGACTACCAATATCGACCCCCTTATTATATACAGAATCAAAAATCTACTATCCCAATTAATTTAACACTAATTCAACTATAGTGAACAATCGTCACTTTAATTCTCTCCTCTATAAAATATTTGAAATACTCTATAAAACGTTATAATACCTGATCAGTAGCAATCAATTTTATCTCACAACGTTCTCTCTCCTTCTCCTCATTGTTTGCTAGAAAACCTTGACTATACATAGCAGACATAATTTGAATATCATGGTCTCTTCTTCAAAAGGGTTGGTTGTAAATAAACGCGAATTGATAGCCCAAAGATTTCCCAAGAGGATTAGAAGAAGGTACGTGAATAGATCCATCACACAGTCTCATATCTAGCAGTATCAAAAATAAGATGACGAATAAAACAATAAAATGAATTTAAAAACACGTTGGGTTAGTAATTCAGATTTATGAAGACGATTTCAACGTATATAAAACTGCATCGTCAGTTAAAATTATTACTTTTGAAATCGATAGATTTTTAAAAGGATAATAAAGCCGCATTAAATGTGAATGTCCTTTGCAATTATTGTACTTACCTCCCTTAAGAGAGTACTTCTATTGTGGTAACATGACTTTACAGACATCAAATACTGTTTGTATACTTGAAATAGTTGTACATACAAGATGTGGCTATTAAATAACGAGACTGATGTTATAAAACATTTTATTTTGATTTCATACATATTTAATTATTATCACCTTCAATATTCACCTCTCCTTTATCTCCATGCGAAGTTCCCATTGTTTGAAAAAGTGCTGGAAGTCTTCCTGTGTCAGTTTCTATAGGACGCGTGCCGTTTTCTCTTTCACAGCCTCAACGAATTCAAACCTTGTTTTTTTTTGTTGTTGTTGTTTTTTTAATGCAGATTTCACCGTAGAAAACAGATATGAGTCGCATGGTGCAAGATCTGCTAAATAAAACGGATGGTCTAGCATGGCAAGACACCTCCTGCCAGAGACAATGCGGAATGAGCCGGCGCATTGTCTTGGTGGAGAACCCACGACTTATATATCCTTTCCCAATTCAGGTCATTTTTTCATTATTCTTGTACGGAGTTCAGCAAGAATGTGAAGGTAGTAATGTTAATTAATAGTTTGACCTTCAGGAAACCAGTGAAGTACAAAATCCTACGAATATTGTATAAAAACCAGTCAACATTTCTGGTAGAACCCCCCTCAGTATAGAGGGCGCTGCTTGTAAAAACATGCTTTGTTTACAGCAGAGATCTTGTGTACGTGACCGAGTGCAGACGCACTCCATATTCCATTAAACTTATTATTTAATCTTACACTTGTCTTCGATGATTTATTGAATTTAATTGAGTCTAACGATTGTGATGATATGAAAGTTGATTGATATAAAAGCATTCTACCACTGATTAACTGAACCACCGATGATCGTAACATTGGTGCATCGGCCAAAAAGTTGAAATATCATCGTCGACAGTGAATTCAGGTAAGCCGAATTTTTATTGAAACTGAATTATACCTGAATAGAAGATTAAAATGTCAGAAGATCTCTCAAAATTTAAAAAGAAGCGTACTGCGGTACGTTCTTCGTTGACAAAATTGATAAATAAAATTGAAGGAAAGATCAACAATGAAAATGAACCTGTTGATCAATTTGAAGCTTTTATAGAGCAATTAAATGATAAAGAAAGTAACTTAAGTTTATTAAATACACTAATTGAAGATCGTTTGTCGGTTGACACTATTACTGAAGATATGGAAGCTTCGGAAGAAATTAAAGAGAAGATTATATTTTGGAAAACGAAGCTTTCTTCTAAAATTAGGAGAATAAATTCTGACTCTATCCAGGTTGATACAGTTTCTCGAAATATCCAAGTTATTGATTCCAATAGTTTTGAATGTATGAACATAAATTTACCTAAATTGCATATAAATAAGTATTCTGAAAATTATTCTGAATGGTTAGATTTTTATAATTTATTTGAAAGCTCTATTCATAATAACAATAGACTAAGCAAAGTTGATAAATTTAATTATTTAAAATCATATTTGTGTGGTAATGCGCTTGCTTGCATTAATGGATTTCTAATTTCTGATGATAATTATGATAGAGCTCTTGATTTATTAAAAGATAGATTTGGAAATAAAAACATGTTAATTAACGCTCATTTGAGCAATTTATTAAATTAAACACCTGTTAGAAACCCTACTGATATTGTGGGCTTAAGAAATTTGTACGATAGAGCAGAAACGCAAATAAGGAGTCTTGAAAGTTTAGGAGTTAAAGGAGAATCCTACTCAAACTTATTAACACCCATCCTGTTGAAACAGATACCCTCGGAACTCATTTTGGAATTCAATCGTTCTCAAAAGGACGAAGGGTTTGACCTGAGCGCGCTCTTTTGCAGTTCCTACACTTGGAAATCCGTAGTAGGGAACGAACTTCTCAAATAAACAGTCATAAACTATGTCATTATTCCCCTCCACCGCAAGACAGAACAAAAAATAAAGGCTCCTATTTCCCCGGACAACGCATGAATCCACCCCCGAATAGAGTACATTTACGACCACATTCATTTCCCACCCCCTGGGAGAAAGTAGAACCTAGAAGCCGAAAATGTTTATACTGCAACAAAAGTCATGAACTCGACGCTTGCCATTCCTTTAGTGCTAACGAAAAGCGAGAAATTTTAAGAAAAAAAGGATGTTGTTATTTGTGTTTGTCGCCCGGTCATAGAGCAATGGAATGTGTAAAAAGGGAGTGGTGTCCTATTTGTAATGGGTCCCACCATTTCTCAATATGTTTTCGAAATCGACATGATGACGATTTGTCTCCGAAAAGGGACACTGATAATATAGTTTCAGCAGTAATTAAAACAGATTCTGAGGACATTTTAACAATGAGTGTTATTGTTAATGAATCCAATATTTCTAAACAGCTTAGTGAATTTTGGGATTTAGAGAATTTAGGAATAGAAGCAGAGGTGTCTGATGAGGAAAATATTGATAATGATATAATGTCTGAATTTGAAGCGGGAATTTCATACCAAAATAAGCGGTATAAAGTTAAATTCCCTTGGAAACCTAGCATGAAAACATTGTTAGAAAATAATGAAGAAATTGCTAGGAAAAGATTTCTAAAGTTAAGATCACGTTTTAAAAATGACAGTTCCTTATTTGAGGATTACAAATTAGTTGTAAATAATTATCTTTCTGAGAAAATCATAGAACGTGTTCCATTTGAAGAAGAAAATCTAAAGCATAATATTTTCATCTACCACATAGAGCAGTAATACGTACTGATAAAACTACAAGCAAATTGCGAATCGTATTTGATGCGTCATCACATGCGAAAGCACAACTATCTTTGAACGATTGTTTACACACAGGGCTAAATTTTATACCTAACCTATTTTTTCTATTAATCAAATTTAGAGTGAATCCAATTGCATTTGTAGCTGACATAAAAATGGCATTTTTGATGATTGAGATAGACGAAAGTGAAAGGGATTTTACAAAGATTTTTCTGGGATGAAAATCCAGGAAATGATTTAGAAAACAAACGGCTTGATATTTTCCGAATGACTAGGGTTTTATTTGGAGTAAAATCAAGTCCATTTCTTCTTGCAGCTACGATAAAGCATCATCTTAAAAAATATGTGGATATTTTTCCTGATACTTTTAACCATCTTAACCAGTCATTGTATGTTGATGATTTTCTGTGTGGAAATGTCAGTGTCCAAGCAGCCTTGACGACCTGCATAGAAAGTAAACAAATTTTGGAAGATGCAAGTATGGATCTTCGGAAATGGAGAAGCAACTCTTCCGTGCTAAATCAAAGGTTAAAAAATTTAAATTTTGAAGTAGATGAACATAAAGAGTCATTGAACACGTTGATAGCTTCAAAGGTCTTAGGAGTTGGTTGGAATGAAAATCTGATACATTCTATTTTGATTCCAGCGATTTAGGAACATTTCTTTCTAAAAGAATTAATACAAAAAGATATTTGTTACAAGCCGCAGGTCGATTATTTGACCCAGTAGGTTTCATAGGCTCTTATACGATCCGAATAAAATGTTTAATTCAAGAAATTTGGTGTTAAGGATTGGATTGGGATGACAAATTGCCCAAACAATTAGAAGTTTCATGGAATAAATGGTGTATTGAGATTCATTATTTAAGTGAAATAAAAATTCCTCGATATTACTTTCAAAACTTTTTGCCTTCAAATGTAACCACCATTCAGTTGCATTGCTTTTCAGATGTTTCCAAAAAGGTATATGGAACTGTCACTTATTTACGCATAGAACTGAACGATGGAAATATTATTTCTAGTTTTGTAGCATCAAAAGGTCGGGTAGCTCCATTAAAAACTCTTTCGATCCCTAGATTGGAGCTTATGGGCGCACTTTTATCTGCAAGATTAAGTGACAAAATTGCAACTGCACTCATAATGCCTGTGAGTCGTTTTTATTGGACTGATTCGTCTATAACATGTTACTGGATCAAAGGGGATTTTAATAAACATAAAGTGTTTGTAAAGAATAGAATTAAAGAAATACAAAAACTAAGTGATCCCAAGGAATGGCGCTACTGTAAAGGAAAGGATAATCCCGCTGATTTAATAAGTCGGGGTTTGCCTTTAAATGATCTTAAAAATAACAAAATATGGTGGCATGGTCCCAAGTGGTTGACAATGAAACAAACAGAATGGCCATTATTTTCAGAACCTATAATTGAAACCGAAATAAACAACGATAAATTAGAATTGAAGAAATCAATTAATGTAAATACAGCGGTTGAAAAGAGGCAAATTGAAAATAATTTAATCTCTAGATATTCCTCTTTTAGTAAATTAATTAGAATAAGCGCTCTATGTTAAGATTTATTTATAACTGTAAAGTGAACCCAGTATTAAGGAAAATAGACTGTATAAGTGCTTCTGAATTTGATCATGTTACGAAAGTTTTAGTAAAACAAGTACAATTAATTGAATTTCTAACTGAAATAAAGTGTCTCAAAAACGGACAACCGATTCCAAAGGGCAGCAAAATATCATCTTTAAACGTTTTTTTGGACGAAGATGAAATACTGAGAGTGCGAGGTAGATTAAAACATTCGACCCTATCTGAATTCCAAAAACATCAAATGATGTTGCCAAAGGCTCATCATTTAACTGATTTAATAATTGAACACTATCACAAGAAATCATTACATTCTGGCTTGCAAACCACATTATATTTAATAAGACAGTTTTATTGGATCCCATCGGGTCAGAACCGTGTAAGAAGAATATTAAATAAATGTATTACGTGTTTTCGCACGAAAACCCAGACAATAAACCAGATGATGGGAGATTTACCACGAGACAGAATTGTGCCTTCTAGACCCTTCGAAAAAGTTGGATTGATTACGCTGGTCCTATAATCACGAAACCAAATTTAAAAAGATCAAGAGTGACTTTAAAATCGTATATTGCCATTTTCATCTGTTTCAGTACAAAAGCCACGCATTTAGAAGTTGTTTCCGACTTGACCACAGAAGCCTTCCTAGCATGTCTCCGACGATTTATAGCAAGGAGATCCAAGCCATCCGTTATTTGTAGTGACAATGCAACGAACTTCAAGGGAGCAAGAAACATTCTTAATGAATGGAACGAAATTTGCAAGTCCAACAGAATTCAGCTATTCAGCGCGGAAGAGGGAATCGAATGGAACTTCATTCCACCCGCTTCTCCCCATTTCCGTGGATTGTGGGAAGCAAACATTAAGTCCATGAAACGCATTTTATTGAGGGTAGCGAAATCAGCTATCATGAACTTCGAAGAGTTAACTACGTTGATGGCACAAATCGAAGCATATCTGAATTCACGTCCCTTGTCTCCACTTTCTTCGGACCCCAATGATCTTAACCCTTTGACCCCGGGGAATTTCTTGACGAACTGTGCAATTTCATCCTTTCCTGAACCTTATACTGCTTCGGATTCTTTGTCCTATCATTCCAGGTGGAAACTCATTCAATCCCTGAGAGACAAATTTTGGAACCGTTGGAGCACCGAATATCTGACCCATCTTCAGACCCGTGCTAAGTGGAGTGTACAGAACCCTAACTTGATGGAGAATCAGCTAGTTCTTTTAAAGGATCCCAACACCAAGCCCCTGGACTGGCCTATGGGGCGTATTCTTGAAGTATTTCCGGTAGTGATGGTCTTGTAAGAATAGTTAATGTGAAAAAACCTCAACAGGTATTTTAAAACGAGCCATCACAAAGGTAGTGCCTTTACCTATTCCAGTTGATCCTGCATCTGTAGAAAAGAACATTTGAACATTTTACAATTTCTTGAACTTTAACCTTTATATTATTCTATTTACATAATTGCTAATTTGATTTTTCAGTATTATTGATAATACATGTGATTTAAGAATTGCTAATTTTATTTCAGAGTTATTGATGATGCATATGATTTGAGAATTGAATTCATAGGATTTTATTTTTATTATTTCACATTGCATGAATTTTATTTGTATTATTTCACATTGCATGAATTTTATTTGTATTATTTCATTTTGCATGAATTTTACTTGAATTACCTTAGAATTTTAATTATCTTAATGTAAACTCCGCAGGAGTTTAAGTGGGGAGTAATGGTAGAACCCCCCTCAGTATAGAGGGCGCTGCTTGTAAAAACATGCTTTGTTTACAGCAGAGATCTTGTGTACGGGAACGAGTGCAGACGCACTCCATATTCCATTAAACTTATTATTTAATCTTACACTTGTCTTCGATGATTTATTGAATTTAATTGAGTCTAATGATTGTGATGATATCAGCGTTGATTGATATAAAAGCATTCTACCACTGATTAACTGAATCACCGATGATAGTAGCAATTTCTTTGAATTCTGATTTGGTCATTCGAGCATTTTTGGTTCTTGGTGAAGATAGGCTCTTCCAGTGCATGAATTTGAGCTTCGTTTGAAGATCATAAATAAAAACCTACGATTCTCTACACGTTATTATTCTTTTCAATATGTTTGGGGCATTTTCAATGACATTCAAAGAGTGCAAGTATTTTTGAGAGCCTCTTGTTCAAACGTGAGAATTGTAGGTATCATTTTGATACACACTTTTTAGACATACCAATTAAAATTTGTGGTAGGGATTCTTTGTCAATTCCTACAGTCTTAGCAATTGCACAAATACTTAACCGACTGTCAGATCAAACCATATTACCGATTGTTTCGATACTGTCATTCATGTTTAACGTGGAAGGGGGATTCGGGCATAAATCCTCTTCAACGCCATCTCGGCTTCTTAGGAAGAAACGCTTAAACCCCTCAAAAACACTTGGACTCAATAAACCTTCAGTGCCGTATACTTTTTTGAAATAAATTATATTTCAGTAGAGGTTTTTTCAAAGTTTTGTGTAAAACCTGACAACAGTATGTTGCTATATTATTAAACTTAGCACTTTTCCGGCGAATCCAAAACTCTTATGCTAACGAAGACTATGGTAATACGGATTTATTTACAGAAACGAGAGGCACTGAATTCTAAAGAGAAGGCCTCATGCTAAACAGTTGTTGGTCGCTGGCGTTTATCGCATGCTTACTTTTTTTGTAGCAACGTCAGTCTAGTTATTGAATAGCAACACCTTGTATATTTCGTGAGCTTTAATAGATATGTAAGCTCTGTTTTATAGCCAAAAGTTCCTTTCCATGGCTCATAAATTGCATGTATGAATAACAACAATTTTACTAAACAAAATATAGACTTTTTTAACGTGGGAAGCTATATTTTTAAAGTTAGTAGTGCTGAATTCAAAATTCTATTAACACGTGCAATGCATAATACATTTTATATTAATCTCAAGTATATTTACGTGGGATGTTCAATAAGTAATAAGACTAATTTTACTGCCGCAAAACCACTCATCGGAATGTTAATTTCTGAGGCATAAGAAAAGTTTGTTGTCTGTTTTAACAAAAGTTACCGATAGATGGCGTGTACAGACTCGTATTTTTGAGTATCACGTGATTGAACTGAAGCGTGTTTGTGGGCGCCAACGAGACGCAGCCAATTGTCGAAATGGAAGCAAAAATATCCAAAATCAGCATCGGAGACCTTTGATATGATGCGATATGATTAAAGAACAAGGCAACAATATCTTAAAACGCTTTATCACAGCAGACGAAGCTTGGTTGTATTACTATGACCCAACCATAAAACAACAAAGCAGTGAATTGAAACATTCATCTTCACCTACTCCCTAGAAAGCAAAAACTGTGAAATCGGCTGGTAAAGTTATGACCATAATTTTTTATTATGAAGGAATTATGTATCAACACACTGTTGAACCCGGTACTACCGTAAACGACTCGTACTACATGAATGTTCTGCGAACAATGGTACAGCACGTTAAAAGTAAACGTCCATTGCTTCGAAATGGTTTCCTATTGCACCATGGCAATGCCCGACCACATTTTGCTCGTTGCGTACTGGATCTTTTGCAGCAGAACAACGTATATACTATACCACACCCTCCGTACAGTCCTGATCTCACTCAATGCGATTTCTGACTGTTTTCTCAACTTTACCATTACAAGGCAAACGTTTTGCAAGCAACAAAGCATGTATAAAGGCTGCGAAGGTGGTTTTGAAATAGCTCTGACAAAACGGATGTTTACATGTTTTTAAGAAGTGGACAGAACTTTGGAATACATGCATTACGTGCCACGGAAGTTATTTTGTAAAAAACCATGTAAATGATGACGATTAAAGGTATTCTGTTTGTTTGTTTTTTAATTTTAATAGTATTATTTATTGAACAACCCTCGTATATTCCATTTCATACTTCATTAAAAACATAGTATCTTCTTGTATTATGTTACTCAACTTCAGCAGCATTGCATTAGATTTACAAAACGTGTGACTATTATTATATCTAATACTTGTTTGAAATTTATGATGCAGTGTTGCAAATCTTAGGGCTATAGAATTTATTTTATTTTCAGTAGTTATAAATGTGTTCATTTTGCATTTCTTTTGTTGCTGAAACCCTGCAAAGGACATCAATTTTGTCAGAAACTTTTGAATCTTACAAATGACTTGATAGTCTTCGTCCAACTGCTTTGTTGTAATATGAAATTTAGTATAAAAGATAAGGCAGGGATGTACGCAAAAAAAGTGCTGGGGTTGGTGAGGAGGTTTTTGTTAATTTATTTTTGGAACTATTTAAATTTTAAGGAATGCCTTTTAGAAATAAATTTAAAAAATTCCAGGGAGAGAGATCTCAGCCCTTGCCTTTCACCTTCACCTGTATATACCACTGAAATAAAGATATCTAAATATCGCCTTTTCTTTAAAGAAAGCATCACATACGTGTTCAAAACTTTCTCTGTTTCTCTAAATATGGGAAATTATAATTTTGAATTATATTGAAGACATTATTTTATTTGAATCTATTTTTCTTGTATAAAATAATTCCAGAGGAAGAATTAGGTATCGAAGTGACATTCGACGACTATTTTGATAAACTTGTGGATTATGCTATGCTGAAAATTTATGCTATATCTACTGTAAAAGAAACACAACAAACTTGGGCTGAAGAAGATGACTTTCAAGTTGAGAAACCAGCTTTGAAGATAGAAGTAAAGTTTAATTTTTGAATTATAAATCCTTAAGCCTGTCATTTAATCTTCTGCACTGATTGATTTATACCAATGCATTAAAAATTTGTAATTGTACATTTGTGCCAAATTTTAAAAATTATGTATGGATAGTTTCAAAGCTACTTGAGTAAAAAAGTATGAACCTATAACTGTTTTCAGCTTAACAAAATAAATTAAGTTAAAAAGCATTTTGTTGTTAGTATAACTATTGCTCTATTATTGAAGAAATAATATTTTTGTCTTTAACGCTTAATATAATATGATGTTATTATTATTACATTATTTTCTTCAAATACAATCTTCGGTAAATATAAGTATATATATATATATATATATATATATATATATATATGTATTAAATTCATTATCTTCCCTTTAAAATAATGTGTTGGGTTTTTTTAAGATAACTTATGGCTTATTTTCACATTGGTTCGTGTAAAAAAATAATTAACTATGTTTTGAAACACGGAAAATTTATTTGTAACTAGTATTATATTTCCTGTCACACTCATGAAATTAAAACAGAACATTTTTCCCACCTTTTAAATGCTGTTCAGTTGTGTGCGTTTGTTATTTTTTTAAAAAAATATAGTAATAAATTACTCATTAAATTCTTTGTTCAGTAACTTAAAGCTCTAACGAAAAAAAGTCTTAAGTAAATATATTAAAGTATAAGTGGCTGTATTACTTCCTTGATTAGTTCCAAGAAATACAGTTAACTTAAAATTCGATTTAAAAATAATATTAATTTTAAAATAATTTGCAATACATTAATTACTTTATACTTACTTGATATGAGAAAAAAAACTTTATACATGTAGTTATTTAATATAGCTCGAAAATATCAAAGCAATGCCTGAGCTCATATTTTTTTTAATTGTGCAAACCGTGAAATATCAGGCATATAAATATAAGGGGACTATACTTGTATTATAATACATTATATTCTTTATGATGGTTTCACAAACTAACCCTTGTATCAATTATACATTTACGCAGATTGAAGGAGCTCTTCGAGTGTATCGTCGTTTCAATGTAAGAATTTCTTTTACGAACCCTTTGAACAGAAAACTTGAGGATTGTGTTCTTACTATCGAAGGTCCAGGATTAGCTGAGCCTCACAGGTCATATATAAGGTAAGTATAGTACTATCGGTATTTAGGAAGACTAACTTATTCGGAACAGGAAGGGATTATTAGATATATATAAATAAAAACATATATATATATATCTTCTCTCTCTCTCTCTCTCTCACACACAATCAGATTCTTTCATGCATTTAGTAAACATTGAATAACAAAATAATGCAAATTTTTATATAAGCTGTACTCTTCTTAAACTGTTCAATTTAAAAACTTAAACCATTACTAATTTAATTATGTTTATATTACTTATGTTTATAGATATTAAAGTCAAATAGCTCCCGCCTTCGCAAATTGATTAAAAAAGCAACTTCTATCATAATACTCAAAATCTCTCTTTCCCTTCTCGCACTGCACCCACTTTCGTTTGTGGCATCATAAAAAAGCTTATTATCCATTATTTTAATTCTGATGGCTTAGTTTAATAATATGTTTAATTAAATCTCATACTTTTCATTTTATTTTACGATTTTAATATTATGTTCAATACTGGGAATATAATAAGTTTTAAAGGATTTGGAAGAGAGAACGTTACTAGATTTAAATCGCAACGGACCATAACCTTACCACCTTTACATTAAAGCGTCATCATTAGGATGTAGCTTTCAGTGCGTTTTATTTTTTCGAAGTGTAAACAACATAGTTTTTTTTTTTTTTAATTTCAAGTATGCTGACTTATATGCCAATGAAACGCAATAAGCGGGAAACTTTACCTTTCTGATTTCATTTGAAGAAGAAAAAAAAAAACAGCTGAAGGGGTCTTCAATAGCTCTATGTCCTACAGAGATCATATACTCAATCAATTTTAACTTGCAAGTAACGGTTTAGATGGTTTATACGAGTAAGATGCGATCTTGACATGGAGGGTAAGAAACGTGTGTGAATGTCAAGATACGTGGAAAGGAGATTAAATGTCCTTGCTTGTAAAAACCGAAGGGTTTTAGGCATCGAATTGTACAAGTTATATGAATTATTTTCCGTAAAAATCCAGTTACAATTTGGAAAAAATAATTAAATTCAAACCACTTATAAATTGATTATACAAGAGTATACACATTTATTGTAACATGTAACATACTGTGAAATAATATATAGTTAAAAATATTCGTAAATAAAAAAATATGTATATCTTTTGAGGATTCAGATTTTTAAAATTACTCCATCAATTTTTTTCAATAATTAAACATTTTTACAAGCTGTAATACTATGCACTAGTAAATAAATCCCAAAAAGTTAATTTTAAACTTATTTTATCGTTATAATCTATAATGCGCAGCAAAAGTTGAATTATAATTTCAAATGTATCATAGTGAAGCGAGGTAAAAAGGTTTGTTAAACTACTTGAACTAAATTTGGTTAGCTTGAATCGATGTTACACTGGAATTACACATATGTACTCTCTGTATGTATGCAATGATATATATATATATATATATATTATTTTAAAATTAATCACTATATAATTCACGTTTTCCAGAGATGTTGAGCCAAAAGGAGTGATGACCCACGTCGAAACATTAGTTCCAAGGAAAGTTGGGCCAAGAAAAATTACTGCGCTGTTTACTTCACGACAACTGATTGAAGTTCTTGGAACCAAGCAAGTGATGATTGAAGATTAGAGGAAACTTTTCTCGTGGAGCTAATTTTTAGATGAGTTTCAGATACTTAAAACTTTTGCTACTGAAATGCTTTATAGAAACTGTTATGAATATATATCAATTTTATATATTTACTCTGTCATATACAAATATTTTGTGTACGAAGTATGTTTACAATAGATTAGTTTGTTTAGAAGTATGTTTACAATAGTTTTCAGATTAAATATGAAATATTTGTCAATGAGAATTGCATTTTTGTCTAACAAAAAACAGGAACATACAAAAATAAAAAATGACTCAATTCAGAAGGCAATGCAACATAGGATATAAATAATGTAATAGCAAACTAAGAACAATTCTTTGCGCACATAAAAAGTTCGTTTTCTTTTACATTTATCATTCCATTAAAAAATGCATATTTACTTCTTTATACCCTTAATCGAAAAAATTTCCATTTTATAGTGTAATAAACATATTAAAATTGGAAGAAAAATATGAATTAAATTTCATATAACACTTGAAGGAAAGTTATATACATCCCGAAATTTATTATTCTTAAAAAGCTGCCACCATTGATCTTGGGGCTTGAAAAAACACTCTGAAAAAGGAAAATTGTGCACATTTTACTCAGTGCAAATAAAATAAATGTTAAACTAACAATTCTAAATTTCATCAGATCACACACACATAATAAGTTAAAGTTATATTAAAAATAAAGATTTTTTGCCATGATAAAAAGAAGGAACGCGTTCTCTTATATAGATTAACTCCCCACCACTGCCCTAGAAATGTCAACTTACTTCATAGCAGAAATTTTAGCTGTATGATAGAAAACGAGATGATTATTTATATCAGTATATATTACAATAAATAATACAGAAATAAAAGCACACAAGCATCCTTCTCCAGTCTTTTTGGAAATTGTTTTCTGAGAATCGATTCTTGGTGTCTAAAAGTTTGGTGGATTGCTGCTGCTTATTTCTTTCTCAAACACATTCTCTCTATATTTAATTTTATTTAATCAATGTTACACTAAAAATATAACAAGCAAGTGCCAAAAGCTGTGATAATTTTAAGTTTCAAGCAAATAACAAGATCGACGCTTAAATTTACACATTACTCTTCAAACTATTACACCACGTTTATTGGTACTTAATACATGTTTAACCACTTAAAAAAACCCTTTATTTGACAAGAGAAATGTTTAAAGAGATAAAAGTGATTTAAAAGCTTATATATTTGACAAAATTCGAAAAATACAGTTCACAAACTTCTTAAAGTATATTGATTATGGTGTTTTCAGATTAGTTTTGATAGAACTGACATCACGTGTGTGCGAGAAATAATTGAATGCAAAACTTAGCTAGAAAGGTTTGTCAGGTGAAGAGAGCAACATTTATATATAAGTTAGGCTAAAATGTAAAGTAAATAAGTAATGATTTCATAAAGGAAACTTTAAAATTAGTATTCGTTTCAAATGTATCTGAATTTTTGTGAGTTGTGTCGACTCTTACAAAATTCTTATGCCTTTTATAGCAAATATTCTGGAATTTTTAAGCATGAGTATGGTGTAATCCACAATGTTGTTCTATATATTGCAGCCAGAATTTATATCCAGAATTTTTAAATTGTCTATTTTTAATCTTTAGTATCTGTCATCTTAAGTATTTTAATTACATATATTGAGAAAACATAAAAAAAAATAATAAAACATTTTTTTAATATTATATCTAGTGGTTCACAAATGGAATCATTCTTCATGAAACTCCATAAATCATTTCAGAATTTGTATTGGTTGTTTTCATTACATGGAGTAAGAGATAACTGAATTGATATAATTCCCAGTAAGCAATAAAAACTTTCGTATTTGAAAAAAAAAACTCAACAGAATTGCCGATTTCTGCTTATCGCTTCCCAATACAAACTCTGATATTTCTGTCAAATTTTAAAAGGCAATGTAAATAGCTAAAATGCAAGAGATTTTCTTTTATATCAATTTAGTAAAAAACTTATTTTTCCCTGGAAAATCTAAAAGGTCATCTTTGTTAACTTGAAATGGATTTTCAATAACGTATCTTTTAAAAATAAATTATGAAAATGGATAAAATACAAACGGGGCTTTAACAGAAGCAAACAGTTTTATTTATTTCCCCCTCTCATAGAAAAAATTATAAGCTATTCAAGTTTAAATAGTTATTTCCCATTTTACTTTTCATATGTTCATTTATATCTCTAACATCATGAGTAAACACGAAGCATCTACTGCAGTTGGATAGCGAATACATTTTCAACAAATTAAAACGTAAATCTATTAAAATTCTGCACAGATTGAAAGTCCAGTTCACACAATAAAGACATCTTATTCACATGTTTTAAAGAAGAAAATTGCGCAAGGCATCATTGCGCAAATTCCAGTAGCAAATGGAAAACAAAAAGTTAAATTGCCCTGCAAATGTTAGATTAGATGCTGGAAAAACTAACATTTTGAAATTCTTAGGGTATATTATGTATGTAGATTTTCTTCTTTATCGACGCACACATAAAGCGGTATACTTTTGTGAACTTTCGGACGAGTTACAGATAGCAAATACATCCAAATACATGTCATTGCAATCCACAGTGTTCTTCTCCAGGATAACACGACAACCCCATACAGTTGATGTGGAGCAAGAATAAATTGTTTAAAAAAACTAAAAAACACATTTTTATAGTTAATCGAACTGAGAAGTAAATGATAATTCTTAATATAAGCATAAAATGATTAACGAGAAAATTAATGTCATTGTGGTAAAAGCGTGCTTAGTACTGCATTTTTACACTAACTCTACATTTCGGAATAGAAATAATAAGAAATTATAATAATTGATATCGAGCACCCCACTTTTTTACGACAATGACTTTAATTTTCTCGTCATTCATTTCATGCTTATATAAAGAATTATTTTTTACTTTTCAGTTCGATTAATATAAAAGCGTGTGTTTTTCAGTTTGTTTTTTTTAATCTGTGATTTATTTTTCATTTTTTTGTTCGATCTACAGTAAAAGCAGGGTTTTTTAAAGTTTTTTTAGACTATCATTTATTCTGTTTGTTGTATTTGTATTAACCATGTGAGCGTTTTCGCTTTATGGTTGTAACTTAATCTTTTAAGAGGTCTCAAGGGTGTTAAATTTCTCTAGAGGTCTGAAAATATGAACAATTTTCAAAGAGGTATAATTCTTTTAAATTTAAATTAAATGATTCGAATCTTTTACACATCTAATATATATTATAAATGTGAAAGTTTGTGAAAATCTTTGTTAGTCTTTCACGCAAAAACTACTGAATGGATTTTAATGAAACTTTACAGTAATATAGCTTATACATCAGAATAGCACATAGGCTATAATTTATAGCATAGACAATAATTTATAAAGATTTGTGAAAAGTGTCCAAAATATAACGATATTTGTCAAGTAAGTAGGAAAAAATTCTGTCTTCTGCTAGCAATTCTGGCATGCGCTGCAAAAAAAAAAAAAGTCTGCATATATCTATCTTTTGTTTGTGAAAAACCTTTTTTGTTTTGGCTACGCAAAGTGCTCGCTTCTAATTATAATTCCTCTGACAAAATGCCTATTTTTTTAATTTCAGAATCAAACTAAGTTTTGAAGGGAGAGGTTGTTATAAATCTCTTTTTATTTTAATGTTTTTTTATGATTTTATTATGCACATTTGGTAGTAAGAAATTGATCTTTTTTCCAAATAAATGCTTTTATCAGTTCTGATACTTAAAGTAAATAAGCTTTCTCTTTCACACTGCATCATTTGGACAAATTTTCAAAATTTATTTGTGGTTAGTAGTTAATTATAACGCTATAATTTTAATTGAATAGGCAGATATAATTATTTTTACACTTAAAAACGCAATAACTATTGTTCTGTATTTCTTGGAGTGTGAGAGTGAGTGAATATTAATGTTGCACTGTTCAGCTACACGAGGGCTTTTGGGCACGGATCACGTAATTTTGAACCATAGTCAAGTAACGTGGGCGACATCTGAGCTGGCACCCCTTTCTCCTAACTACCACACCACACCAACTTAGAAGGAATATTCTACCAATAATTAGCAGGAATATTCTTTGAAATCCACTCTTCCAAGATATGTGGCAGCACGGGTTCCATGATGAGTATTTTAGCGGAAAAAATAGCTTGTCAAAATTTAAGTGTCTTATGTTTTTCTATGTTAATGAGGACCTTAGAAAATGATTTGACTACTTATTTTAAGTGAACGGTATATATAATTAATTTTACAGTGGAATATCTTTATTTAATTTATTAGCTCTAACGGATTAAATTTCCCAAAATGGAGTATTTTGTTTATGTATATCCCTTAATTTTCAATGTAGTGATCCAAAAAATTATTGTATGAAAAAAAGTGCAGTAAATAATTATGCGGTGGATAAAGTATTAACGTGCATCGCTCCCCTACAGGGTGGGTCTTACAAAGCTCTAATAAAGCTCGAGTTATGAAAGTAGCTAGGCATTTGCCAACTTGACTATCGTTAACATTTCGCGATGTTTTTCATTGGATCGTCATTATAATTTAAGAAACGGCGTTGCTTGCGAATATTACAATTTTAACATAAAATAAATACTACAGAAAGTAATATTAATGTATTATACTTTCAGATAAAAATTATTTACACTATTTTAAGCGTTCATTACACAAAACTTTGAACAATGTGTTACTTTTGCTGAGCAGAGATCAGCTTAGGAAGGTATTTTCAAAAATCAACCCTCAAGAGTGTTACGGGGAGTTATAAACAAAAAAAAAAAAAATCCTTTTTATCAGCTATTAGACCTACATACTTAAAATTTAACAAAGGTGTTTTATTTCTCTCTTTTTTTTTGTTACCTGAGTTACGCCAAAAGCTTTTTTTGTTTAATTTGCAATTCACGTAAAATTAACTCATTAAAAACTTCTTTATCCTTCAATCTGTGTTGTTTAATTTTTCAGTTCACCCGTGCGAAGAACGGGTATACCAGCTAGTTATTTATAAAAGAATGGGGCTTAAGAAAAGTATAAAATGTCAAAAATATATAATAAAAGTTTCAAAAAAAATCATAAGCATATGAAAATTCTATAATAAATATTAAGTATTTTTTGCGTTGCGCACGCTATTCTCTAAAATAGTAGCCTCTGATGTATAAAACTTTACAGAATTATAAAAGGCATCATACTCTTTAAGCCCTACCTAATTTTAGTATTATATATCTTTTGTATTTCAAAATATTTGTAAAATATTGCAATTTTTATAAGTATTTTTTAAAAATGTATTTTTTTATTTACTAAAATATGTAAATTATTATTCTATTTATATAAAAAGAGCTACAGTGTAATAAGAATACATTTAACTTTATAAATCAACTTATAGCTAGTAATTAAAGCTACTATTTTAGAAAACAGCATGCGTGACGTAAAACTTAAAAAATATTTTTTATAGAAGTTTTTTTATTTTTGTATGCTTATAATTTTTAAAATAATTATGGTTATATTTAAAACATTGTCGCCTAGCCAGTATGGTGGCTACGTCCCTCGACTTGTAGCCGAGTGGGTTCGGGTTCGAATCCTGAGTAACACATGGTTGTATCTTCTTCGGGAAAGAAGTCGGTCTTTCGCCTGAAATGGATTCCCGTCTCGAAAGGAAAGGCAGCGCACCTTTTCTTGTTATATGCTGGGATCATCGTTTGTGATAAAATCTGTATTCTTCTGTGGTTGTGTTATATGTGTTTCTGTTCATCTATCTCACGTCTTTCGTATGTATCCCAGTAATAAACACACGACAACAACATTTTATACTTTTCTCAAGCCCCATTCCTTTATAAATAATGTGTAAAAGATTCGAATTATTTAATTTAAATTTAAAAGAATTATAACTGTCTGAAAATTGTTTATATTTTCAGACCTCTAGAGAAATCTAACGTCCCTAAGACGTCTTAATCGCCAAATCTGGAAATGGGAAATCGTCAATCCTGATGATCCTGATCAGTACAATGGAACAAAATTCTTAAATTATTATATAGTCATCGGTCCTTGACAAGTATGCAAAATTTCGAATGGATCTGGTCTTTTAAAGAGGGTAAAAATAGAGTTCAGAGATTCCGTTAAATACAAACGAAGCTAATAAAAGCGTGTTAAAAAGTAAGATCCCCGGCGGTTTTCAGCGCCTTTCTAGTGGGTCCAGGAAGGGATGTCATTTAATGTTTTTTATTTTTCAGACTGAAACACCACGTGGAAAAATTGTGCCATTCCAGAATAGATCATTAAATTGCCCCCAATCAAAAAAACTACTAGAACATGTATTTCGATCAAGAATAATTCAGTTTTGTATTGTTTGCAACTACCTAGCCATTACTGCAACGTAATATTTTTTTTAATTAAATGTTTACTGTTTTCCCAAGGGGAAATTTTTTTTTTATGTATAAGTATCATAGGCAATCTTAGGACTTTTGAGGAATTTTTATATCACTCAGCCATGTCTTGGGAGTCGGGGAGGAGTGTTCAGAATCTTGGAGATCCGCGATGTTAGTCTGATACATTAAAGGGGACCACGGCAATTGAAAGTTTAAAAACCGCTGCTTAAGAGCTGTGGTCCCCAACCCCAGGTTCAAATAGTACCGGGTGGCTTGATTGATTTAATATTAACGTCGCACTGTTCAGCTACACTAGGGCTTTTGGCGACGGACCACGTAATTTTGAACCATGGTCAAGTGACGTGGACGACACCTGAGCTGGCACCCCCCTCTCCTAACTACCACACCACACCAACGGGAGGACGTTTCAGCTCTCGACAGATTTAACGTGCATCGCTGCCCTACACGGCGGGTCTTTAGTGGTACTGGGATCGAACTCGTGACCAGGCAAGCCACGATCCGATACCTATACCACTCGGCTACCGCGGCCACAGTACCGGGTGGCACAAGAAACACTAAATTATTTCTATTTTATTTACTGTGGTGTATTTCTCTCGGGCTAGTGCGACTTTTTATGGTAATCACTTTATATTATTTGTTAAATTTTCTAATATTCCTTTTTTGGTGAAACTGCATTTTATTCTGAAGACATGTTTAAATACAATTAAATGAAAATTATTTAATCAAAACAGTCTAAAATACAAACAATCAACGCCTACCCTCCACTCAGTGGGCCCCGGTAAAATGATCAAACGTTAACCGGTCCGTGGTGATAAAAATGTTAGGCACTATTGCTCTAGAGTAGGGGTCTTCAACCTTTCACACTCAAGAGTCAGATTGATAAATTTGCAACGACCCGCGGGACACACGACTGTCAAAAACTGTTGTAGTCAGGAAACTTATATGAAAAGAAAATATATGTATATATCGGATTCAAAAAAATTAAATGGAAGTCGAATTAAAATACTTTGCAAATCTGTTAAAGATAAGAGTCCACCTTTTTCCCGAAAATTTCTTGGATTTTATGCAAAGATTTTATCTATTCAAAACTATAGATAGTGAAATTTTTGAAAAAATTAGTCATTTTCAGAAAATTTTATCTCAAATGAATATCAAACACATCAGTTAAATGTTTTAAATATAAAGAATAACAGAAAAAAACAGCCTTTTTAAAACAAAAAGCAGACAAGACGATTTTCTTTTTTGAAATTGCCTCAAATTCAAATTAGTGGCCACTAAAATGCCATGGGTTGAAGGGTAAACTACTATGGGTAATCTAGAGACGGAAGAAAGTTTGTGTTCTTTTGAAACTGATAATAACATGTAGTGTGAACAATGATAGTGGTAATATATTACCTTTCTGAAATTTCTCAAATCTTGTAATTCAGGAGTGACCAACCTTTTTGGAAAGAGTCACTACCTGATAAAAAAAAATTATGTGTGTCACTTCTAACAAACAAAAAAATATGAAAAGGTGAAAAAAGTTACTTATAGGCTTTATGGGACCTGAACGCAAATACCACATTTTTGTTATGCAAGTATTGAAAATTTAATATAGTAAAAATAGTAAATAATTATAATACAGTCACTACTAGCTTAATGTAGCTTTTAATTTTTTTTAGCCATTTATATTAGGATTAGTTCTTGAAGATGCTTACAAAATTAGCTTCTTTTCAGTGCCCATTCAGTTAATTTTGAACGATATTTTTGTATTTATTATGAACATAATATAAGACATTTATTCACATTGAGACAGCATATAGTAATCCTGTAAATCTGTGGAAAATTACTTGTAGGTAGGAATTTCCAAAGTTCAGTATAATTCGGATCATTTGTAGTTGAAATATGTTACTTATAGTTTTTGCTTTTCAGTGCAGTATGGTGCAATGGGTTAATAATTTTGATTTGAATTTCGGGCGAGTAATAGTCTTTAAAAAAAGTTTAAAAAGGACTTGTGAACGGATCGCTTTTTTTTTTTATCTTTAAAATCATCCAACCTCTGGCTCTGAATGAATCCTGCAAAATAGATATTAAATTTTTAAATTATTCATAGTTCAGAGCATTATTAACTTTGGTAGATAATTCCTGCATTTATGTGAAATGTGTTAACCTTTTTTTATCCAAATTGGACAAAAAATAAATAAAGCAAACATTTATTCACAAAAGAGGTATAATCAACTAGGTAAAAAGAAACACAATCTCTCTCTCTTTTCCTATAATCTTAAGTTTAAACGTCCCATAATATAGGCAAGATAAACTAAATCCCATATGGCTAGTCTTCACTTTTCAGCAGCAAGCTCTCTTGCGCTGTCCATTATTTTCTTCCAGATATTTTAAAACACACTCCCTCAAATTCCAAAATCTAGCGAGTGCACTCCTTTTGGAAAGTCAGCGCCCACAATAATGTGTGAAGGAGTGTTCTCTACACGATAATGTCTATTGTAATGTAACTAAGTGTATTTAAAACAAACTTTAAAGAGTTTTTTTTCTAAGACAGCATTTCAATAAAATTGTAAAAAAAATAGTAATTTATGATTATCTTTTCAAAATTTTCAATTAGTCTTTGTGTGCCTCCATTACAACTATGCCGTACTACACTGTACCATGTGTGCCACATCTTTTAGTCAACCCTGTTGAAATTGATTTCTTTTATTAGTGTTCTGATGTTACAAATTCTTTTATTTAATATATAGTTTAAAAAGAAAATTATTTAGAAGTGAAACTTTTAAACTGTAATGCTTTTTTAAAAAATGGATATATTTAACACAAAGTAAATTTAGCTTGGAACCAACTTGATTATAAATAATAAAAGCGAATGCAATTTTAGAATACATTTATTTACACAAATGAAATGTACATAATATATAAATAAATACAAACTTTCACTTAGCAGGCAAAATTTGTCATATCTTAAACACTAATATGACACAATTAAATGCTTATGAGTATAAACAAATGAAACATGAGTATTTGACACTTAATATTAACACAATGCCACACTTTTCATAAAAAACAAGGGGGGAAGTTTATACAATATCACACATCAAATGACTGAAGAATAAAAATAGTAAAGATAACTGATGGTGATTCAATTGTGGCAATCATAAAAGCTATTGAATAAAAAATTGTCTACTAACAAAATTATCACAGAAAACATTTTTAAAAACCAAACAAGAGTTTGAAAAATGCAAGTACATGACCAGATCACAAAAGCTATTGTAACTTTTTTGGTAGAAAGGAAGTCTGAATACTTGATTAAAATCTTTCAATTAGCCTTTTAATAAAAAAAATGTCTTTGCAAAATAAACTGACATTTTTCTTAATGCTCTTAAATAAGCAGAGTCATTTTTTTTTCAAAAATATTTCACGTATTTAGGAAAACTGAGAAACATTCATAATTGTTCGTCATATTTTTTTTAAAAATGAGGAGATATGAAATAAGAACTTTCATTCCCATCTACATTAAAATGTTATATATTCAGGATATCTACAAGAACTGAATTTTTTTTCATGACTAATGCGACCCAATTTCGTGGACAATTTTTTTTATATATATACTCATAGTACATTTCATAAAAAGTATACATATATATGATAAAAAGCATCAGACTTATTAAGCACATTTTACCATAATGCAAGTACATACCAGAACAATTTTAACACCTACTTTAGTAACACAATTAAGTTTTATGTACAAAAAGCTACTGTAAAACGCTTTTTATACTGTCCTTTTCCATACAAGAAAGGGATTAAGGAGGAGGAAATAACATTCTGCATATGTCTTTCATTTAATAACAGTATTACTGATATTTCTTCCTCAATCACAACTTTCTGCTATGTATGCAGTTAAAATTATGGGATATATATTTAAAGCCATGAAAATGCCTATTATATTATACTTCTGTCACATACACAGTTATAAATCTTTAATAAGAAATAGCTTTAGGTCCTTCAGAAACATTATAAATTAACATAATTAATCAATTGTTTAATAAATAAAAATATTAATTATCAAGTATTGATATTTTTATGTAATCAAAAATACATCAAATGTATACAAAAATACCAGTCTTTGTAATGTACAATAAAACTTAATAAAATTTCTACAGAAATAAAATGCCACATTACTTAAAAAAAATTATGATATAAAAGTTTTCCCATAAAAATTAACTTCAGTTGTCTATAAAAATTCATCTCCCTATAATTGTCCAATAAATAACATTGCTTCAAATATTCATCATTCAGGACATGCAAAACTATATATGTGAGAGAGAACTTCCAATTACTATACATGTAAACATCCTTTACTTATCATCAATTAATTAGGAACTTGACGAAGTCATTTGGAATTACAGAAATTACACAATATAGTAAATAACTTAATCTGATCCTCTTCAGAACAAATGAAGGATACTTCAGAGTGTAAACAATTTTGGACTAGTTCTGTAACAATGTTTATCTACAGATGCTTGTGGCAGTTGAGAAAGCTCTGAAAAGCCACAGGATAATGTTTCTGTAATTGCAAAAGCATTTCATGCTTCGCTGTTTAATAGTTTTCTCATCAATTTAAAGCTTCACTTTCAGTGCTTTCACATGGCTCATAATCTTTTAATTCTCCTTTTGACTTCATTTTCTCCATTTTCTCTTTTTGTTCTCGTCTGAAGAAACCAAACTGAAAATAAAATAATTCATTAAATAATTTCAAAGATCATTTAACTCATCTTGGAAATATTTAAAATTTAATAAATCGGCTATTATCAACAAAGATAGGAATTATTTATTAATGTCACTCTAAAGAGCAACATAAGAGTCATAGAGGACAGACCTCATAATTTTGAACCACAGTTAACTGAAAATGATGAGACTACACTCTTTCCAAACTTCCCTACCATGTTACAAAGAAGGTTTTGAGCCTTGACAAATTTAGCATCTATCAGCCCCTCTACATAATGAGTCCGAAGTGGTACTAGGACTTAAGTGGCACTCCCAACTTGACAAAAATAATGTCAACCACCAGTTTGTGACCATGACCTCTCAGCTATTGTAACCACTAACAGAGAGAAGAAATTAAAGGGGTTTGATAAAAAAAGCTTACACAAATGCACTATTTATTTATCAAACAGCACACAAAATATTCCTTTAACTATTTTGCTTTAAACAGATAAACATATACAATACTAAAGAAACAACCTATTATGTAGAACATGAGTTTCCTTCATTTCTTGAGGAATTCAAAAGAGCATAAAGCCTTTAAGCTATAAATTCTTAAGATATAACTTTCTTCTCCAGTGATTTTTTTTATTCTATAATTTAAACAAAGCCAATTAACAGAAAAGGAAAAGAAAATACAAATTCAATTCATGAAAAATTGGATTATAACTCCTGTAATACTATAAGTATTTACAGTGAACAGAACATAACACAAAAAAAACTAATTTAAATGGCTCCTCATTAGTTAATAAATAATCAATGTGACTAATTACACTATGCAGACATAACTAATGAAAAAATAATTTTAAATCTTAAATGATTTTACTTATATATTTTTAACCACATCAAATGTTCTGAATTTTTTTTTAATGAACATTAATCAAAAAAGTCAAATGTTTCTGAAAATTAAAAAGAATCTTATTCTGGTCTGGCAGCAAATTGCTAAATTAAATGTATAAAGTTAGTTGGTTTTATGCATACAGAACAGACAAAAAAAAATACAATTAAGTTCCAGTAGGTATTTCAAGAAATAACAAGCCTACTTTGGTTGTTTCTTTTATAACTTAACATAATCTTATATGCCTTTCAAAATCACTGTATTGTAAAAACTTTGAAATATTACACATGAAAGTTTTCTTTTAAGAGTAACATGGTACTATTTACATAAAAAATTTTAATTTAAGGATTTTCAAATTTTTTTTTGTGCCTCCTGCGTGTATACTATGTAAAACAGATTTTATGCTCAAAAATTCATTAAAAGTTAGCCATTTTATTTTTTAATTAAAAAAACTTAAAATTTGTGAAGTGATTTTAAAATGCTACTCCTCCCCTACAAAAATTTACGTACATGTATGAAATTTGATTTACAAGTACGTCAAGCTACGTATAACAAAAGTTGGCATGGGTTTTGCGATAACATGGTTGGTATTCGTACAATTTCTTTTTACGAATGCTTATTGAAAATTCCTTAAAAAATGTATAAAATCTGAGTTCAAATATTTTTTTTAAAAAAATAAGTATTGCTTTTTGATTCAAAAATGCATACCAACTTTTGTTACATGTACTATTACCAGTAGGTTAAATAAGTTCAAAGCATTAGGCACAATAGAAAAAATGCCTTAAAATTTTAAATGAAGACAAACTATATATAGTTATTTTATCTTTCTGAATAAGTCAGTTTTAAGTTTTGATTTGCCATAGGAATGTGAATAAAAACAAACGTAAAAGCTATCATTATTCTACATTTTTTTAAGTTTAGAGCTTTAAAATTTTGTGAGGTTATAGAAAATTATAGAAAAAATAATTTAAGCTAAAGAAATTATTTTTGATTTTTTGATTGATTTTCGTTAATTGAATCGTACTGTGTCCTCTTAATTCATCAAACTACAAGAAATTCATTTTTAAATGATTAAATGCATTTGTACACAGACAATTTATCTGAATTGTCTAAATTGCTACTAGCAAATATGTATCAATATTTGCAGGAACTGGAAAAGTTTACTATTAATGATGAAAGGCTGTTATATATCAATTAAATGCACACAATGAAAAGGCAGGAACAATTTTAATTGGTTAAAGTAGAAGCATTGCAGAAATTTTCAGTACATAAATTGAAAAAATAATACGTGAATCTAAAATCAAATTATAAATTTATTTTCTCACCCCTCCTCCCAAAAAAAGTTTTCTAAACATTACTAAAATATTTTTACATGGCAATACTCACTTTGATAAGCAAAATTAGAATAATTAGAAGTAGAAGAATTCCAACACCTATACTAACGAAGATTATCCACTGAGCAATTTCTTCAGATTCACGTAGAGCAGAGCTGACAATTACTGTTCTGACCTGAAAAATATAATTTTTTATTTCAATAACTTTTTGAATAGCTATATTTGTGTACCTTTTATGAACACAATAGCTTTTTGATATTACTCGAGTTCAACAAAAGCCAACAATGAATAATAAATACACAACTAAGATTAAATTTTAATGATTAACTGTTGGTTATATATTGAGTGGCTGTGACAAATGAATTATTTGACTCAAATACAACTTTACAACTACAAGGACTATTAACTTTGAAGTAATTTAGATGAGAAATTGTTATTTTAAATTTATTGCAATGGCTGAAAATACATTAGTTTATGAAAAGCATTTTAATTCATCTAATTTGCAAGAATATTAATTATTTTGCATATTAACAAAACTACATACCACTGTTTTATCAGGATGGTGATGTTTAGGGTTTACACCACTTCCATCTTCTCTTATTAGCACTTCACCACCTGTTATAAACTCAATCTGATACCATGGATCCTGTCATAAGAAAAATAATGTGGCTATAGCTGACCAGCTCATAATATTGCAATTTCATATAATGGATTAAGAATGATTCTAACAAATAAAAACTTATACAGTTCTTAAGAGTTTCTGTAATGTAGTAGATTGTCACTCGGTCTCTCCCCCAATCCTTCTTGATAAAGAAGTAATATGAATGTAATGTTTCTTTATTCATGTTCATGTTTTAGTTGTACTCAAGGAGCTTGTTCTTCATTTATTCTCCTCTCCAAGACATTAATCTCAAATCGCATTTTGATTTTCAAACCTTCATATTCATTCCTATAAAAAATCTGAATTGCACACAATTTTATTTTCTTCAAACCAACAATTTTTTCTTATGTAATTACTAATATTATGCTTATTTATCCCAACTCTTGCCAAGTATTCATAAAAATCAATTAATCTTCAATCCCTCTCAATTCAACACAATGACACTTTTATGACAATCATATCACCTGAAATCAGATTTTGAGCAATGCATCATTCTCTCATAGGTATAATACCCTTGTGTTCCAGAAATTGTATAAATATATAAAAAATGTAAATCATACTGTTCAAAAAAATTAACTAAAGACTATTTCCAAAGAAGAAATTAAACTATGCAAATCCATAATTAATGTTGATGAAAAACTTCACTGAAATTTTTAAACATAAACACCAAAAGGTTTGTTCCTCACACAAAAAAATTTACCAGTCTTAAATAATGAAAGGTGATAAAAATATGCAACCTTATCAGAATAATTCGACATTTCATGGTATCAAGATTACCAAAATAGCCCTCCAGAATGAAATGGTTTTCCCACCATGAAATCTGAAAGACATTGACAAATCCAAACGGCATCCTATTTTACACTTTAACTCTTACTTTATAGAGATTCAAAAATTTATCAAAATAAAGACACGAAATTTTAATGGGTTATTCAAAGAATTATTTTTTTGGTAATTAATGTGTGTGTGCGCCCATAAAAACAATTTGATAAGAGTCTAGAAACAAATACTGATGAATCTTATTTTCCCAAAGATTTTTAATATAATAATTGGTTGGGAAAAGTTTGGAAGAGTTTTGAAATTTTGAGAGTTAGATTGACATTTTTATTTAAACATATTATGCAAAAACATTAAATATTTCAATTTTATTGTATTAGATAAGATATTTTCGTTTGGTTCACTTTTAAATATCAATAGTTTCTCAAGGAATTTCTGATGAGAAATTCTTATTTTGAACCATGATCACACACACACACACAAGTGACAAAGGTAATATCAGATCAAGTACAGCATTCGTCTAAATTTCTCCACCACATCGAGTATGAAAAGAACACCAAATTTAACACATGTACTACCCATCGCTAGTTCACAAAATAACATTTTTCGAAAGTAATTATATTGTAGCTATTCTACATTAAAATGAAGTGTGTATACTTACCAGCACATCATTAAGAATACTAATATTAACTAGAACAGAAATAGTAATTTTTGCAAATTTTCTAGTATCCGAAAATGGTGAAGCGGAACATTGGATAGCCATACACTTAGCAGTTTCACAATTCTATGAAAAGAAGGAATTCAACATTAAGTTAAATTTCGAAATAAAAATAATCAGTCAAGTATGACAAAAATTTATGAAAAAATAAGACACTCACTATGCTAATATCTTTTCGTTTTCTGGAAGTCTTTTTTTCACTGCTTCTTTTAAAACGAGATGCTACTGATGCATCATCAGAAAGTTCTGATGTTTCTAGTCCATAATCTAAGCCAAAAAAGGAGCTCGATTTGTTTTCTCCCTGAGCTATAAGCTCATCATCCCTAAAAATATCATCTCTATTTTTTTTCACATCTGGTAAAACAGGTTTGATTTTAAGATAGGTGCCATTACATTTAGCTGGTATAGTTAAAGCTTTTCCACTGTCAGCCTGCAAAAAAACGAAAGTACTTTGATTTTTTTCCCAGAAAAATGGTTATAAAAAGGAAATGCACAGGATATAAATAAATATACTTATATATCTAACGGCATGCAAAATTTGTAAACAATGAGTAGTATGATTTAAAAGCAATTGAAATAATCAAGTAAATTCAGGAATCACAATGCCATAAAAATAACAAAATTATCAAAATTTTAAAAATAAGCTACATCTTAATAACATAATTTTTCTAAAAAGAGGCGGAATTCCATGCTTGTTACTGCATTTTTATCATGCCAAGTCTTTCTGTTGTTTTTAGATAGAACCAAATTTTGCATCTGATGCACTTGCTATCACATAAAGTTCAATTTTGAAAACAATTTTAAGGCTAGATGTTAATGTAGCAAAAAGAATTTTCATATAATATAAACCTCTCAGATTCAGAGATTGTGGAACAAGTTACTGCTCTTGCCTTACATCAAATATTGGTTTTCATTACAAGATAGTTTTGCTAGATAATGATACAAAAATATTTTAGTATTTATATTCAAAGGAATTTCCCGTAGTGCTGATCTAAAAAAAAGAAATGTGTAAATTACCCAAGTTAAGAGGTTACAAATAGCTTTATGAAACTCAGCAAAAATTTATTTAAGCTTTTGATTATTTCTTAAGATCACACATTAAAAAAGAGGCAAATATGTGTATAAATCCTGGATATTCATTTTTTTAGATATTTTAATGTGTTTGATAAATCTCTGCATGTTATTCTCATTGAATAATGATATCTGATGGGAACAATTTTTACTTAATTTTAAACATTTCAAAATGCTAAGTGAACACAAAAAATAGTAAATGTAGGAATTTTAAAAATTAATTTTTTCAAACATAATTTTAAAACAATTGCTTATTTAAAAATTAGTATAATCTCTAAAATATACATTTCATGTCCATTTAAGGTACATGTAGCTTTTTAAAAAATATACATGAAAAATTGCTACAGAACTTAAAAAATACTATGTACCTCTAAATTTGTAAAAGTAACAAAATCCACTGAGCCATCTTTCCCTTGATATGATGTAGGTACAAATAAAAAAATATCAATAACTTGAACAGGACTAGGGCCATGGTTCATCACCTGCAATTAGATCCATGTGATTGAACTGAAACCCACAGTAAAGAATTCAGATGTATTGAAAAAATAATATAAGAATATTAATAATGCAAATATTAATATTAAGAATACAAAGGAGAAAAACTGTCAGTGGTTTGATTTTTAATTTTATTTTAGCTCAATTTTCATACGTAAATTTCTCTAGATATTAGTAAGAATTTACGAACATTTCTTCATTAGTTTTAAAGAACAGTATTTAATTACCAACTATTTTTAAAGTGATACACACTAAGCATATTTAAAGCAAGCTAAAAAAATAAATAAAAAAGTAAATTTGAAAAAAATTTAAAAACTTACAAAGTATGTGTGGGTGATGGGCATAGATATTCTTCCCTCTGTTTTTCCATCATAAGGAATTTGTTCATGGGATGGAGAGCTATAGCATAAAAAAAATGTTAAAAATTTAATTGCTACATTCTTGCCTACAACACATTAAAAATAGAGAAGGAAAGGAATGAATATACATACCCAGTAATGCTAATATCAGCTATTGCTCTGAACCGGAGAGGGATCTTTAATGCATTATCTTTAGGTTTTATTTCACTGCTTGCAGTTATTGCTTCAAAATCAATATGAAGTTCCTTCTTGTCTGTAGGAATTTTTGTCAAATCAAGTTTAATCTGTATTTTTACCTGAAACACATATTGAAAAATGCTGAGGATTAATTTTTAATATTGTATACATTAAAAGTAATATAGCAAAAAGATATATATATATACACATAGCTCAATATTTTCCAGAAATGTTAGCCATTTTTATTAACTGAATTTCCCCATCAATGAATATTTTTAAGATCAGGTTAATATTCTATTTTAAAAAATCAGCTTTATAGGCAAAGATCAGAAGTACAAATTATCACATCACAAATTTATGCAAGCTTTAAATATTATGATATAATTTGGACAAAATCTAAAATTGTGCAAAAAATATTTTTAAGATTCATGATGAGCTATACACAATTACTTTAAAATGAAAAGTGGCAATTAAAAACTTTATATAATTAATATTTTTAGCTACATAAAGAAATACAAATATCAAGAAAATATAGAGGAACAAATACAATAATTTCCATTTAGATTACTTCAGATGCTCTATGTAAATTAAAATGGACATACCCCACTATATGTAAAAATTTTAAACCTTTATAGTTGATTTGAAGTCAACTCTATTAATAATCCTTGTCTTTAATTTCAGAGAGCATAGAATTTTTCATTTCTACTACATTTTCATCTTTTTTGATAGCTCAGAAAAGTGGCTATCATGCTTAGCAGTTAGTTTTCAACTTTCTGAAAGGATTGAGTAATTTTAAAAAAATAATGCTCACTATTTAGAATTTTATGCTTGTGAACTTTTAGCTTTGAACCAAGTTTTTTTATTCTTATTTTCTGAATGTTTTTAAAATGTGGCTATAGCAAAATTTATTTGACGAATGGCAACCTAAATTATTGCCCACTATTAAAAAAAGTTTGCAATAGTGATACAAAATTTGAGCTGTTATGTTTCTCATCTGTTTGAAGCAAATTTATATATATGTTTTTAGAGTATTTTTACTAAGGTAAAATTTATACTAAATGCATCTATGTCCAATTTATTTTAGGAAAGTTTTGTAAAATTGAAAATCCATTTTTATTTGTGAATTATCAAAAGACAAATTATACCTAGAAAAAAAAGCAAGTTTTTCATTGACATAAGAAATTACAAAGTAATACAGCTGACATATGATGGCATTCTTTGAAAATACACAATGAAAAGTATGTGATTAATGCAGAGTCAATACTCATTACAATAATTAAAGAGATAATTCAACTTTTTAAGTTTATAAGGTTTTTTTTATGTTAAGACAGCGACATCAATACTTTTGTTATGAATCTTGTACTTATTAAATATAATAGCAAAATTACCTTTTTATCCTTTAACAAAGGATTTCCAATGTCACATATAAGACTAGCATTTTTTCTTTGATTTTGTTGATCTGTATATGAAGAACAGATATCTTGATTTATGCTAGGCAACTCTGGAGGCAAATATATTAAGAGCTCTGATAAATATGCAGGTTCACCTAAATTCACAACTTCAATAGCTATACTCAGAGTTGTTTTGTCCCCAATTATAAAAGGTGTATTGCTGAAAAGGAAAAATAAATAAAATATATAATGGACGGACATTTAATCAAAATAACAGTTAGTAATTTTATAAAGATTTTTATTTTGAATAAAATTCACCTATTCCTCCTTTATTAAATAAATACTATTTTACTTGATAAAAAAAATTTAATTACTTAATTAGGAAAAATTAACAATTCTCAATTAATACCACTTAAACAGCAACAAATATTAGAACACAACTGGAGGAATTTAAAAAATTGTAAACTTCAATGAAGAAACTTCATTCAAATGAAGTTAACCACTGTTGATATACAACCAAATAAAAGACCAATGTGAAAATATATTTACTCAACAGATAAAAATTTTAGCACAATTTCACAATAGGATAAAAAGTAAGCATATTCAAAAAATTGTTAACGAAGAGTTGAATGCAATGGATATAATTACTTTCTCTCTAAATTATGAATGAGTTGGAGATTTTATCTGTTTGGAATAATGTTCAAGAAAACTTTTTATAATAATGTCAAATAATTTAATCCAAATTTATTTAGGAAATAAAGTTTAAAACATCACCACACAATCCACCATATTTTTATAGAACAATTTTAAAAAGAAATGCATGAAGTAAAATTTTAATCTAAGTAATACTTTTTTTAAGCTGGGGAAAATATAAATATTTCTAATCTTGTAAAAGAAACTAATATGTTACTCACTCTGCATGACCTAATAGAACTGCAGTAACAGATAAGTCAGAAAGACATTTATCATCTGTTCCACACCCAGTTTGAAAAGTTACCTGAAAAAAAAATTCATAACTTTTATAAAACATTTATCCTAATTATAAAATTGGTAGCAATTTTAAAATTTTCAATATAAATGCATAATTAAAGAAATGAGTATTTTACATTTTATTTAAGCCAAAAAGGAAAAAAATATAAAAACAAGAATTAAAACACTTACCGAGGATGTGATATTGCTTGATGAAAGTGGATCGATAACAGGGAAAGATTTATCAAACTGGTTTATGGAATCTGTTGACGGTACTAAATGATAACTATACAGCACTTGAATTGGAGTGATGACATCTTTGATATCAGGCTGAAATGATAAACATTCATAAAAGGTAAAGGTTGGAAACCCCAATAAAACCACAATGAATTAGAAGCATATATTAAATGTAAATGAAAAAGTTACATGACTTGATAGTCTTTGTTTACTTTTAACTTAATAGCAACTGACATTGCTAAGTCTATAAATATTTCTTGTATTTTTTAATTGATTTAATAATAATCTGAAGACATCTCAGTTTTAAACAAAATTTTTCTTTATTTGTTTGCAGGCAGAATTTATAACTTGTTTTTCATAAGAACTATTTTTAATTAATTGAAAATATGTTTGGGAAAAATAAAACTATGTAAATTGCTTCTTGTTCACACAAACATAAGATGCATTTGTTTTACTGAAGTTAATATTCTCTTCAAAAAAATCAAAATGTAACTCAGAGTTATTTTACTATGAAATTTAACTATTATAATAACAGATTAAAGTAAAATGAATTTGCAAATTACCAAAATAAAGTTTAAACAATGAATATAACAGTTAATAAAATAACATTTTTGAAAATGATTAAGTTTAGTGAATTAAATTTATCTAGAATTAACAAGTACATGTAGATTTTAATGTTATATGAAAAACAATGTTATATTACATAAATGTTATTTTATTTATTTAGATAGAAAAATTCAACTATTTCACTATTCAAGTTCTGTATGTATTTTAACAATAAATGAAAGAGTTAAAATTATTCAACTGTTCAAAAATTTTAGAATTTGGGAATTATAGAATTAAATGCTTGTGTTACAAATGTTTGGAAAAATGAGAAAGTTATACTTTTACTTACGCGAACGTATATGACATCTGTTATGCAATAATTTAACCCAGTGTCTAATTTTGACTTCTGTCGAATCACACTTGTGGATTTGTTACCAATAAAGAAAAACCCTCGAGGTTGAATAAGATTAGCTTGATTTGTAGGCTCCAAAAATATATTATGTTGGAATTCTAAAAAAATAAAAGACAGAATTTTATAACACCGATAAGTATAAAATATTAGATATTTTAAAAAATTAGTACAAATAACTGAATATAATTTTGGAGAAAAAATAACAATTTAATGGAATTAAATGCTTAAATATAAAAAAAGAATAACAATGAGCTATCAAGTACATGAAACTGATAAGAAGTTTTTTTTTCCAAGGGCAAACTAATAGGCAAATTACAGAAGATACAAAATCTCGAAATTTAAATTTGCATGTATGTACATCATATATATACACAGTATATAATAATAGAACATGTTAAACACAATTATTCGGCCTTTTAAGTGTGAATAAAGTTCCTATAGATTTAATTTAGTACAAACTTTGTGGCAGCTTTATCATTTACATGAACTAAAAAATGGTTACATCTCCCTTTCCTCTTGCTTTTATTTAAATTACTTTATAAAAGATGTATCAAAAGTTTTTTTAACAGTATCAAATAAATCTGCTAAAACTGTTTTAACAAACTTAAAAATAAAATCTTTATTCATTACAAAATTTGAACCTTAATGGTTTCGTTTACAAATACAATTAATAATAACTTAATGATTTAAATATTAATTGATTTACTTGCATCCAAAAAAGTAAATAATGTTAATGTTCAAGTAGTACTCATGAAAGTATTAAATAAATTTTTAATATTCAATATATAAATATGGAATGATTAAATTTGAGCTCCGTTTACAAAATATTCATGCATATTTTAGGTTTGTAATTTTAATTAAAATCCTAACTCAAACAGTTGTTTACAAATATTAGGATATTAGCAAACAAAACTAACCTAATTGCAAAGGAACATGCTTTCCAAAATACCATAAACATGCTGTTACATTCACACATGGCACATCACGACCTTGATAATTACAATTAGTAATGTTTGTATTAATCTGCTTAGGTGAAAATGTAATCTTAGGTGCTAGTTGAATCACTGGACGAGTCCTGTAAATACATATATTATTAGCTCAAAAATTAACAATTCTAAAAATTACTTATGATTCTTAATATAGTATGGGAAGCAATTACCTAAGTAAAACTGCATTCGATGAAAGGTATGACCCAACTAATATATCTAGAAGGAAAAAAAATACTTTTAAAAAAGTAAAATCATTATTTGTTATATTTTTCAGAGAAAATCAACTTCTGAATCAACAATTGGAACTTCTCGTCTTTGTCAAATTTATATAATAGAAGTCACAAATGTATTAACAGGTATACGCTTTATCACTGGTACCTAACGATTAAAATTTAAAAACTTTTATGTACTTAAAGATATTTTATTTTTTCTAAGACAATTATATGAAACTTGTTTTTAGTAATTTAAAGTCTACATAAATATTTACGAATTGCTGTAAAAAAACATAATTCTAACTTATTTTTAAGAAACTGGACAGTCCATTTTCTTTTCCCCAAAGAAAAAACAATACTACTCTTACCTGGATAATCATTTTGGTCAATATCAAAACCTCGAGAGATATGGATACCAAAACCAGACAAAGATGTGCTTATTTCAGCTGCTGAAATCCTCTGAAACAGAAAACTAATTTTCAAACATAGTAATGATTTTAAAAATCTAAATGAGTACATAGCTTACGATTAAAAATATTTCTTAAGAAGAAAGTATTCCATCATAAGTAGAGTCTTATTATACACAAGAGTTAATGCATTTTCTAAGGGAAAAGAGAAAAACAAAGTTTACCATTTTTTTTAAGTATAAACTTATAATTTATTAATTAGTACGTGAAATTTGAAACATCCCTACAAGATTTAGAACCAGTTAAAATTTGATGCAAGCCTAATCACAGAAATAAAAACAAATTTCATCTAACAATTCCTTATTTTAAAAATCCATTCAAAGAAATATGTACTAATTATTATTAAACTAATAAAGAATACAATACAAATAGCTAAAGAACAATGGAATAAAATTTTCAAAGGGTATAAATTTTTGACAAATAAAAATCAATGCATGCAGCTGTATTATATTTTATGTTTTGGAAATATTCTGGTATTTTTAAAATTATGAAAAAGTCAACTAATTTCCTTAAACTTTGAAATATAATCAAAAATATTTTCCAAACTTTTTTTTTGGACTCTTCCCAAAATTTACAGGAAGAAATATTTTAATGAAAAAATTGGATGCCTTTGCGAATTCTCTCAATGAATAGTAATACAGACCATCTGTAGCATGGATTCATATATAAAACCGATTTCCATAAAACACTATAAGAGGCTTATATAACATGTTAAAAGAATGAGAAAAATGTTGCGATTTAATTACGGTTTAGCCCCACTTAATAAAATAATTTTGGCTAGTAATACCAGTGGCGTAACGCACACCCTGCATCGATCACGAAATAGTACAACCAACGTTCAAGATACGAAATAGTACAACCAACATTTCAAAGAGGATGTGTCATTGGAACCAAACTAAGAGAAGCTTCAACAGTAAATGCATTTCACAAAAAACTGCTTTTATACAATGCATATGAATAACTAAGCCTTTTTAATTTCAATATTTGTTTATTTTGAAGAATGGGATTTTTTTAAAGAAAATTCTTACGCATATTATATAGATATTTATTTTAAAATCTTTGTTAAGTACCTGTATAAGTGTATTTTGATGTGTAAAAATTGAAAAGAGTGATTGTGCAAAACCTGTTTGGTAAATTTATTTCAAATAAATTGCTTGCAATAAAATACGTAAAATCAGTTCTGTCAATGGAATAATTATATAAACATCAACAAATAATTAGCCTTAAAATAAAGAGTAAGCACAACTGGAAGCAATCAAACAAATTTCAAATTAATCATACTATTTGATAATTTGTAATAGTTTTCAAACGTTACAAAAAGTAAAAATGTTAATATTTTTATTAAATTATTTCCTCTATGAAATACTGTTAATCTTCTACAAAACAAATAAACATTCTCATAGACGATTTCCTTAAGAATCATTATCAGAAAAATTAGATCACATACTTGAACATATTGCACATTCATTCCAGTGCGAGATCCATGATAAATATATATTACTCCACCTCCGTCTTCATAAGGTGCTCCAACTGCCACATCTAGATTTTTTAAAAGACTCACTTAAAATATTGTACATAATAACCAAGTTTACATGTTATCTTTTAAATTTATTACATGACAATTATTCTGAATAGAGTCTTTTCAAAGCATTTGATAATATATTGAAAGTTAAAAGAGAAAACACAGATAAAACAGACCAATTTTTAAAGGAAATTATTTTAAGCTAATTAAAAGCATATGGAAAGGAGAAATGGGTATGTGAAATATAACATAAGTTACACCAAATTTATTAAACTTTTATATTCAAGAAAAGAAATATTACAGCTAAGATTTTTTTTTCAAATAATGTTTCTGTCAAATTGTTATCAATTAAGATAGTTTCATATTTTGAAAATGTACAAAGCATAAGAAAATATAAAGGGGAAAAAATCATACCATTGAAACCATCTTGATTTAAGTCGCCCAAAGTTGCGAGTGCTGTGCCAAAACGAGAATTCAGTTTGTTTTTGCCATGCAATTCTGTAAATGCTTGCAATCCCTAAAAAAGATTAAAATACTATGTTAAATATATTTCTTTGTGTCAAAAATTAAATAAATTTTATATGCAAGAAATACTTTTAGACATATTAACATTACTTTAATATTGTTGCCTATCTCATACTTCTTGTCTCATTTTCTAAAAATTATCCTCCGTAAAATCCTCAGTAAAATTTCCAACTAAATACTACAAAAATGACAGTATTCCTTAATAAATTTCCTAAGAATTTTTACATAAATTTATATATTTTTATGTATAGAAAGCATAAAACAAAACTATTTTTTTGGTTTATTTAAGTAATGGTACATTACTTACACTGAGATACTATGCAAGAGTCTTTTCTGTGTAATAAGTTCTACTGAGGAAAATGTGTGTTTACTATATGCATCTGATAATCTCCTTAAATTTTAAAAGTCAAAACAATCAAAAAATATAAATTGCCACTTATATAATTTGAGCAAGAATCTTCCTTATCATGAATATGGCATAACACATTACTCATGAGACAATGACATACACAAATTTTAATGGGAGTGAGTATTAACATCACAATGTGAAGCATAATGAGGGCTATTGGTTATAGACCGCATAATTATAACAAGGGCGATACCTGAGCTGGCACCCTCCAAACTATCACACAACACCAACAGGAGGGCTTAGAGCACCAGATTGAGCATCCATCAGCCCCTCTATACAGCGAGTCTTCAGTAGCACTAGGGCTTAATCTTGGGACCCTAGCCACTATTGATGTAGTGAGTTACATTTTAAAAACACAAGTAAAATAGCCAAGGCATAATCATGTTAAAAATTAAAAACCTGTTGATCTATGGGGAGAGGGGGTTTTCCCTTGTGTATGCCACTCATGCAGAATAACTTTAATGTTTTGTGCACTCTCACAAGAGCATGAGTTACATAAAAGTAGGCATTTAGTAGATTAATACTGAAGAGTGGGTATTACTCACCCAAAAATAAAAGCTATGTTGAGAAAAATTTAGTAATCGATATATAGCAGTGCTTCTGAAACTTTCAATACTGGCGCCCCCCTTTTCGATCACAATTTTTATCGCTCCCCCCTTATAGATTACTAATGCACTGAATGCAATAATAATGCACTTTGACGCTAAAGCTACAATAGGCGGTCTTAATTATAAACCATACAAATTAGTAACATAAATATTAAAATTTTGTATGCTACTTTTAAGCAAAAAATAAATAAAATAATAGGATAATTATTATGTTATTTTTCCTTTCTCTAATTTTGAAATTGAACATATTGCAAAATGTGGTAGCTGCTTAGAAGACAAAATATACATACCTGATAAATATAGAAAATGAACTCAGAGGGTGAATTTATTATCATAAGCATTTTTCTTATAAAAACTTTGCTTTGAAAGACAAGCCCATGGAAGTCATTAATACTTATTAAATCTGTTCTTAATTTAGGATTAATTAATTAGTTATAAAATACTCTGTGCAACACTGATACATTAAAACTATACCGGCTGAAGTGCCCGCTCTTTGCACGAGTTCATTTATAAGAAAATAAAACATTATTGATATAATAGCTGAATTGTAAGGAGTGCAACGCCAAATACTCGACAGTATTTACAAAAATGTAAAATGATTTTTTTTTAAATGACTGCTCAAATTATAATTAGTTTTAAGTGAATGGTAATTTTAAGCCTCACAGAATTAGCATTTATATTTAATGTTAAATAATGAACTATAATATAAAATGCCGATGAAGAATAACTGTATTATTTTTAATATTTAAAGCGAAAAGACTTCAACATGTTTTAACCCCGGAGCAGGCACGCACTCGTTACGGTCGAGCGAGGTTATTGAGTCTCACCCGAATCCTTTTTTTTTTTATATAATTATTTTATTGTACCGGATACAAATCGTGATTCCTGGGAATAATTTAATTATGAGAAAGTTTACTTACCTACTTTCATGGGCTTTTCAATTTTTCTTAGGTAACAAATAAACAGTTTTGCCAGAATTAACGATTTCGTAATCTGTGCGTCCCGCGCGACCACTTCCGGGTAAAAAGTGTATTCATTATGATTATATGAATTTATGTAAAACGTTTTTCGCGTTATGCTTCATATGTATAGAAAACTCGTAAAAATAAGTGATGGCCAAGTAATCGCTCTAAGTGTGTGTGTGTTCTCTCTCCGTGTTTTTCCAAATATCATAAAAGTCTTTTGCATGCAAAAAAGCCTATCAGAGAAATACATTACTTACAACTTCCCTAAATGAGAAACAAACACATAAGACAGAAGTCATAACTAACTGTACCAATAACTTAGGTTAAACAGATTACAGCTATAATGTGCAGTATTTCAAAAATAATGACAGTAATGAATTTTTTACGTTCCTAAATTTTTTCGATTCTGCGTCTGGGGTTTGTTTTTTCTCTGAAAGAGTTGTATGTTAGGTTTAAACATAAAGCGTAATAAAAAAAATCTCTCATCATGAGATTACAGCAAATCAAATAAAAGTTTTTTTATTTGGTTATAGGATCAAAGATAGCTAATTAGGTATTAAAGAAGTTTTTATTTTTGATGACTTAATGTTGCACGCGCGCGCGCCTATAAATTATATTAGAGTAAAAGTGCATTTTTTTATTATGTCTGAAAGTATTTTGTTTTAATTCATTCCAGTAAATTAATTATTTTAAAATCTTTTACTTTCGATATGCTCGCACACCCCTCGTAGGGTTATCGCGCCCCGCAGGGGGGTGCACCCCACAGTTTGAGAAACATTGTGTTAATGACATCCCATCACACCCCGCGCACAATGATTAATCTTTACGCAGACGACACCACGATTTCTGCCACCTACAAAAACATAAAATATGTTTCAATAGCTCTAAACAAACACCTGGCCCTACTAGAAAACTACTTCAATAAATGGATAATGTTCAAAAATGTTTTCCTAGATATTCAGAAAGCGTTTGATAGAGTATGGCATGTGGGGCTACTCTACAAATTAATCAAAATTAACACCCCTCCCCACTTAATTAAATTAATTTCTTCTTTCCTTACTAACAGATCCTTCGCGGTCAAAGTTAATAATATCCATTCAACTAACAGGAAAATTAACGCTGGAACGCCTCAGGGCAGTTCCATCTCTCCAATATTGTTCAATATATATGTAAATGATATCCCTAGAACCAGCCAATCCACGATTTGCATGTTTGCCGATGACACGGCGATCCTGGCACAAAGTAACGAACTACAACTCGTTACTCACTTCTTACACAAACACATAGCCAAACTAGAAGACTGGTTCTCTACTTGGAAAATTGCTTTAAATGTAGCAAAAACAGAGGCCGTCTTCTTTTCACACCACATTAGAAAAGAACCACCAAAATTATATTTACACAACACGCACGTACCCTGGTCCAAAAGCACCAAATACCTAGGAGTAATCCTAGATAAAAGACTCACTTTTAAACAACACATTATACAAATACGTAGAAAATTCAATATTTCCGTCGCTAAAGTTTTCCCCTTAATTGCACGGAAATCATGTTTATCCTTAAGAAATAAAATGCTTATTTATAAACTCGTTCTCAGACCAATTCTCCAATATGCAAGTCCAATCTGGGGCCACGCAGCCTATTCTAATATCAAGATGCTGGAATCAGCGCAAAATAAAATTATTAAAATTATCACGGACTCTCCGTGGTATGTTAGGAACGAATATATAAGATTCGCAATCAAACTAAAAACCTTAAAATGTTTTTTCAAAAAAATAGCTACTAAATTTTTTAATAATATAGACAATCATACTAACCGAGCAATTGCTCGGATAGAAAAATATGATATTAATCCTTCTTTTAATAGACCTCGCAATATTTTAATTTAATCTCTTTCATTCGTAAAATTCTTCCGTTAAAATCTCAAAACTTCTACCAACTTACTCTCGACCAATAGGAACAGAGTAAGCCGGCCAATAGCGAAGCGAGCTCTGGGATCGCCTCGGCACCCAAACTCAATTCCTATTGACACACCCACTCCCTAAGAGTCACCATAGGCTGTCCCCTGATTGGACCACACATCCTCAAGCTAATGCACCCAAATACTCGCTCATTTTGGGCGAAATTCAGACGAGGCGGATTTTCCGACGGTGCGGGTAACAATGTGCCAAAAGAATCTCCCCCCGACCTCCTTTTTCTTAAAGTCCGCTCTAGTGGACAATGCTTTAATCTAAATTCACACACGTAACAAAACAACACAAATGCATTTTATCAATAACACCACACACTTAAATTCTCATTTATTCATACACCCAAGTAAATTATTTAATTTTCTCATGTTATTACTTTAATTATCAACACAATATTTATAATTAAGCAGCAAAGGGCTAAGTGAAAGCTGAACTCATGCAACTCATTCATTTCATCCTGATTGGAGATTGAGCTTCCCTGCGGGAAGCAGGTTCTCCTATAAATCCATCAACTTCAAATGGAAAATAAAGATTAATGTGGATAAAACCGTAGCGGTTTTATTCACAAAAATTCGCAAAATATCACACCACCCACCATATATTCCACACCACTACGTTGGTCTCAAACCACTAAGTACCTTGGTGTAATATTTGATAAAACGCTCACTTGGAAACACTACATTCTACACGCGCGAGATAAAATCCGAATCGCGTTAAGACAAATTTACCCCCTAATTAACCGGAATTCCGATATGTACCTTTACAACAAGTTACTTCTCTACACGGCCGTTTTGCGACCAATTCTGAGTTACGCTTGTCCTGTGTGGGACTATGCTGCGAAAACGAATATCAAAATTTTAGAAATTGCACAAAACTCAATTACTAGATGCATTGTGCGAGCTTGCATGTTTAATTCGAACGCTAATATTTTTAGAGCAACCAAAATTACCTCCTTTAAAAAATACATCCAGACCCTCGCCAAAAAATTCTTTGATGATCTCCACAACATTAATAATCCCAATATCGCAAATCTTGAAAATTACCCCCTGAATCGACATAAGAGACCTAGGAGAATTCTCCTAGACACTTATAATCCACCCTAGTTATATTTCTTTTTTCATTCACCGTTTCGGTGAATGAACCCAATTGCTAAAATTTCCTTTTCAAAATTATTTTTATTCAACTCTAACTTAAATTTGCTGCACCCAAACAGGCAAGCTCCCAAAACTTTCCCTCAATCAATTCTTAACCCAACCCCTGCACAGCAAGTTAAGAGGTTTCTCACTTGCTAGTATCATCCAATAGAAGTGCTTCCTCTCCACTTACAGAACTGCGATCCACAATCTAACCGACAGAATAACAATCTTGAGTGCTGACAGCTTCTGCTCCCACCAAGTGATGACGTCACAGATGACACGAGACCAACATCAGACGCCGACATCGTAAATCTTCCCTGCCGCTGGAAAACACACTGCTTCCTGAGAGTCGATGCAGACAGATCAGGCTCCGACATAAATCATCAGGACTGACAACTGTGAACCGCAGGACTCCCAAAGATTATCTTGCATCAATTAGACTCAATATGAACAATATTAGACATAATTGAACAATATTTGATGTAGTAGACTATTTTTCAGGGACTTTCTCATCCGTTTTTCTACATTAAGGCCTCTATATTTTTTCGATATGGGACGAAGAGTTTTATAAAACCCAGTGCCCAATGCCCCCCCGCTTTCCTAAACGCGATGGCAGTTCGTGGTTCTAGATTGAAGAAGTTTTAGATAATGTTACGTGGTGAAGAATAGTAATTATACGTGATATAGATCCATTAATCAAGGTGTGTACCATTGCACACGAGTTATCGCAAGACCTCATCTAAAATTATTGTGATCGTTTACTGATACTACAACAAGGTAGGATTGATTATATAATATTAATATTAGGATCAGTGATTGTATTAGAATTGAGAGTAAGCGATTGAGTTATTGATAGTGGTCCGAGTTAGGTTAAATCGTTATTATAAATATATTGTGTATGTTGTGTTTGGCCATCGTAGATTCTCTCACAGAAATTATTATAATCCAATTTGTTAAAGGTTTAAGTCAGTGGTTCTCAAACTTTCACTACTGGCGCCCCCCTTTTCAATCACAATTTTTATCGCGCCCCCCCTATACATTAATAATGTACTGAATGCTATAATAATGCACTTACGCTACACTAAAGCTACAATACGATCATAATTATAAACCGTACAAATTAACAAGATAAGTATTAAATTTTGTATATCTTAATTTTAAGCAATATACAGTACAGTCCCGATAATCCGAACAATATCGGACCGACCCCTGTTCGGATTACGTAATTGTTCGGATTAGCCGGAGTAACAGCGAAATCACTATTTGAACTGGGAGTACGGGTTATGTTGTACAATTTTTCATACTAAACATTAGTGGTTCTGTTCTGTAGTTTATTCCATTTTAAAATTTGTACCATAACTTGATGTACAGTGCGTGAATATTAAATAAAGAACTGTTTTGAATTAAGGTTTATACTGTTTTATATTGAAATATTCACCGATTTTTTTTTTTTCGTCCTTAAAATTATAAAATTTTTTCCGCGGAGCCGTTCGGATTAAACGGATGTTCGGATTAGCCGTGTTCGGATTAACGGGACTGTACTGTATATATATATATATATATATATATATATATATATATATATATATATTTTGCTTTTTAGTTCGATTCACTATAAAAGCGTGTTTTTTAGTTTGTTTTAAAACTATAATTCATTTTATAGTTATTTTTACTATACGCTATAAAAATCACAATTCCAGTGAATAATTTTATTAAGAGAAAATATACTTACCTGCTTTCAAGGACTTTTCAATTTTTCTTAGAAAATTTGAGAAAAAATCCAATAAAACTAAAGAAAATGTTCCAAATGTGCGTGTCCTTATTAAAGGACATAAATCACAGACACTTTTCGCTAACACAGGAACGTTATTTTCCAGCTAAACTCAAATCAACTCAAACGTTTCATGTCTCACGATTTTCTGATACTTACTTTCGCTATCTTGATTAATATGCATTATTTCAATAGGTTCTTCAATTGCTTGATCAGTTTCAACTTCCTTTAATAGGGATCACAGATGCCCATTTTTTTAATATTCTGCTTATTTATATTTATAAACCATAATAAGTCGTACAACGCAGCAATCAAAACTACAAAATTGCTCATGGGGAAGTGTAGCATGTTCTAAAAAATAAATGTGTAAGACATTCTTAATTATGCATTATATGTTTCAGAATACTCATGCTTATCCATATATCATAAAACTCTTTCACATGGAAAAAAGATGAAACAGAAATATATTATATATATTTACAACTTCCCTAAAAAAAAGACCGAGATAACCATACCTGTAAGTTCGAAGGTCAGCTAAAGTAATATTTTAGGTTAAAAGAAACGTAATAAAAAATCTCTCATCGTTTGATATCGTTATAAGAAACGTAAAAAAAATCTCTCATCGTTCTCATATTGACCGCAAAGCAAACAAAATATTTGTTTAATTTGGTTATAGGATCAAATACGGCTAATAAGCGTTTGAAGTGGAATCTTTTATTTTTGATGATCACCAGATGATAAAAATAAATTATATCAGTGTAAATGTGTATTTTTTATTATGTCAGAAAGCATTTTGTTTTACTTCATTCCAAAAAAATATTTTTTAAACCTTTTATTTTCAATATGCTCGCGCCCCCCTCGCAGGGTTACCGCGCCCCCCCGGGGGGCGCGCCCCACAGTTTGAGAAACACTGATATATAGCGATTTTGTTGAATGACCAAACTTCTCATGAAATTTCAACTTGCATGCAATGTGTTAAAAAGAATAGAAGCCATGTGCATAATTTAGCACTGAACCACACCTTTGAAAAACATTCAACTTTTATTTACTTATTGTTTCATTGTTTACTTGTTGTTGTTTATTTATTTACACCATGAAAATTGTTAGCTTGGAATTTTAACTAACATTTAGTATTTTTGTACAATATGTAATGGACATAATTTTTTTTTCATATCAGATTATTTATAAAACACACAAAATATTACAAAACAGTTCAAAAGTACCATATAGTTGAAGCAGCTATTAATCATTTTATTGATATAACTGATTCAAACAGTTTGATTTGAGCTTATATAGGAAATACATTGCAATTTTTCTAAATGCATACTGAACTATTTTTTCATGAAATAAGATTCACAATTCAACAAGAGAATATCAGAAACCATAAGCATTTATAAAATATTTTCTACACTATCTTAATGTTAAATTATATGATTTAGAGCTGTAAAAATTCAGATTTATGTTTAAAGTTTAATACAAGGTAATAATTTTGTATTGAATTAGAAACACAATACCCTCCTCCTGGAAACTAATTAATTGAAGCAATTATTTAATGATACATTTAATTAAAAGAATTTTACAACAAGTTTTTCAATAATAAAGATTAAAGTTAAACAGTTAATATATGAAAAATGAAGAATTTGAACTATAATTTTTTAAAAAAATTAAATTACATTTAATGTTGCACAGTTAATCCTTTCACCAAGTAAATATTATTTTGAAACTAAACGCTAATTTAAGCAATCCTCTGTAACAAAACAATTTTAGCCAAAATATTTGTAAAAGTACGTACCATCCCATTGCTCACAAATACATAAACTTTTCCTTCGTCAACACCAGAGTCTGCGGAATATAATGGAGCTCCAACAAGTAAATCAGTATAACTGTCTCCATTTAAATTAACACCAAGCACACTTGCTCCAAAATATTCACCTAGCTGTACACAAACACAATTGTCAAGAAAGAACACACAAAGATTTAATTTTTATAATCATAGATATAGTATTATGAAACTAAATTCAATTATATCCAGATATAGACTAGAAGATATTACTATTTTGTGTATAAATATTTGATACTCCGAAGTGCAAAATAAATTAAACTTTGTAAGCACACTCATTTAGAATATCAATTGAAATATTTCACAATGTGCAGGGAGCTGCTGTAATTTGAGAAAACAGCAAGTAATAAAATTTCATAAAATGAGCAATTTATTTGAAACATGAGATTCTAATACTTTGGAAGTAAGAAAGAGCTTTCAGCTAACGTGTAATTATAAGACAAGAAAATTATATTAATTTTGGGTACCAGTTACATTTCATTTTTGTTTTGAATAGGATACAACAAACTATTTTGAGAAATTTTTCATTAGAAAAATTAGAGTTTTAAGTAACTGGGACAATTTTGAATTGCTTCAAAAACACATTGAAAAACTAGAATTAAGGCAATTTTCTTGAAATACGAATGAAATTTTCAAGATTCGGGACTTGACTGAATGACTTCAATGACTGAAGAATTTTCATCACCTGAGTTCCTTCTTTCTTTTGAGTCACCAGCAATTTCTTTTCAGTGGTTTGCACCGCTTCATATATATAAACCTAAAATACACAAAATCCATAAGTTTTCAAAATATGTAAAGTTTTTAAATATTAAAAGTAGTCATATAATGAAGATGTCTTTATGCGGGATAATGATCAACAAATAAATTCCTTAAATGACACGGAATCCGATTTGCAAAACATTCAAAATTCCTTGTTCATTGACAACTAACACTTAAAAAAGAAATAAAGGGTGTTTTTTTTAAAGAGATATAGAACTTTAAATTGCAATAAAACAACGATGTATTATTCGATTGACATGAATTTTTTTTTAATTCGAAAGATAATCTTGTGGCATTACATTTTAAATATGATTTCTGGCATATGACTGCCACGGCTAGCTCGGATGTAGTCCAATCTGGACGTCCAATTTTCGATCACTTTTTCCAACATTTGTGGCCGTATATAGGCAATAACACGGCGAATGTTGTCTTCCAAATGGTCAAGCGTTTGTGGCTTATCCGCATAGACCAATGACTTTACATAGCCCCAAAGAAAATAGTCTAGCGGTGTAAAATCACAAGATCTTGGAGGCCAATTCACAGGTCCAAAACGTGAAAGTATTCGGTCACCAAACGTGTCTTTCAATAAATAGATTGTGGCAAGAGCTGTGTGACATGTTGCGCCGTCTTGTTGGAACCACAGCTCCTGGACATCATGATTGTTCAATTCAGGAATGAAAAAGTAATCATGGCTCTATACCAATCCCCACTGACTGTAACGTTGTGGCCTTCATCGTTTTTGAAGAAGGATTTCACCAGCCCATAAAGCGCACCAAACAGTCAGTTTTTCTGGATGTAACGGTGTTTCGACATACACTTGTGGATTCGCTTCACTCGAAATGCGGCAGTTTTGTTTGTTGACGTAGCCATTCAACCAGAAGTGCGCTTCATCGCTAAACAAAATTCGCTTATGAAAATCGAGAACAACGGCAATCTCGTTTTGGGCCCATTCGACGAATCTACGCCTTGCTTGATGATCGTTTTGATGAATTGCCAAACCAAACTGAGAATAAATCACTTGACAGCTGTTAAATCGGTCGCCATCTTGGAAAGTAATGCCAACTTAAACTTCTATACCTGGAAAAAAAACACTCTATACAAGGGCAACTCATAATTTTGAACTATAGCGAAGAGACGAGGGGAGTTGAATTGAACCTACTCTTCAAACTTCCACACCCAACCAACCTGAAGCCTTTGAGCCACCACAAAAACAATATGTATCAACCTCTCAACACAACAGGTTTTTAGTGGTTCTGGGATTCGACTAACGGCAGCCCCAATCTTAGGACCCTAACTACTTGGGTTATGGCCTATAGAAACTGGAGTAATATTTTTGAGCACATCATAATGATCAGCACAATAAAAATTTATATAGAATAAAATACTTAAACATATATGAAAAGAAATGTAAAATTGAAACTTTACATGCACATATACAGGTATAGAACAAAATAGGAATACCTGCGAAAAAATTACATTTCTTTATCAATAAGGGATTGAGTCACCTTTGTCCTGAATGACAGCTTGCATTCGAAGCGAGATTGACAAATAAAGATCTTGAACAAAGTGCATCAGAATTCGCATCCATTTCTCGTGCAGGGACGTCTCGAGTTTGGATAGTGTGCGTGAAGGAAGATACAGAGCACGGACTTTTTCCTCTAAAAACCCCACAAACACTCAATGATATTCAGATCAGGTGACTGGGGACATCATGTTAGATGTTCCTCTTCATCATCAAGCTCATGTTACCATACTGTAAATGACGATTCATCAGACCAGACAACTTGTTCCCATTGCAGATGTGTCCAATTTAGGTGGTCTCGGCACCACTATAGTCTCTTCATAGCATTCCGGGCCGAAACTAACGATTATGCAATAGTTACTATGCCATGAATGTTAGCAGCATTCAACATCGTTGAATAGTTCTGATGGATACACGAGGTTCTGAAGGTGGGTATTCATCTCGGACATTATATCTGCAGCAGTGTTGTCTTACGTTTGTGGTGACTATCCTCTTCAACACCCGTCTATCACAGTCCTTCCAACTTTGACTATCGCCCGTTGTCGTGCTTTGCTGAAGACACCTTACTCAGGTTTGAGTAGGCAGCCATAACTCTTTACACAGTGGTCTTCGAAACACCCACAAAGTTTTGTGTTCTGGACATGAACGCTCCGGCTAGACGAGCTATAATTATCATGAGTTTCTTCCACGTCTAGGTGGTCGGACATAACACGCTTTACTAGAAACAGAATTTTCTCATGCAATTATCACTATGAAACGATTGACTTACACTTTCCCTTTCACTTCCACCAATTGGCACACTGTCGCTACGCGTGGCGGACGTTTATCGGACGGTCGGTTAGACGACTCATTTTCCAATGGGCGTTCCTGTTATTTTGTCCTATTTATATTATCTATATATATATCATATGCTAAACTGCCATAAATCTAAAAATGCGAAGCAATAAATGAAATTAAAACAACACAGTATGAGTGAAAACAAAGCTTTGTATAATAGTAAACATTCAGCCTTAGGAACTGAAATTACAGGGTTAAACATATTATATATATAAGGCCAGCCTGCCTTCCCCATATTTACCTATACTACTAAGCTGCAAAGAAAGGAAATAAGTAAGAATAAAATTTCCTCAATACTAAAGATAATAATCATAACACTATCAGAAAAGTACTGAAAATACAAAACCAATGTCACATATCAAGTAAATAATACCAAGGAAGAATAATAAATCTACATACCTAAGCCAGAAAATTAAATACTTAATTATTATAATATTTTTAAGACAAATTTCAACACAAGATATCATGACCTGAACTTCGCGCTTAAGCGGAGGCACGGAGCAGCAACGCACATAAGGAAACAAATACATAAATGAATAAAAATTATAAACACAATTATCTCTAATAATGCTTGAAAACCAAAAAAAAAAAGAAAACAAAACAAATCAATGCATAAAATTTTTGAAAGGGAAAGAGATTCAAAACAAAGCAAACAAAATTTAAATCTGTGGTGCCATCTTCTGAACGCAAGGAGAAAAAATAAATGATAAAATAATAAATCCAGACAACAATAAAAAAAATGTTGCAGAAAAATACGAAAAGGAAAGAAAAAAATGAAAATAAATTTACAAAATGTTATAAATCTTGAAATTGCTAGAAATTTTATTTAAAGATAATTTAAAAGATAGTCATAATCTGAGCAAATATTAACAAATTTTAAGATTAAGTATTATATTTGTTTTACTGCAAAAGTATTATTACGATATAAATAATTAAGAATATTTTTATAAGCAGAAATTAAAATATTTAAATTCCAAAAAAGTACATTTAAGAATAATAGTATTAAAGACATCTCTTATCAAAAATATTATTTAATTGGTTGTGCATAATAAACAAAGTTACATCAAAGTCATCTGTTTTGCGAGTATTATTAGTTTCAACGAGGTTCAAATATTTAGGATTAAATTTTATATTTTTTATTTTTATCTGGATATATTGTTTTAACTTTATTAGTTTTTATTTTCACAGCATACAGTCACAAAATAGTGCCACAGGTTTAATAATTTTTAAACGCACTTTAAATTATCATTGCCTTGTTTTGAATTTGTTTTTAGTCTTTACATTTCAAAAAAAAATTTATTTGTTTTTTGGTTTCCACAAGCATCCTTAGATATAATTTTTAAACATTTTATTGATTTACATATTTTTCCTTTTATGCATTGCTGTTTTGTTATAGCTCCAATTAAGCCCTAAGTTGAGATCACAATGTGTTATTGTGCTCTTAATTTGTGTTAAAAACGCACTGTTATTTACATATTTAAAATTTACTTACCTAAGCCAGGAATTATATTTTTCTTTGGCATTTCTTACTTGATAATTAACATCGGTAGTTCAGCATTAGTATATTTAGGTATTCTTCTGTTATTATCCATAGTATTAATGTAAGCAAACTCTTGCTTTTACTTCTTTTCCTTGCAGCACAATAGTAGACAAATTACAGGTGAAGGATGGCTGACCTTAAAACTATGTTTAACCCTGCAACCTTAGTTCGAAAGAATAAGAGTAAGGTTATCGTATTTTTTACCTATTATGTCCTGTACTATTCCTATTCTTTCTTTGCTCTTTTAGATTCATGGCACTTTAAACACGATTATTGATTACATTGCCATACATATTTCCCATCTATTAATCACAATTGAACTTGCAATTCACAAACAAAATTTTTTAAGGAATACAATTGAGATTTTATTTTTTTAAATCAATTTAAAAGTACTACGTTTTGCTATTTCACTCATTTACTTGTACTGAAAAAAATTACCCCAGATATTTTCTTTTTCAACTTTTGAAATTTCCAAATCAAAGTTACATGTATGCATTTTTTCAATAATCAAAATCACAACTTTTAAATTGTTAAAATACGGACAAATAAATTTAGCAATCATTTAAAAGGTTTTTAATTTGCTTACTCGGCCGTGAAATCCTCCGTCTCTTGGAGCACCAACAGCTACATAATCAGCATCATTATCATAAAACCTTCCTGATGTCACAGAATACCCTAAAAAATCACATGGTATTAAAAAAAACATGCAATTTAATAATTGTTCATAACACAATTTCATTTTTTCACGGTTTTTCACACGAATCTGAAGCTAAGTGGTTCAGAAGTCCTCCACTTTAAAAAATTAGTTTGATCAAAAAAGATTTCCATGTCATTTACCTATAATTATTAACATGACCATGAGCAAACTGGTTCCCAAAACTGCAGTTTGTAATAAAGTATCAAAAGAACATTTTTTTTAAAATCACAATTCAAAAAAAAAAAAAAAATGCGCAGCACTGCGTATTTTTCGGAAAAAGCAAGAAACTATACTATAGGTAGCATACTTTTTTACTAGAATTTTTGTGGAACGTACCTACCCTGTAAAACTAAGAATAGGATACATTTAAAATTCCTAAAACATTTAAATTTATATAAAAATAACATAAGTGTAAAAGTAGGGAAAATGAGCCTGATTTATGGTTACCCCACTCCCAAAAGAAGTAAAATATCTGAACTCTGTTTAGTTTCCCTTTAAAAAAGATTTGCCGTAAGTTCTACAGGGCAGAAGTTTTCGGTCCTTTAATCAGGAATTTACGAAAAAAGTTTACAAGGAATTTACGAGTTTTGAAAAAACTTTAAGACACATTTGAAAGTATCGGTCAAATTTGTGCTGTGCACTTCCATCATCTTAGTTCAAAAAGTCCCAATAAGTCTCAGGATCAAGATGACAAAGGAAACATTAACATAACACTTTTGCAACACTTAGTCATACTGGTAATTTTTGTCAAAAAAAAAAAAGCAGAAACTATTTTTATGTGTCCAATTTATTATATTTAATGCTTGTTAGAGTTGGGGTCTAACAGTAATTTTAATTTCCTCTCCATACATGGAATTTAAAAGTCGCTGTCATATATAAGATTACAGATGTTGAGAAGACGGTCTGTTCCTGGTGGGTCGAGTACCCGCCAGCGGATTTCTTTGGCTTAAACCCGTTCTAGTTGTGATACTCGAAGTCTTATTGGATCACATTTTTTTGTAATTTCTTATAATTTAAATAGTAAGGACATATAAAGATTTTTACATGCTAGAACACGATATATCCTACAAACATAGTAGATTTTAAAAACTAGTGATAATTTTTTTTTTAAAAAAAAATCATTCAAATTCCTTTGTTAATTTGCAACAATTAGAACACTAATGTAATTGGGGAAACATTTCTTTGCAATAACATAATATTTAAGTTACAAATTAATCTATTTTCTCATGGTTTTTTTCCCTTACCAATGTAAGATTCAGGTGAAACAATTGGATCTTCAGGTGGTGCAGGAACAGCTGGTTTAAGGTAATTTTGAAATTCCTTCTCAGGTTCCAATGTATAGCTAACCACAGTACCTAAAATATTTTAACACCAGTTTTAATTAACATTTTTACTAGGGAAAATTAAATATTTATGTACCTAAGAGAATTTTAAAATGTATCCACTAAATGTAAAAAGATACATGAAAACCCTTCATAAGTATATAATAGCATATAAAATATTGCCAATTGTTACTAAAATAATCAATTTAAAAATTTGAAATAAAAAATTGTTGCAAGTGAAAACTTACCAGTCCAATCATGGTAACCGGGAGCACCAAGAAGCAAATACTTTCCATCCTGAAAATAATCAAGGGATTTTAATTATTATAAACTTATGCATGATCAAGAGAAACCTAAAATTAAATAATTGGGGATAAATCTGAAGTACTTTACAAATCTTTGCAAAATTTCAAATTTAAGATTTTAAACATATAAGTGTCCATGCTCTATACTTTTAAAGCATGTCAATTTTAAAAAAATAACATCGTTTTAGATCACCGATTGAATTTAATGCCGGTAATTAATATAAATTCTAAAGTCGTTCCTTAAACCTCTTTTTCAACAGCAAAAAATCAGAAGTTAAATAAAAATACTGCTCTACTATAAAAAAAAAGCATTCATTCAGGCAACATGTTTTATTTTATTGTGGAGATTTGACAATATTATTTTAAGCCCATTCAATAAAAAGAATATGCTAAAATTGAAACAAATTTAAATTGAACAAGAAAAAAATCAAATTATAAATTATATAATTTTGTGAAATTCATACAAAAAGTAATACCTCTGAAAAAGTGGCAGATGTTCCCATTTGCCCAAATGCATATTTATAGATCCCTGGAGGAATGATAGCTTGTTTTGCTGAAATACAAATTAAAGTGAAAACGTGATCATAATAGAAAAATAAAAATTTCAATTTATAGAAGATGACTGAATAAGTTTTAGAAAGAAATATGGACGTAAATAAAGTAATAAGCTTTAATGAAAAATTTTGGTTGACAATTTCATTATATTATTTAGCTAAGAATCATTTTTTACTACTAGTAAATTTATAAAGCACAATAAATATTGACAGGCATAATTTGAATTATAAATCGTAATAAAGCACATGTGATTTAGAACATGTAAAATAATAAACGCTATTTCTTTTACACTTGAATTAATCGAATATGACGTGAAACTGATTTAAGGATTAAATTTTTCTACAGTAAAAAAATTCAATAGATCTTACATTTTTCCACAAATGGCACCAGTTTAGAGACATTATTTGGATCCAAATCGCCATTGATAACATAACAGACTCCATTAGCTAAATAATGCTGCTTGTATAATTGGTTTTTCCATAAATGGCCACAAGTCTATACGTATGAAAAAAACATCTCATATTAGACAATGAACTTATATAAAAAAAATAATAAAGCCTTTTGTTAATTATATTGTGTTTAAAATACATGAACAGGGAACTAACTGACCATTGATGATTTTCAGTCATTATTCAAGCAAAACATGTAAATTAATACAGTAATACCTCGACTTACTAAAACAGACTTGTGCTAATTCGGAGCTACGCAATTTTTGTATCTCTTCAATGTGCTTTTTTTTAATCATTAAAATTCAGGCAGAATCTCATTGCCAGTACCTGATGAAATTCGTAATTTTATTGAAGATGTTGATCTTGCGAGGCAAATAAATTCAGAAGTGGATAGTGAAGACGCTCAAGAGCTGCTGGATTCCCACAATCAGGAGCTGACGATGAGCTTATAGAAACGCACGAGCAACAGTGAAGAATTTGAGTCTTTAGTTCAATCACAGAAAATTGAATGACGGTTGGAAATTTGACTGAAGGCCTCAGTTTAATCGAGAAAGGGTTTAAAAAAAGATTTTAGAAAATACATACTCCACCGATGATCGTATTTTTTTCAACAAAACAAGGAATAAAAAAAAAATATTAGCACGCTATGAGGAAATTTTGAGGGTGATAAAAAGTCTGAGCCGACAAACTACTTGCTAGATTTTATGAAACCTTCTACATCAAAATAACTTTGGTTTGCGATTTTGTATTTGTGTGTTTTATCTATATATAATAATTTATTAAACATTTTTTCTAAATTATTATTTTCTTTCATCTCCGGCCTCAACTAAAAATAACTTATATTTATTTATGTGTAAAATGAAATCCCGACTTCGGCGGTGATCACTCAGTTCCATCTATCGCGTAAATTTGGGGGGTATTATTGTATTTTAAATTTTACTAGAGATACATCATACTTTCATTAAATAAAGCATTTCTAAATAAAAAGTAATATAACTTGAAATATCAGTAAATGGTAAAGATTGCCCCGATTACACTATTTAGTTACAATGTCTTAAAAGATAACCAAAAGGGTTAATTCATTATATATATTTTTGCAGGAAAATTAAGCAAAAATGAATCCATTCCTTATTAAACAATATTTCGAGTTCAAAAGTTAAATCATAATCTTAGAAAATAATGTATCTTACAACTATATCCTTCCGAGAAGAATTGTACAAGACATCCAAGCTCACTCCAAGCCACATACCATCTTTTTTATCATAGTAAGAAAATTCACTATTTCGTCGTTCCGTTTCGGTATTACCTGCAAGAAAAATATCCATTCCATGAAAGAAAAATTCGTAAAATATTGATATTAATCAATAAAACTAATATGAGAGAGAAATATATCCTTTACATAATTACCAAGAAAATTTCCCATTTTAAAATTTTAAGTGCAATCTGCCTTTTTTTAAATTCTTTTATATATATGAGATGTTTTTTTTTCATATCTATACAAAATTTAAAATAGAAAAATTTGAATAGTGCATGCTAAATACAAAGTTTTATTAAAATATTTTACCTTTTTTGTCTAGAACTATTTCTTGACAGCCCTGATTCCTCGATATTTCGCACCGATATAATACACCTGGTTGATAAAGTTGATCTCTTAGTACAGATGAATTTGCTCGAGGAGCACCAATAAGAGCCCTAAAACAGAAAATTGAAGAAATATTACATTTACACAATTATAATAAGTAGCAGTATTTAAACTAATATCATTACTCGGCATAACAGATCCATTAAAAATCGTACGAAAATTCTTTAATATTAACAAAATCAAGATCTCTAATCGGTACTCTTTGGTTAACTGGTCACAAATCTCAGCAAGCTGATATTTTTGGTGACGACACACAAGACATTTTGAAAAAACTTCGTCACCAAGAATGAATATGTCGCAGGAAAATGATGAAATTAGGACTTTCATCGAATCTCTAAGGGAGATGATCAATTCACGCAAGATGTTAAAATAACGTCTCTTCAAGATCATTTCCCTTATGTAAGTGATTTGGTCAAATCCCCGAAATGTTTTAGTGAAATGATGAAATGAACAAGTCAGCCATTTTTTTTAAAGATATGGGGTTGATATTTAGGGGATCGATAGTACTACTTGGATGGTTAGGCATTACAAGGACTCGACCCCCCCCACACCTGGACAACATTTTGCCAATGCAAATCCTGACTAATTCATTTCATCAATTCACTGAAACAGTTCAGGGTTTGATAAAATCACTTATCATGGGTGAGTGAGTGAAGATTAACGTCGCACTGTTCAGCTACACGAGGGCTTTTGGCGACGGACCACGTAATTTTGAACCATGGTCAAGTGACGTGGACGACACCTGAGCTGGAACCCCCCTCTCCTAACTACCACACCACACCAACGGGAGGACGTTTCAGCTCTCGACAGATTTAGCGTGCATCGCTGCCCTACACGGCGGGTCTTTAGTGGCACTGGGCTCGAACTCGTGACAAAGCCAGCCACGATCCGATGCCTATACCACTCGGCTACCGCGGCCACATCACTTATCATGGAAATGACCTTGAAGAGACATTTTAACATCTTGCGTGAACTGATACTATCCCTTGGGGATTTCATGAAATTCCTAATTCCGTCATCTTCCTGCGACAAATATATTGCCGTCTTCCTCATTTCAATTACCTAGTCATTTCCTTGAGTGGGATGCTCACAGCTAGTTTGCAGTAACTATTAAATTTTTATAAGAATTGCTTCATGACTCTCATTTGTTATTTATCACATATATGTCAGGAAATTAAATTGAAGGCAATTTTCAAGTTTTATATCAGGCTGAATGGTAATAAAAAGACTCCTCATTATCTAATAACGAGTTTTATTATGTATAAAAATAAGAATGTTGCAAAAATGTTAAAATAAAATTTCTTTCCAAATCCCATATAAGGACTGTAAACTACACACACAGGGACGTTTTAAGGCATGAGCCAACTGGGCCCAGGCCCAGGGTTTCATTCTTGGTGGGACCTCGTTTCATTCTTGACTCTCTTAATAAGATCATGATCCAGATAATTTTAATGGTCCAATATTATTCCCGTACATATTCTACGCAAAACAGGGGATTTCAAACAGCATGTCAATAGGTAGAAGTGGAAAGACTGTATTACTGTGTGATGACCGTTGTCCATGTCTAGGCCTAATACCATAAACAATCATTCAACTTATATAGTTAAAATGCGGCCATCGGTCGAACCAGAGAGTTTGTGCCTCAGTTTTTCAAATTGTAAGTCGTACACATTTATTTGTTTCAAATTATCGTTTGAACGAGTATTTGACAATACATGATACTGTCCAATTTAGAGATCTCAGGTTGGGCCTACTTTTGCATAGGGGCCCAAGGCCTCCAAAAATCTGAAGGTTCCTCTGGGTTCAGGGCCTCAAAGAGTCTTAAGACATTCCTGCACACACATAATAAGAAATCAACAACGATGCTCTCAATGCAAGATGTTGCCTGATACCAGTGCCGGTTTATCCATTGGGCGCTTGGGTGGGCACCCAGGGGCCCAGATAATCTGGACTTAACCAGATTTTCTGGCTATAACTTTCGATCCGCCCAGGAATTTCTGAAGATCTTTTGTGCCCAGGGCCCGAAATAAGCTTTAATCGGCACTGCCGGTTACAACAGAAAATGAATCATGTGGTGAGAAAGTTTAATGCAATATCAACTAAAAATTCTCTTTGGTACATGTAAAGAAATATTGTATTTGTTCATATTTGACTTAAAAAGGCGAATTTTACCAAGCAAAACAATAACCATCTGCTGCAGTAAGATTGGGTGCTAGGATGTTTCTTCCTTTCACGTTTCCGTTTCCGGTGTTCCACTTGAAGCAGGTGAGAGTATTTCCTCTCTCAAAAAAAAACCGAAGCACTGAACAAAAGCGATTTTGTCTTAACATTACCAAGAATACGTTAAATGAGAGAAGAATATAAAAATGTGATAAAATAATTACAAAAGACAGACAACTTGAAATGTTGTCAATTTAATGAGAAAGTAAAAACAAATGCGGCTCGATATTATGCTATCGTGTTGGTTTCCTGATGTTGAATCTTGGAAAACATCGAAAATATATCCCATTATAACAATTAAGATGTAATTTTCATTATTACTGCCCGACTTCCATACCTCCTCACTGATATACTGCATTGCTATTGGATAATTTGAGAGGCTAAATCTAGTCCCGAGTATTAATTTCTGTCTAACTACCTTGAAAACTAATAATCAGGTCACTGTGGTCTCAATACTTCAAAAAAAAATGAAGTGGCGTAATTTACCTTGTCTTATTAATTAATAGAAATTTGATCATCGATTCTAAATTTCATCTTTAGATAAAGTTGAAAAATACAATCAACAGCCCTGAATGACTCAATCGAAAAAGGAGAAACAGTTATTAAGACTATCATACATAGTTAAGTGTGTAACTTAAGTCATATGAGTTTAATGATCAGTAAGGCTACCATAAGACGGCAAAACTCATACATTCTTTTAAAAGTAAATATTCCATGTATTAATTCTACTCTAGAAAAACTAATAAAAAGTTTGTGTACAAGGAACGAATTGTAATGAGTAAACCATTTTTGTGAGAAAATATTTTCAACGTAGTCAAAAGCATTGAAGAAAAAAAAAGACTTATTGTCGGACCCCTATTTAACGAATTTCTCTATTTCCTCGATGAAATGAATCCTATTTAGCAAATACTGCATAAACCAAGAATTAACGAATCATTTCAGCATCAGAAAAAAATTATCAGTTTCCATTAAAAAAAATTGGTTTCTTTTCGAGCTGCACATTCTTTGTCTGGACTAGAAAAAGACTTTTCTTGGAAGCAGCAAATTTCAGCGAGAAAGGGTGAAGATCATTATTAGACTTTACAGGTGCAGATGAGTCATGAGTGTAACCTATCGTGTGAGTCTTGTGTAGAACAGGAAATTCCTTTCTTATCTCATTCCAATCCACAACGCAGGGAATATCTTAAGATTTTAATAATTGCTGTACATTTGATGACGGACTGTCTATCTGTGCAACTTAAGTTGAGGAAAATCGTTGAATTGTCGAAGCCAATGAGAGAGAATAGTGATTCTAATGCATTATGAAACTCCTTTCAAAACTCTTACATTTTCAAATGTTTTACATAGGAAACTGAAAACATACCTCTCTTATGCAGCAAGATGTAAATGGTGCAGTATTTTCTTCTCTGCATAGAGTCGAAAAAGGACTCTTTCGAGAGTCAGGGGGAATCAAAGATTTTCAAACATCTATTAGTATTTTAAAATTTCCAATTAAGTGATGCATAATAATTCACTAACAGTATTTATTCATAGCTGTTGAATAAATAGTGTAATTTCTAGCAATGGATATTTTTTGTGTAGTTGCCTGAAAAATTCCCAAAAGTGCAAAAAATTTGTAATTTGCTTGGACCCGATGTAACGAATAACCCCGAATTTACGAACAAAATTTTCGGTCCCGATAAATTCGTTAAATCGGGGTCCGACTGCATAAAAAATTTCTAAAATCTGAATCAGTTTAGCGTTTTTTTCCCCCGACTTTTTCCAATTTTATATTTTCAACATAAAATCAATAATAATTATAGATGTCAATTTTTTTTTTTACAGTCCTAAAATACTCTCATATATAATATGATGTAAGATATAAAGGCGCGTGTGCACGCGTGCTGAAAGCATTTTATTTATTAATTTACTTATTTTTGCAATAGCATTTTATTCTACAAACTACTTTACGATTTTCATTTATCGAATTTTACGTATATTATAACTAATTTCTTATAGGGGATGTTGCATTTACAAAAACTCATTGACAAATTATCGAAAATTGATGCTTTATTAACATCAGTATTTTATAAATGTATTTTTATCTTCACAACCGTTTCACAGTTTGAGGGGCCGAAAGAAAAAAGTAGACTTGCTATTTATCTCGTTCAATATTATATAATTCTTCGTTACATTAACATCTTTTATTAAAATGAATTGTATTAACACATTAGCGAATTCGAAAAATAAAATAATCTTTTCTAATTTAAAACATCAAAAAGTTGTCCAAATAATTTTAAAGTAAAAGCATGCAAAATTATCTTAAAATATTTAAAATATCGCAAAGCTTATCTCTGTTTTTTGTAGCAGTCTCAAGTCCATTTAATCTAATAAAAAACTTCAGTCTCAAAAATTGATCAATTTTTTATGTCTAATGAAAAATCTAACAGGACGTTTTTTCTTCCACATTAAAATGTTTTTGTCTGCTTGTAAGTGAATTCAAGATAAACGAATTAAAATGTAAAAACACTCCAAAAGCCTTAAATTTTCATGTATATTATAATTACAAGAATACTGAAATATATGAATATTACTTAAGTGGGTATTTGACTGTAATGAACATTTATAATGTTTCCAATGTGAATAAGCTTTCCTAAATGAGTATTGTATTCCCGCTCCCTATTTTTGTGACAGGCAGATAAAATATTTAATTTATAGTAACAGAAGTAAACAGAAATTTCATAATTTTGAAATTACTAAATATGAAGATAAAACTACATAGAGAGATATTATTCATCCAACCTCAAAAGTACCCACTAAAAAGAGAAGTTCGATAGTAAATAACAATGTCAATGTTTTTTCCAAAGTATTTTAAAAGTCACTAAACAAGTTTGTTATATAAACTTATATAAGGTTTATATAACTGAAACTTGTTTAGTTTGCTTAGAATACTTGTAATTCCTATGATAAGAGCACTTTGCACAATCACAAGATGTTTTTAAAATGACGAAACTGAAAAACGCAAACAAGCGACGATTCTAACTAAATTATATAACTTAAGATTAATGCACTCTAGAGTTTAAAATAAGAGATTCTGAATACATTTTTTTCTAGTGATCTCTGTTCCGGAAACTCTACGACAATTCAAAGAAATAGCTTTATATAAAAAAAACTTCCTTCGTGAAAATGCGCCTTTCGCTATTGTCTTGCTGATCTGGAAATTATTAATCCTTTCAACATGCATTGCTATAATACGCAATTTTGGGTAAATTGATCTATCGTACAACAATAGAACTAACTAGCAAAATTTTACAAAACTCTCTATATGTAAATAGTTCATATTAATATCACTCTAGAGCTACACGAGGATACTAATTTTGAAAAGGGATAAGCGACAAGATACTACACTCTTCAAATTTAACCGCGATACTCCTAGAGACTTAATAGATGCCAAAAATTCTATTTAACATGCAAATCCCAGTTATTCCACTAGATGAGTCTGGAGGATTTTTGGTTCAATTTTGCCTTTTTTTTTAAGTATTTTGTTTTTATATATACTACAAAGAATATTGCATTAATTACAATTGAGAAATGAAAGTAGTTTGCAACAGAATAATTCACATATATTTCGCTATAAATTATTTTTGGTTAAAAACTATGCAGATTACTGCTAATTCTCTGCTTAACTCTGATGTATGGCGGTACTAAAAGTACCACCTTTTTGACTTGTATATATGCATGGTGGGATATTTTTCGAACAACCTCGAAATATTGTAATACCTACGAGTAAATATATTTATTTTTAGTTTCGAGAAGTGTAGATGGTAATATCATGAATAAAGTTTATAGATGTGTTCTCTAGAAAGAAGGTTTCAACATGTAAGCATAGGATCACATCAACTTTGTGCAATTTAAAAAGAAAAAGAAAATGTCTACAATATAGGTCTTTTCATTTTTTAAAATTCCGAAACTCAAAGGATTAATTATATGCAGCTTATTTATAAGTAAATAAGAATTGAAATTTGTTATATTTAACAATGTTCACAGAGAGTCCAATAATGAAACTTTCATACTACATTTTTAGTTAAATGCAGTGTAACCCACAGTGCTTCTAAAAAAGAGCTTTTACGCTTTAATATGCATAAAAAAATTTACAATTTCCAGTAATTGATTATTGTAAAGAAAATATATAATTATCTGAAAATCTCCATTCAAATATATCCTACTATGAAACTTATTACTACGGAAACGTTATTGAAATTAAATAAAGAGAATTTAAGTTTTATAAATGAATTTTTAAACGTTCATAAACACTCCTAACTAGTTGATGACAAAAGATCTTCCGTATCGTTAAAATCTTTAAATACAACACCAAAAGTCAAATTAAATTTTATTGTGAAAATTGATTCAGTATGATAACATGTTTAAAGAACAAATTAAAAATACTTAAGAACCTTTTTTTAATGTATAAAATGGCTCTCTCTTGTGCTCTTTGTTTATCTTGACTATCATTACTGTAAATGAGCATGCTTTGAGAGTCAAAACTGCAACGTTTTCCCCAATAAACCTAGTTTTTTTTCTGAGAATTTAACCTCTTTCCTTTTTAATTAAGAATAAAATATTCCTATTTCTCAAGAAACAATATCCGGAATTTGGAAATCGTATATTTTGGTAACCTTAAATAAAAATTACTCTTTTCATTCTTTCACAAAGTTCATTTTTTTTCCAAATGATTTTCGAAATTTGCGAAATAATTGCAATGAAAAATGAACTAATCAAAGGTAAAATGTTTTTCTGTTTTCAAAGGTAATTTTATTTTCGATGAATCGCGCACAATAATTGCTGAACTGTGGTAACTCGCACCAAGAACACTAGATGGCGACGCGAGGAATTATTTACCTAATATTCATTTTAGAACGAGTTGTTTATCTTATGCATCTGAACTCCACCACAATAAATTTCAAAATCATTTGTCAGCATCTACTTCATTAGAAAAGTATGAAATTTTTCACTGCAATTTGTATTATGCATTTTACGTTTATTGGTTTGTTAATCTTTGATTACAAAACATAAATTAGTGCTGAAAGCCTATCGTATCGCATATATTTTAGCTTTTTTTTTTCTAAACGAGAAATAAGGTACTGTTTTCATACAGTTTCATCGAGAATATTAATATCAGCTCCATTTGGTTCAAAATTTGCTATTTACATCAAAGAAACTTAAGGACAGTGTTTTTTAAAACGATTTAAATACCCAAATTTAACGTCAGAAAGAAGCATTAATCAAATTAGTATTCGTTAATTCACATATAACTACATTTCACACATTATCGATACGAAATGAAAATCACTTAATCTAAAAATTAATTTTGTTATTTCTTCTGTCATCTCCGCGTATATATAGCCATTCCTTAATACATACTATATTTCTCACTATCAAATTTGGACGCACACACAGTACCCTGTCTCTCTAAGAAATTAATATCCCCCGTAGCATATCTTTATTAGGTACTTTAAACCAGTGCTCCTCAACCTTTGTCACTGCGGTCTGGTCAACGTTTGATAATTTTAACGCGGTCCTCTGAGGGTGGGACACGTTGATTGTTTATATTTTAGATTGTTTTGATTTAACAATTTTAAATTTAGTTACATTTAAACATGCCTTCAGAATAAAATATAGTTACACCAAAAATGAATAAAAGTGATTTAACGTGGATTATAAAGTGATTTCCGTGGGAAGTTGCGCAAATCCGAGAGAAATGCACCACTTTAACAAAAAGGCGATAGTTTAATGTTCTTTAGGCGGCCCGGCACCATTTGATCCGCGGACCCGGGGTTGGGGATCACTACTTTAAGCCATAGGATCCAATGGAACCCCCCTTGGAGCCCTTGTGTATGCTGAGAGGGTCCGTGGACAATGTTAAGAGGTCTGCGAAAGATTTAATATTGAGTAAAATATTTGCAGCCCGTATCCATTATAAAAGTTAAAATAAATTAGTAATGATTTTTACGTGTTAAAAAAAATTTATTCTAAAATTTTTTAGACAGGCACATAAAATGCAATATCAGAGTCGTACATCTAACAGTGCCGATTTATCCATTGGGAGCTTTGGGTGGGCGCCTAGGGGCCCGGGGCTTGGATAACCTGGACTTAACCAGATTCTCAGGTTATAAATTTCGATCCGCCAACGCCCTGGGGGCCTGTAGATCTCCTGCGTCCAGGGCCCGAAATGAACTTAAATCGGCACTGATATCTAATCAACAGTTTAGGTTTGTTTTGTGCATACTCCCGATAGGTAAAGTGAGTGGAATTTTTTTTTTTTTTAGTTTTGAACGGAAGACAATTATTTTTATTGTTCTGAGGATAATCATTTAGAACATTCAAAGTTAAATTTATAATTTTTCTACTGTACTTTGAAATAGTTACTTCACTTGGGGCTCATAGCCAATTTTTTGGTCTAAAAAGGTGTTTATGGGAACAGCAAGTTTGGGAACCACTACTTTTTAAGCCAAGTTTTTGAAACGATCCCTTATATAGAAGGATTTTGAAAGACGTTTTATGATTAGGTATTTTATGAAATTAAAGTATTCAGTTACTAAAAGAAATATTTCAATGAGTTTAATCATGCTGTGAACTTCCTTATTAAATCTACTAAGCCATGAAAGAACAGATTACTTGAAAAGGCAACCGAATTTGCAAATACACTCGAAAAGTTTCCCTTTGTTATTCTTTAACAAACACTTAATTTTTCACGAAACGCATTCTATATACTGAATCTAAATAACTAAAGATTGCGAGATATGACGGAGAAATAAATACTATGAATGATGATATTTTGAATCTCTTGTAAAAGGAGAGGAAATAATTACAAAAACCATGAAAATCAATCCTTTCCTATAAATTCTGGACATTCTTAAAAACAGACTCTTTATAAACAAACACTGAGTTTAATTTAGAAGCGAATTTTATGGTAGTTGGTCATTTTTTCGAAATCTGCAATTATTAATATTGATACAGGTTCTCATGTAAAGCTGCGAATTATATTTAGCCAGGAAACTGTTTGATAGCATTGCAATGTGTTCCAATAGAGCTCATCTGAGGCTTTCATTTTGTTTACGTTAGCTGCAGATGTTGAGCGGCGAACGAGGTTAAAACGGAAAATGAAACTGGAAAATTCACGGAATGTACTTCTAAAGCATATGGAGTTGTTTTTTTTAACGAAAATTCTTTTCTGGAAACGGTTCTTTTGAATTTCGCATTTCTACATGAGAAAATGACACTTGAGAATTTGCTCGGTTATATGACCAAAACGTAAGATTTTTAATTACATAAAACCAGAAAATTATGAAATTTAGTAATTTGAAATATAATTTAAAATATACATTTCAAATATTCTTAAATCATACATTTGTAATAAGTTTAATGTTTTTTTGATTTAATTATATATATTTTAATGTTTTTATAATTTACTTATTCAAAGATGTCGCTAAAAGTTAACTTGTTTTGGCAATTATCCTCGATTTTGTTAGTTAACTAATTTTTATTTTTACAAGTCCTCTTATAAGAAAAAATGTTTAAATTTATGTTGCTTTCATATTTTCTATGTGTAATATCATGCCAATTACATTTAAAGAATATATTAGTGAACATTTATTTTCGGAAATGCAGTACTGTGGTTTCTTTTGCGTTTGTTCTTTACAGTACGATAACTAGATTAATTTTCTTTACTCTTTGGATTATGGTGTGATTTAATTTTTTTACAATTTTTTTTAGTACTTTTATATTTTAACATTATTCCTATAATTGGATTTTCTCTTCCAAATTTTATTTCAACCTGTAATATAGACAACTAAAGGTGAAAGTTGACACCTTAAAACTATGTTTAGACGCACAATCTTAGTACTAAGAAAAAGAGTTTGCTAATGTATTACTGCGGATCTATTATTTTTTTACTTGTTCTGTCTTGGTATTTATTTTTGCACATTGTTTTTCTTTAAGTCAAGCTTACGTTAATCTAGTATGCATGTGTATGCAAATAAAAGCTTTACATAAAATTAAAATAATTCTACCTTAAATTTTACATCTATACGCATTGAAAAATTGAGGAAATAGATGGAATATAACTCGGTAAGTACTGAAGTTATATACCTTAATTCTTTATAATTATTTTTTAAGTGAGATAAACTAAATTGAGAAAGTTGTTGAAATTTCACCAATCGAAAGTTACTTTATTACAATGAATGAGAATCTGATCCAAGAGAGTTTTAACCTTTTCCTGTAGTATAAATAGATTAGATATATATATATATAGTTACATATCTTAATTAGATGACAACACCGTTTCAAGTAAAGGTTTATTATTTCGGTTTGAAATAAATCTACAAAATTCCTGTAACTCCATAAATACTCAATAGTATCCTTAAATAGTTAAAGTTTACTTTCTTTATATTGCTTTCCCAACATTTTCTTATATAACAGTTTTAAAATTCTTAAACATTTTAAATAACTCGCATCGGAAACTCTTCGCAAAATAACGAAATTCTCCAGTAAAAGCAAAGAAAAAGAAAATAATGATGCATATTTCTTTTTACATGTTGTATTAGCTTAGAATCATGGATATTTTACACGTTTAACTACAAAAAACGATCAAGACTCGACAAAAACCAACGGCTCTTGGCGAACATAGCCACCCGGCTAACGCAACTACAAGAAATTGTCAAAGATATACTTGCCTGGGATGTCCGGGAAATATATATAAGCAATGCGTAAGGGGGGGAAAATTCCCAACTTTTGAATTAGCTTATAACTTAATTTTATAATGAAAACCGATCCCGCTACGCCCACGCAAATGCGCATAATTTCAATGATGGCCACCGAGACAGAATATATAAGTGGATAATTTATCGATTATACATATAAAAGGAAATATAAACAATAAATAAAAGTTTAAAAAACATCTTTGTTTATATGTGTATGTGTTTTCCCCTTATAAATCCAAAAGGGAATGATAGACGTTTTTTAATAATTAGAATGCTACTATATTTTTATTTAAGCAAAGAAAAAAATATACAAAGGTTATATTTAATTGCGGTGACACCACGATTTATTTTGGAATGGGATGAATAAATACAACGTGAAAAATATTGATTTTAGACGAACGAGTTATTAACTGTTCTGGAGCCCTTCGAATGCATATTCAAATTTTTAAAAAATGTCAGGAAAATCAATCACACCTTCGAATGTCTCAGATCTGTTAAAGAGAGAGTCGAGTCATTTTTATTGGTGTCCTTAGATGAAATAATTGGGTAAACGTCAATATCAAATTTCTCAAATTAAGTCCAAAAAATTTAACATTGAAAATTTTATTATCTTAAAATATACCGCATTTATTCGAATCTATATAAGCCACGTTCCCCCTCTTTCAATTTTAATACTGCTGAAAATTGGGTTAGGCTTAGAATAGAAGTAGGGGGATGGTTAGAGCAATTAAGGTTCATATATGTATTTCAAAGTTTTTAATGCTGGTAAAATAAATTATCCATTTCTTATTAGATCGCATTTTAATTTTTTTTTAATTTCGTAAATATTGGATATCGATCAACCATTTTATACTATTACTTTTTTCACAAAAACTTGTCAAGAATTGGAGGTGCAGCTTAGAATTGGAGGCAACATAGATTCGAAAAAATATGATAAATATTAAAAAGTTTAAATCTTACTGAATTTTAAAAAAAATGAAGTTGTGAGTTTCATTGAGGGAGCCGCATATATTCTTTCAAAAATTTAGGCTATGTGTATATATATATATATATATATATATATATATATATATATATATATATATATATATATATATATATATATATATATATGTGGTTCAATTTTAAAACAATGAAGGTGTAAATATTTTGTGAGGAAAAAAAATTTCAGAGTTTTTTTAAAAAATGCGAGATAAATGGGAAGGATATTATGTAAACTTTAAAGCTGCATGTACAGCGAAAATCGATTAACACGAAACTGAGGGGAAAGAAATATCTTTTCATGTTAAAGGATATTGCAAAAAAGCCATCCATTCAACAAGATTAAGTTTATTAGAGTACATTTTATTTACATAGATATGTGTATATGCATGCATTTAATAAGAACCATTCAATCATTTGTCTAATTTTCCCCTCTTTTTAAAAATTATTGTTGATAAATTAGAGTTAGCAACACCAAAACCTAAATAGATTTCCGTTTTCGTCTTCTGTTTTTGATAAACAGCCTTAAGAAGGTCCATATTCATTTTAAGCAAAATAGCTGTTTGATTTCCACCCGAGCTTTTTGCCATTGTGTTTGCAAAAAAAAAAAATCTTCTAAAATAGAAAAAATAATGCGAACCAAACTCACCGATTTTTCTGAGATTGCGATGTACTCACCAAATTTCAAAGCCAACTGTTGAGAGATAAGATGTTTTTGTGTGGCGTTTGTAGGGATGGATGGTGAAAGTAGCTTATATGTATATATAGAGATCAACAAAATTGGCTCTAGTCACAGGCTATTCCGAGAGTATATCAAAGCCAAATTAGACTCATTTCTGCGAAACATGTGAAACAACTTCTTTCATTTCACACTCCTTTTAAATCTAGCCTATATGCGGTTGGTGTTTTCCTAATTTCTTTCATTCCCAGAAGGCAAATTTTTTCGTGTTAAGAGAAAAATACATGGTAGTTTGTCGGGACCGTTGATTATTTCGCATTAACCGATATTTCGTCTTAAGCGTTTTCGCGTTGAACGTGTTTCACTGTATGTTGAATAATAATCAACCTTATATTATTCCAGTTTCTTAAAAAATATTTAATCGTTACAATTGTGATGGATTGCGAAAGTAAACATATAATCAAATAATTAAATTTCAAGAACAATTCACAAACATTTGATTTTAATTCTTAGGGGGTTCAAAGACATTACAATAAATTGCGAAAAAGTACATCATAAAAGTAAGCATGCGCTTCAATTAGTAAAGCGATAAACTTCTGAAAATGCGATCCTAATACAGCAGTTATATTAATAAAAGATTGGTATACAAGAAAAAAATAGCCTACCACAGGAAATGCATTGCGGAAATTTCGAAAGATAATTGTTGCCAGCTCGTATAATATATTTATCCGGAGATAGGGAAAAATGGGCTTCATTTATCGAGGAAACGGTAGACAGAAATTCACAGTATCAGCTGACGACACACACTAGTGGCCGCTACTCACCGACCGGTGACGTCATGGCCATAAGTCAGAGGCTGGAATTCCCGCTGACCTCGAAACCAAACAGAAAGGAGGATTTAAGATCGATTGACGGATGATGAGATAGTCTCTCAGAATCATTTCAAAAGATCAGACTCGAGTTGTAATTATTGTAATTTATTGAATGATTCACACATTATTCTTAAATTAATACATATTAAGTGTGGAAAAGCTAACATTAATTCCGCCTCCAGTGAAAGTATGAAAAGTTTACAATCACGCTTCTGAGTAAAGGAAGTTTAATAAACTGGTTTAATTTGGACATAGCTCAAGTTCTCCGAATTTTGATCAGCGTTGATGCATTTGAACATAAATTATTCCATCAACTATGCAAAAGCTTTTTCGATAAAGAATGCTTAATAGACTCAGTGGCACGTACAAATATTTTATGGGGATAGGAGGGGTTGAATTTAAGAAAAAAAATTCATAGACGAAGGTGCTGAAGCTTAATCTTAATATTAAAGTCTACTGGTCCATAGATGAGTGAGTGAGTGTTTATTAACGTCGCTCTGTAGAGGAACACGAGGGCAATTGGCTATGGACTTCGTAGTTTTCAGCCTAGGTCAAGTGACTAGGACGGTGCCTGATCAAACTCTTCAAACAAAGCACGTTTTAACAGATTTAACATCCATCAGCCCCTCTACACCAGTGGCGCACACAAGGGGGAGGTCCCTGGGTTCGAACCCCTCATAACCCTTTATTTTTATTTGTTTTTAATAATTAATTTTATTGATTAATATTAATCATTTATTCAATAATCAATCTTTTACTGTTTCCCCCACCCCCGGAAAATGGACAAAATCAAAAGAATATGTTGGGTGGCATATTGAGCGTGATACGAGAACGGTTGATTTTCGACCCTTGACCCCTCTCTCGCTTGAAAAATTTCTTGTGTGCACCACTGCTCTACACGGTGAGTCTTCAGTGGCACTAGGGCGTGAACTCGTGACACACCGGCCACGAGATCATAACCATAACTACAAAGCTACCGCGACCATTGATCTGGGGGGTAAAACACCCAATCTCCTTTGTGTACACCACTGAACCGACTCTAATTTATTAAAAATACTTGAAGGAACTGTTAAGAAACCCTCAAGAGTTTTTAACAACGGATTTACAAATGATGTATTTTTGAAACGGAATGATTAAGTTAAAATAACTTTTTGTTATACCTAACATTCATCGCATATTAAAATTTTTAGCTCTTAAGATTTAATAGTTTTACTCTTCCAATGTTTGCATTTCTGAAGCTGTTGTATCAAAACAAAGAATAATTCATAATTTTTGGTGATCGGTACGTATTTACGGCCTATATAAAATAATTCAACTACGAATGAAAATTATGTTTATGCCACATGCATTACTGACTGGCTTATTATGCAGAGTAATTTTAAACATAATTTCTGGTTCTTTAATCCATCAGAAAGTAATAGTTTGAATAAGCATCATTATACGAGGACTATTGGCGAAGGATTTCATAATTTTGAACCATAGTTAAGGGATGAGGAAAACGTCCGAGTAGGTACTTTTCTAATTTCTGCACCACAGACAAGATCCCCCGGTGATTGGGTGATTAATTTTTTTTTTTATAAAAGTCACACTTAGAAGCAAGACGAAGGCTTTGGGCAACGGATCACGGTCAAAAAACGAGAACGACACAAGAACTGTTAATCTTTCTCTCTAACCTTACACACCAGTCTAACGCGAGGACTTTGAGCCTCGACACATTTAAGGTCAAAAGTGTACAATAAATTCTTCTACAACTCAACCGTCTGTTTGTGGCGTGCATATGATCGATAGTTATCATTGATATCTTATTCGTGTGAACATTCAACGGAAAATACCATATAGCAGGAAAACTTGTGTTTTGCCTTTGTTTTATATAATGAGAAAGTCAAGGTAAAGGAGATACAGAGTACATCCTGTAACCAGTGATAGAACCCAATAGTTGGAAATTCTGCACACATTACGTATCTATCTAAAGATATATTCTGAGCTTTTTTATGTATAGATTGAATGAACATTTTTTAAAGAAATACGCTGGAGTTCCAAAATTAAGAGAATTTTTTTTTATTTTAAATCAATTTTCGAATTTACTAATGTTGGCCATGTAAAGAATATACATGGATTCACACATTCTAGTACAATTTAAGTGATTTGAACGTTTAGAGCAGGGGTGGGCAGATTTTTCCAGGATACGGGTTATTTCTAATTTTTTTAAGGTGCTGTGGTCCACCCAGTGGCTTAGGTGTAATGAGCTAACAGAAAGTCTACAAAGTCGCGGACCTTCATTTTACTGGCAGCTATTTTGCGAATTTTTATATTTAGCGAACTTTTCCCTGGAAGTAAGAAAATTTTACGATTTTCTTCGTAAAATAACCTCCAAATAGCAAAGTACATTTTCTATTTAATGAACTTTTTCTCTTGTGATTCGATTTGTTTTCTCCGTATTTTTAAAATATTTCTAACCCCCCCCCCCTTCATATGATGAAATGATTATTAGATCTTACTGAAGGCGGTCACCCCAGTGGCGCACACAGGAATTTTTCAAGGGGGAGGGGGGTCCGGGGTCGAAAGTTCACCATTCTTGTATCATGCTCCTTTTGATTGTGGATTTTCGGGAACAAAACACAGTAAAAAACTAGTATTTGAATAAATAATTAGCATTAATTAATAAAATTAATCATTAATAGCAAGTAATTAAATTTTACGTACTATATATATACTTAGAATTATAATCAATCAGAAAAAAAATCAAGGGCTTTGGGGGGGGTCCGGACCGCAGGACCCCCCCTTGTGTGCACCACTTGGTCACCCCAAAATGCCTTGGCGTTCCACCGGTTGATCGCGATCAACTTAATGCCCACCTCGGATTTAGAGTATTACTAACAAAAGTATTTTTGATCCTTCTGCATCAAAAAAGGAGGAGAAAGGATTCAAATATCACTAAATATTTAATTAGCAATTTGCAGTATTTGTATGCATTTTCGTAAAGATAGCACCAATATTCATACAAAAAAAATAAGTGTTTTCTTGAAAAATTCCTCTTTTCAACCTTATACAGAATTTGCAACAAAGCTTCATGAGAGAGAGAGAAAAAATTTACAAAAATCTTGATAGAATAAGTGGAAAATATAGTGATAACTGAAATGAAAAAAAATTTAATAGTCAACGCTTAAAAAAACATTTTACAGTATACGTAAATACATTAATACTTTTCCTTTCAGAATTTTGTTGCCTAGGGAAATTTACCTAAAAGAAAGATTCATTTGACTACTGTGAGCTTCAGAAGAATATTAATGATTATAGTGAGCCGTATTTCTGTTAGCCTGAAAGTATCTGGCTGATAAAATGTTTTCCAAAAAGTTAACTTTTAGTCAAACCGTAGGATCGTTAAACTGTGAACTACATAAAATTTCTAATATACTAAATACATAGATATACGTGTAAATTAGATAAATTACATCACATTAGCTGCATCAAATTATTAAATATGAATCTTATATAAAATATTAACTGTCACAAAATAGAAATTATTAAACATATCAATGAAAAATGTAATCCTTAGTGCAAAGAAAAATAGAATTTAAATATATCCTAGTATATATAGTTTTTCCTTATAATATAGAAAATTTCAAAATGTAGCTTCTAAATTTGTTTTGAATTTTAGTTTTACCTCCATAGTATATTACACAAATTTAAATATTATTTATATGTTGTCTTATGGTGCTTAATATTTTTTAGAAGATTCAAATTTTAAAATTTATGGCAATTTTTATTGCCTAATTATACAAATATATTCCAAAATATAATTTCCGAACTTGTTCACAGTTTTGTAGAGAACTTTTAATTTCTATACTATCATTAATAAATTATTAACAATTACTATAATTTAGAGCGTTCTGCTATCTTTTTCACTGAAAGCTGTAGTGCAATTGATCGGCTACGTTTGTTAACAGTTTTCGAGTGCCAATATACAGCAGTGAACATTAAGTTAACGTTGATAGTTATTCGATAGTTTGTGATCTAAAGATAATCGATGTTTTATTTATTTTTCTGTTCGAACAACTATCGAGTTAATAGTCTATGCATCCTTATTCGCCTCCATTGCTTTTTATCTAACTAAACAATCCAAAGATAAAATTGTTTCTAGACCACTTGTTTAACACGGCCCAAAACTCAAGAGTTTAGCATCTCCATTATTCCGCACAATTATCACTTAAAAAAAGATTAAAACACTCATTTATATTAAAAGAAACACAATAATAAATCATTTTATAAAGATATTAGAACAAAGTTATGCAACAAAAACTTCTGGTTATATTGAATAGGATAGTATAATCTAAAACTCTAATATGTATTAATAGAAAAGCAAAATGTAAAACTAAAAAAATTTGACTCATTTTTAATTAAACAGTATACATTCTGACATTCTGTTCCTCTTGTTTTGAGCATATTTTTTTTATTGCATGTATGTGTTGTAATAAATTTTATTGAAATAAATATTTCTGTTCACAGCATTTTAATATAGTGTGCAACACTATATAAGTATAAATTTTAGTTCAACATTATTATTTACTAATTATTTTCGATTGCATTCATGAATGTTCACAGCTGCTTAACGAAAAAGTCAAGTTGTCTACCTAAAAAGCTGCATCTTTCATTAAAAAAGTGCGGCACCATATACGTGGATACCAATTGCCACAAAAGTAATGTAATTTTGACGCCCGGTTTCCTCCCCAGAGGGAGACATCTGAGCTCTGACGATGCAAAATTGCGCTAGGATTTCAAATTTACCGTAAGCACCGAAGCCAAAAAAGTACTCTAGGGATCTTTAACATGCCGCATAATTATATGACAGATGCTGTCAATTTTTTGCATTATGGAAATCCACCGAATTTGTTCGGGATCGAACCCGCAAACTTGGGCGTACAAGTCAACGCCAAACTACGTCACCCAGCTGGCTAGCCGTCAATCATAAATCGTAATGCATTTGAAAAACAAAAGATAAATTTTCAACGAAAGAAAACATTCCGCTGTAAAGTTTGCGAAATAATTTGTGTCCGGGTTTTGCATCAAAATGGTAAAAAAAGGAACTTTTTTAAAAAAAATACAATAAAAAACTTTAAAACTAAAACATTTTTGCTTATTTCTACTTATTTATTGTACAGTTGTATTTTCATCATTTGCGGATGTTCTGAAAAATTCTCATTTCGAAATGTTATAAAAAGACTCGTTTTATTCAATGTGTTTTGTCTATTGTGAAATTCTAAGAGTTTGTGTTTTTAATTAATTATGCTGCTCAATGCTGTGCAAAGCTATCGTAGAAAAATAAGCAACATTTTAGATCCGAAGAAGTAAAAATTTATGAGAATACTTTCCTCTGGAAATTGAATGAATTACTTTCCCGACCATCAGTGAAGCTCGGTCGGGGGGAAAAAGCAGCGAGAAAAAATTGCAAGTATCTTTTTAAGTTTATATTTATCATTTTTATCTCAGATTAAAATAAAAATTTGAAATAACAGTCAATACTATATGACAGAGTTTTTACAACAAAGAAATATAACCAATACTTACAAACGAAAAATATTAATTATATTTACAACATGCATCAAATTCAGAGTTGTATAAATTAAATAACTTTTAGCGTTGAAAATTTTACTATGTGATTTTATGTGTGTCAAGAAGCAACACATTTTTTTAATTCCGCCCCCGACACACAAATTCTTAATTATTCATACTATAAACGTAAGAAATATTTAATTGTTTGTATCCGTATACTTGATTTATCATCCGAAATAATGATAAATCAAAGTTTATTTTAGGAGTTACCATAATAATAAAGCAAATTGGAGGTTGATATCTTACCAAACATGGACAAAATTATATTAAAGCGGAAAAAATAAGTTCCGTAATATTTATTAAATTTTCGTTCTTTTTAAACAGAATTAATTATGCAAGAATTCTATTGTTAAAAACTAGTGGTCTATAAAATGAATCTTGCTTCAATAGATAAATTATAGGATGGACGTTGCTCCTTATCCATTTCAATTGGTCAGGACACATTTCAATTTTTTTTCTTCAAAAAGAAGACCACCGATGCCTGCATAGATGTATCTTAGTCTAAAAAAGTCATTCATGTTTCTTGAGTTTTGAAAATTTATTGTCAAATCCAAACTGTCTTGCTACAAACTATGTTTTCCCTCCTTCAGAATCTAAACACTTAAAGACTTTACCATCATTAAATATAAATAAATCATAGTCTAATACAAATCAAAATTGGAAATTAGATCTTGCGACTATATGTTAACTGTAGCTTAATGATAGGCAACTACTTGTTTCTGTCATTTTCAAATATTGTCCATATCTAAATACATCGCGAAATTTTTTTCTCATTGATATGTATCGCATTCAACGCTACTAATCTCTAGGATCAATATCTGCTTAAGAATGGAATCATAATATCAGTTTAATCATTAAGTTTACAATACTATAATTTTTGTAAACATCTACTTTATAGATAGTTTAATTTTTATTTAATTTTAATCAACATCACTTTGGAGCTACACAAGGGCTTATAGCGGACTTAGTAATTTAATTGTAATTTAGAGTATCGATCAAATGACGCGAGGATTCCTTTTAAGTTGGAACTTTTCTCTCCAATCACTCGAGAAGTTTAAGTATCAGTTTGATTTTAGGCGCAACAACTCTATTTTTTCGTATAATGAGCAAGGGCAAGGATGGCGAACCGATGGAACGCGACACAATATTTTGGGCACTCCACCGGATTTTGATTTCAGACACATTTAACTATTTGAAGAAGCTGGCTTATATGCAATTTTAACCATATTTTAATAATCTACCTATGCTTGAGAGTCATTATTTTCAGAGATGAATAACATTCAAGACTCCCTTAGAAACCGTTTGGCAGATGACTACAACTCAGCATGCATTCTGCTAAAAGTAAAATCTTACAATCCCTAAAATAAGTTAATTGTCATCTAATCTGCAACAACAGAAGTCACACTAATGTTACTTTAATTTGGATAATAGTAGTAAATATTGTTAAAAAGCGTGTAAAGTGCAAAGTGTATTTTTCATAATAAATAAACAGTTTTGATTAGTTACATTATTTTCCCAATAATCAGTAGTCAAAATTATTTGAAGACACGTGTGTGCCTCAGTAAATATTTCTTTAGAAAAAATGGCACGTTCATCCAAAAAGGTTCGCCACCCCTGAGCTATGGTGAATCAGGATTCAAACCCATCACTTGACTCGTAAGTCATTCGACACGAAGTTCGCGACTTGAACCATTGGGCTCCCCCTTATGACCTTTAATCAGTTTTAACCAAAACAACCCATTCAGATCAAATGAATTTTCCACAATTTTCCACGGCAAAGAATACTATGCATGGGAGTTAAAAACATAAAATTGTGATAATATATAATTAATAAATGATTGTTTAAAAATAATAGCAATTGTATGAGTGTTATAAAAATTTAAACTGTTTGATTATAATGAAGAGTAATAACGCATTTTTAGGGAGGTACACAGCAGAAAGGTGTACCAAATATTTTTTTAAAAGATAGCTAGTAGTACACATTAACTTGGGAAAAAAAAGTTTAAAACATCAATATAATTACCGCTTACAACTTTTAATATAGTTTATCTTTATAGAAAGTTTAATGTATATATTTATATATATAATCTTCATTTATGATCAAAAATAAGTTTAAGAAAATAAAGATTGTACACACACATACATTATTAAGTTCAAGAAGCTCTCGAAATAGATACAGTAAGTACATATACATTTTTCACATTACGTACAATAATAATGCACAAATGTTGGATTTTGCGCTTAAGGAGCAACTTCTATAACCAGTTTGAAAGGAAAAATAGTGTTGGAAAATCATAATTCCGTCTACGACCTGTTAGTCGGAATGAAACCTGGTCAAAATTCGAGGAGAACATACCTGTATTAAGTGTTTCAGACTCGTTGTCTACGAAAACTTAGACTAGGGATTAAATTGTGAAGAAAAACTGAAAAATCTTCGACAATGTTGCTGTATGTCACGAAGAGTTATTTTTCGCTTAGAAGGTTATAGGTGCCCCAGAGTAAGGTAAATATCTCCCAACTCGTTGTTCTTGACTTACGACCCTGTTTCTGTACAAGGACAGGTGAACGTCCGCTGTTTTCGCTCGCCCCGAAAGCATTGGTATTCGAAGTCTAAGTAATGAGATTTTTTGACCCGACTACTAGTAATTTACTTTTATGCATTATTTTGTCATAAAAAATACATATTTAGTTATAAACATTGCACATGGTAATTGATATATAGTTAGGATCAGAAAATAAAAGATTGGGGAAAAAGGCCTGACAAAGCAAAAGCTTTTCCCCCCCCACTTTCTTAACACACACACACACTACTTTCCTTTTTTAAAACAAGTACAGTGTTTTCTTGTGATGGGTGGAAGCGGGATTTTTTTAAAGCATTCTTTTCTGTTCTGTTAAATAGAACTATTAGGAACCCGCACGTTTTTCTCCCATCTATTTAAAAAGCGAGAATATGTCTAACAAGCATACACGATGCAACTTTTTAATTGTTCCTAAACTTTTTATATTTCTAAAGTAATAAGTTTTTGGTGCATTTTTTACCGGATTCTCTCTCTATCTCTTTTTCTTACTAATAACCTTTTACTCTTTTGTTACTCCCGTAACTTTTTATTATATTTCACAATGGCATTTAATAAATACAAATATTCATTTCACAAAGCAAAACAACTATTTTAATGAGACCTTTAGAATAACTATTTTTAATGAAATCAATAGCAAGCAAGAACTGTTCACTAATTTTTATTTTAAATTGTTCTTGTGTTTTCCTCGTAAATTTCAAAACAATTACTTATTTGAATCGCGAATAAAATATTTTTCCAATTAGGAGTCTAAAAACTCGATTTCATTTAGATAAAATTACGTAACAAATCGCCAAAAGCAAAGAATTGCATAGATTTGAGTTGCCATATCATAATGACAAAACTAAAGCTGCTATCACATTATCTAACACTTTCAAAACAGTTGATTTAATTTGAATAAGCATATATTTACTAAGACGGTGTGTAGAATCAAGTCTCGAATAGTCTCGAACCCGTAATCTACAAATATACCATTAGATAACAAATGAGCAGCAAAATTAACTTTATTCAAATAAATTTGAGCCCCCTATTCGTATTAAATAACTGAAATTTTCACATACAATTTGAAAATGTGTGGGCTCGAGAAAACACAAAAACGGCAATAATTTTTTGTGAGTTTATTAATGTATATAATTGTTTTGATAAAAATTCCAAAACTTACTATTGGTAGCCTATATGAAAACTCTTGTTAATGTACAGGGGAATAACTTACCACATTCGAACAGATGTGAAAAGTTCTTTTCAGGAATACTAAAAATAGGTAAAAAAGGGATGGAAATCCAGCTGTGTTCTAAATACTTTTCAAAGAAATTCATATATTTGTTCGAACGGATTATTGTTTTATTCTCAGAATAAAATGATCTAGTTCGTCATTTATTGTAATAAAAGCTGTAGCAAAATGTATTAAGTTTATTGAACTCAATGGATTATTCATCAAATAGAGGGAAGAGAAATTATTTTTGTTAAAAATTTTAAATTGTCATTTAATAACGTTTAAGCTTATAATGGTTTGGGTAGCTTGTATACACCAGTTTTGTACAAACTTTCCCGCTTTTTACCGACAAAAATGCATTTTTAATATATATAATTATTTTCAATTTTACAAAATACGTTACAGAAGCTAATATGCAGTTTTACACGTTTGTGGACCTTAGAGTAGCAAGTTGACAGCCGTATGCCACATTGCCCACAAACAGTGGCGTTTACAAGGATGGATGTGGGTTCAAATCCCCATTAGACTAGCCCATATTTAATTTTTACCTCAGAGAATACCCCTTGGGGCTTTCGTCTGCGTGTTTTTCAGAATGTAACCCCCTCCCATGAGAGAGGTCAGTATACACCACTGCCCACAAGTGTTGAAAAATTGATAGGTATGCTTTACGGTAGCCCCATGGAGCGCTTCAGGGTCTAATATTCAGAAGGTATTCAGTATCCAGCAGTAGGTATTAGTTCTAATTTCGTTAGAGACCATCGCAAAAACGGTAATTGAATGGTCGGTAGTAAAATGGAGAATATATTTTTTGTAACAGCAGTGACAATTATTCTAATGTTAATTTGTGTGATGCATTTTTCTTCAGTATCCATATATTTTATTTTAGAAAACTAACAATATTCGCTCTTGGAAAAAATCAGAACATCTAGAATAAGGTGGAATGTATGCTAAGGTATGCGTATCAATTTTTTTTTTTTTTTTGTCACGAGCATGAAATACACCGAGAATTAAAAAGTTTGAGCATTATTCGCTTATTGCACATCAAGATGGGAATGTAATAAAAAAAAATTGGATGCTTTTTTCCTAAAATTTAAATTCTTCAGCATTATCACTGTAATAGAAGTTTACTAGTAGCTCCGCTAGATACATAAACATAAACAATCTTGACTCGAAAGCGTATGAGGCAGTGAAAGATTTCTTGTTTTAGGGTGTTCGTAACGCTCAATTTAAGACAGAAATGTAAACACATCACGTTTCACAATCGCTTTTCTCGAACGATGAACTGCATTTTGAAACTATACCCATTATTAGGGACTCAAAATTGAGCATTCTTAAAATGACTTTTTATTTCTCGATCTATATGGTCATAAAATATTTCAGCTTCAATTTCTTTGTGATTCCATTTATTATTTGACAAGAGATTGATTCTTTGAATAAGTATATATCATCTGTTTGAATAAAAAGGTAAACAGTTTAGAGAATTTAAGAGGATGAATCGTAATGTTGAGGTATTGTTGACAGACCAAAGAGCTTACAATCAAAAATATACTCTTCAAATCATTGTTTAAATAAGATTTATGATTTACATTTTTTATAATAATTTTATCCAGAAACACACGCGCATATCACATTGTAAAACTTAATTTATTGTGATCAATACAATTCTTAAAACATTCGGGTATCATGACTAATAAAATTTGAATAAATTTTTAACATTTTATAAATGACAAAAATATTATAGAACTTAAAAATTTTAGTGTATACCGAAAATAAAACATACACTTGAGTTAATCTCTCATCAAGGCTTAGATTTAAATTTATAAAAAAAATACCTAAATGACGGAATGACAATAACTCACACAGATTAAACTCATTTCACAAACATTTGACATGAGTAAATAACAAAAGTTGTTATACGTTTGCCTTTTTACTTAATAATTAATGTTTGAAAATTGAAGTTTTAGAACTAAGAATTTATTTTTATTTTTTAATGTAATAAACAAGGCTTACGAGTTTATTTTTCATGTGTAAAACTAACTAAATGTAGTGTGTGTTTCAATCTTTAAAAATATTTATAACAGTAATTTTAAAATTTAATATAGCAATTATCGTTCAAAACCTTTTTCAATAAATATTTCCCTGCCTCCCTCTCCCCCCAAAAATGATTTCCAAGGAAAGATAAGCGTCTTAATTATCATACAGTATGTATTCCAATTCTTTTAACTGAAAATGTTATCTATGCATTAATAAAAAAAAATACTAACTCAAAAAGATTAATTGAATTAAAAGAAAATCCTTTGTTATTTTTTCATTTTGAAAAAAAAAAAGATTTAATAGCTTATTTACAAAAAAAAATAATTTAAATATTAGTATACCGGTATTACACAGTAAGATCTTAAAAATTTTATAATCGAACGTTTAAACAGATTTAAAATAAGAAAAGTGTAATTCAAATTATCATAATTTGTCAGGTTTATATAAATATGTACAGAAGTAACGCTGGAGAGGCTTATATTAATTTAAGGAGAGTCCAAAGCGAATGGAAGCAAAAGAATCACGTCTGGAAACGTCTAGTTCAGGGATGGCGAACCAGTGGCATGCGTGCCATCAATGGCACGCGACACAATATTTTGGGCACGCCCGTTTTCAAAATGATTTGCCTTTTATTTCAAAATAGCAGAGTTCACTAAGAAGAATTACGAACAATCGCGAGTGATCGGTCTCAGGGCAGTGGTGAGCACACTCGTTTGTTATTGTCTTATCTTAGTTACATCGTGGACTACTTTTGCTTATGATGTAAAATTTATCTACGCATAGCATAGTCAGTTTCGCTGACACAACTGTATTTTAAAGTTCATTTGTGTTATATTTAAGATTTTTAACTGTTATTTAATATGGCTGGTTCAGCATAAGAACAAAAAGTGCAACATAGCAAGTGTAACAGAGAATTTCAAACTTGGAGAATCTAGCAATATGACATGATTAGTAAAGGCTACAAAGAGGTGCGGGTTTTATGTTCTGGAACAAAGGTGTGCCGAACATCGTCTGTAAAACGGTATTCTAAAAAAAAGTCACAAACCATCTTGTGATTAATGATTAATTGCTTAGTAACCATTTAGCAAATGATTCCAATTCGGCATGCTTTTTACTAAAAGTTACATCTTGCAATCCTAATATAAGTTGTTTGTCATCTAATCTGCAACAACAGAAGTCGCACTGTTTCTTTAATTTGAATTACACGTACTACTAAAACATTTACAACTATACAATGCAAAAAGTATTTCTTTCGTAGCAAATAGAGTTTTGAGTAGTTAATATATTTAGTTTTATTATTTTTCCAATTATCACAAGTCAAACTTCTTTGGCGGCACTTCTCTCTATACCCCATTATACACTTTACAAAAAAAATTGCACGTTGATTCATAAAGGTTCGCCACCCCTGGTCTAGTTGAATCATGCCAATATTCAATATTCTGGAAAAAATCTATCGTCCCTAAGGTAATTATTAAGTTAATTAACATTAAACAATCTAGAGGATTTTCCTAATGAAAGATTTTTTACTGTTCCTTATTTGATTTGATTAATTAACGCACTTTGAAGTTGCACGAGAGCTTCCGGTGACGAATCTTGTAATTTTAAATCTGTCAAATAACAAGGATGACACATGTGTGAGAACTGGCCCTTTCCCTCTCCAAACTTCCACACCATACTAACGCGAAGACTGAGTCTCACTATATTAACGTGTGTCCATCTCCTCTACACGCAGGTCTTCAGTAACACTAGAGCTAGGTCCACGAGGTGTTTGCTCGAATACGCCGGTCACGTGTTCCGTGACCAGATACAGTGACTTTTTACGTTTTAACTTTAAATATCGAAGTCAAGTGGCACCAAGTGGAAAAATATCCAAAAAACCGATGGGAAAAAATATTTCAAGAATTTTGCAAATTTGTATCCATTTCATAAAACCAAAGACTGGGAAAGACACTTTCCGGGCATTTTTAAGCCTATATATGTACTTCACATATTTGTATTTATTGATAATAACGATAAGATTGATCATTGTTTATATGTAATAATGATTTATTCATTAAAAAAATATGCATTAAACATAATTAAAAATAGTACAAATTTGCTTAAAAGAAAGTAATTGCAAAATATATAAGCAAACTGATCAACTTATCACTTATCAGCGGGGCGCATTTTAATTAAAAGTCCGTTGTAAGTTTAAGCAGAGATATGAATTTGCATCAAAGGATCGATAAGAGTGAAATTCTGGGAATTTTTCAGGGATATCACCAAATGAACTTCATTGCCATTTATCCATAATTTACATAAATACTTTCAGGGATGTCTGTACCACAAGGACCTATCTAGTGGAAGGTGCCGGTCATCTTCAAGTTACAATACAACTATTCACTGAGGGTATAAAAGCATGCAATTCAGCAAGGCGTCAACTGAAGTCTAGCAGTCAAGTTCGCTTCAATCATCCGTCTTCAGATAAGTTATCAAGATAAGACTGAAACTAAGCCATTTGTGGAAAGCGTTTTTAAAGCAGATTTATTTTAAGACAGATGAGTGCTTAAGATATAATTTAAAAGTAATCAAACTTCAATATCGAAATAAGTTATCTAGCGTTAAATGTGGATTTGAATCAACATTTTTTTTTAAGTTAATATCTGATTTGCAATACATTAGATAATTTTTTATCCTTAAACTTCATGATTTATAAATATTTTGTAATTAATGTCAGTTACTTTGTTTCAGATCTTTTTTCAATATATAATCATTTTAAAAAGAATCCACACGCATATTTAGAATCATCCAAATCGGTTTGCATTTATATTCTTTCAAAGTAATGATCATTCACATTTCAGAAGCATACGATTTTTCTAATTTTAAGATCACAATTTGTCTTCTGCGTTCGCATGTAGTCGCTTATGTTAGTATGCTTAATACTGCAAAGTGGAAGTCCTACGCTTCCGGCACAATAAATTTCCGGCGGCTTAAAAACAAATAAAAGTTGATCAGAACCATAACCAATAATAGCGCATCTAAATTTACTCACACTTGATTACAATGAACTTTTAAAACACTCAAAACCGAGACGATGAAAATTAAGTCTGATTCAAGACTTTCTTTTGAAAAAATTAGTGTCCTCCCTCGCACTTTGTCTTTTAGAATAAATTTATTTCATTTTCATGTCGTATATTGTTAGAAAACTTTATAAACAATGAACTGCACATGAGTCTTCATATTCTTTTGTAGATAGTAGTTTTCCTCCATTTCCATTTAAATAATCTTTCTTAGAAATTGGATTGAACTTTAGATTAACTGACGATTTTGATAAATGTATATGAATTAACAAAATCTTAGTAACCTGGTAAAAAAAATTATAGAATAATTAAATCACTTCAATTAATTTAAGTCTCTTATGACAAAAAGTATCGGATTCATGGAAACCTGCATGTTAATTTTTAATCAGCTGTCAAACTACTACTAATCTTAACCACACTTGGGTTTTTGATATAAAGAATAAACTGTAGAAAATTTAAGTCGATCGAGATCTTTATCTGTTTTAAAGTTTTTCATATTTTTCTCTTTTTTAGCATAAAATTTCTCATCAAATTTTGAGTAACATACAAATTAATAGTGCCATAACATACCAAACATACTTCAAAATGCACATTTTTCTTATAGAATATTAAAAAAATCATTTTCAGATTTATTTACTTACATGGGGCCATCTCGATTTCGATGAAGCGCTACGGTAAATCCAAAATAATTTCCAGGATCACTTTTAAAAATAACCGGGAACTTTGTGTCCACATTATAACCATTGACCGATAAAAACACACTTAAAAATACTAAGCCTACAATCCAAAAGCTAGATAAAAAGTTTCTCATTTTAAAAACGGCGCTTCCAACTCGAGGAGAAAAAGTCCACTTTTCCATCCGAACACCCATGCCGCAACAAGTTCTACACATAAACTAACTGACTAACGTCCGGTGGCAGAAACAAACAGCCAAGATTTCACCCAAACAGCGTCGGAAGTGACGTGCTACATCCGTATGGCCCACGTGATTCGTACAGGTTTCTAACGCTATTACTCAGAAACTCGAATGACGCAAAGAAAAATTATTGAAATAGAGGCACGTAAAAATTTACGGATTACCGAATTGTTGCGGGACAGTTGACTCTTGAAGATGCATGGCGCATTCCTCGGAAAAGGTTGCCGAGTTTCCCTGAATGAGGAATTCATTTTTCTTCGCCAGAGTGGAGTTGCGTTCTTTTTTTTTTTTTTCTTTTGCCTTGGCCAGCCGCAGGGATTAGTCATTTTTGCTTCCGCGGTATCGATTCATTTGTCCATTTCGAAAATAACTATTTATTTTGATGTTAACGATATAGTTAATTTTATCGAAAAAAATCTACATTTAATTGAAAAATGTTCGTTTTATTTGAAACTTCAATATGGAATGCGGATTTGTAAAGGAAAGGAAGCAAAGAGAGAAAAAGTTGAAAAGAGTGAAAAAAAATTTTTTTTTTTGTTCTATTATATTTCTACTGTGCCTCTAAAATCTCATTGGAAATTTAAACTTTTGACTTTTTCCTTTGATGACTTGTAATATTGATGAAATTTTGTGCACGAATACACCTTTTTCCAACGAAATAAAATAATATTAATATTTATTTTCTCTCTCACACACACATCTTACCTTCGAGGTGGGTCTCTGGAGCTTCTTGGTTACGGTCATGTGTTCTGGTAACTTCTGTACACCACCTTAGTTGTGCAAGTTGAATTTGAAGGTTGGAATATTATTTTCATTTTTGTTGTCCGAGGTAGACTAGACGTCAGACTCGTGGCCTGTGTGTCATGAGTTGGAGCCTCGTGCCACTGAAGACCCGCCGTGTAGAGGGGTTGAAGCACATTAAATCTGTCGAGGCTCAAAATCCACTCTTTGTCGTGGTGTGGAAGTTCGGAGAGATGGGGCCTAGCTCAGGCATCGTCCTCGTCACTTAACCTTGGTTCAAAATTACGAAGTCCCTCGTGCAGTTTTACGGTGTGACGTTAATAAACACTCACTCACCCATTTTCATTCAAGATCATCTCGCGAATTGATAAAAGCTGATATATATATAAAGTGAGTGAGTAAGTGAATATTAACGTCGCACTGTTCAGCTACACGGGGGCTTTTGGCGACGAACCTTGTAATTTTGAACCATGGTCAAGTGACGAGGACGACACCTGAGCTGGCACCCTTCCCTCTCCTAACTACCATACCACACCAAGAGAGATATATATAGAGAGAGTTCTTACGCGGTGTGTGGTGTGAAAGTTTGAAGACGGATTTATCAGAGGCATTTATATATATATATAATCAAAGTTTATTAAAATTACAAGTAGCAGGTCGTGAGGATTGTTAAGTAATTAACATAATTAATTGCTTAGATTAGAAGAGACACTTGGATTTTTTATTTCTATTAAGGTAGAGGTCGTGCAATCATTACAATATTTCTCTAGAAACTGAACATTATTTTCTTACTGAAGAGTATATCATATACTTTATAAGATGTCCTGAATAAAGTTATTAGTACTACAAAAGTTTTTTTTTAAAAATGTAGATAATATCTTCCTGCATATTTATAAAAGCAAGATAGATGGAAAAAGTCTGTATATATATTTCTATTGATGCTACACAAATAGTGTCTATGTGAATCTTATGAATATGTTTTGATTTGAGAAAAAATATGATTTTTTTTCATACTTTAAAGTCATACTTTTGAATAATATTCACCAAAATTTTAAGTACCTCAACTCCAGCTGCTGCAACAGGTTTGCAATAAAATATATTTGAGATATCTGGAATATAATAAGGGAAATAACTTCGTAAAAAATAGAAAATTTTTGTACTATTATTATAATTATTATTGATGTTACAGCGAATAAGATAAAAAAAATTTTAAAAAATTAAATAGGAATTTTTTTTTATCTCAATGTATTCCAAAATCTTATAAATTACTTATGAATTGTTTAATTTGAACATGAAATTTTATCTAGCTTGAACTACTGAAGCTGAAACTTCAAGATTACGGTGGGGGCTGCGGTAGCCCAGTGGTTAAGGTATCCAACCATGGCAGGCATGTCATGAGTTCGATCCCAGTACCACTAAAGACCCGCCGTGTAGGGCAGCGATGCACGTTAAATCTGTCGAGAGCTGAAACGTCCTCCCGTTGGTGTGGTAGTTAGGAGAGGGGGGTGCCAGCTCAGGTGTCGTCCACGTCACTTGACCATGGTTCAAAATTACGTGGTCCGTCGCCAAAAGCCCTCGTGTAGCTGAACAGTGCGACGTTAATATTAACTCACTCAAGATTACGGTTTTAAGTATCTTTTTAAATTCGATCATGAGATGCATCGCGCTTAGTATTATCTTCATTTTAAGATAAGAAAGGATTTTTTTATCATAGATATCGAATTACGGTGATCGTCGGAATTATCGCTTAATCTTTATGTTTAGATTTAAAACTTTTATGTACTGATTTTTTATGATGTTGAACTTAAACATAGGAATTACGTGACTTCCCCTAGGTACGCCATTGATGAAGAGCAATTGTTTGTGTGTGTGTTCCTTGATAAGTACTAAATTATACTACGTCTAAAAGCTTAAGTTAGAAACTTACTTAACTATCCTACCATTAAGGAAAGATAAGAAAAATTACTAAATTACAAAATTTTGTGCAGTGAATTTTTAATTAGTAAGTTAGTAGAAAGTAATGATATATATACTAACATAATGATATAGCTGATTGCGACAAATAGTTAGTGATATATATACTAATTTTTATAATTTCTTGTGGTAGCGTATCGCGCTTCCACCTCACAAGTCCGAGATTCAAACTCCGGGTTCACAAAGTCGAATCCGCTTTTCATCCCTTCAGTGGGTACTAAGCTTGCTTTGGAACTAAACACTGGAGGTTTCACGTCAGACTGACCACCTGACCTCAGTGCCGAAGGTCAAGAAAACTGAGATGGGCACATTAGGCCTTGGCCCTCTGTCAACTATTGCACCTCTAAGTTTAATTTAGAATAACATCTTAAAAGCTAATTTTTTGTTTTATAAAGCTGCCAGAAATTTCAACAAATTGAGAAAATTTGAAAGGAATCTGTATTCTTTTTTAAGTAAAAAAAGTTAAACTTTGCTTAAAATTGTTGTTCTTAGGATACATAGATTATTAAATGGAAATATCGATATTATTCTAAAAAAAAGATATTAAAAATCATATTTTTAAAGGAAATATAAGCTTACAAGTAATAAAAGATTTTTAAACGATGTAAAAGTGAAATATTTTCTTCACTTTATCGCTGTTATTATTATTATTATTATTATTATTATTATTATTATTATTATTTTGATATATTGTAACACGATTCTTAATTTTAGATAAGAATTTTGAATATATGAATGAGAATCACAAATTAAAAATAGTGCTCTCTGTATAATGATATTCCCTTTAGTAACTTTTATTACGGAAGAAATGTAAGAAAAAGGCTTACAATGCTTTCATTACTCTTATAATTAAGCTAGAAAATAATAGAAAATATATTTTGTCTCGCTTAAAAAATTGATTGATTTTTAAAGGCCTTATAAGCAGTTTTTCTTTAAATTAATATTAATCACTACTTTTATTTTACAAATCTTTTCTTCTTTTTCTATTAAAAGGCTTACGACAGTTTCTTCATATGAATAAGAATATTAACATTACTCTTTTGAAGAAAAACAGTCAACTGTGTCACAAGTTAAACGATTCGTCCTTGTTGTGAATTAACAATGGTTGTGTGTGTGTGTAATACAGATGTGGTTTTTCAGATCTATTAAAATCCAAGTAGACTTAGCTGAATTATTTATCTTTTATTTTGATTTGAATTATTTTCAGCTTCGTACACGAGCGTTATTATTTTCAAGCTAAAACAATGTTTAGTTTCAAGCTCGTACATAGTTTTGTTTTCTCTCTCTCATTATTTCTTGTCTGCGTAAAACAAACTGGCATTAATTCTCCAACAGCAGGCAACGTGGATAGTGCTTTCTTAACTTTTTTTTAAAAATACAATTTCGAGGGTCATGCTGTTATTCGCGTTTCAGATAATTTTAAGAATATTGGAAGCAATTCTCATAAGTATTATAAATAGAGAATAAAATAGTTGGCCACTTTATCACTGGTGTAGCTAGTCCTGACCCGTGTTGCTTGGGGGCTCTGTATCATTGATAGAGTGGCGGTAGCTACGCCCCTGCATTTTATGCAAAGAAAACCGGGCCCACGGTTGAAGGGCTTAGAGTTATTATATTTAATGTAGACATATCCTTTGAAAATAATCGTATATCATATTGAAAAAAAATGAAATTTTTGTTTTTCTTTCCTGATAAACGTTTTGTTAATCCCTCTGTTTTTCTTTTTGATTTAGTAAAAATACTTGATGGAGTTAAAGTAGTAAAGAAAGAATTAAGTTGCATTTATGTAAAATCCTTAATGCCTAATAACTGCCTTGATTAAATTATTGGTGGTTATCTAGGAATTTTCATCATTTGATAAGCTTTAAAAGGGGTTTTTCTTTATTCATTAAGTATTCTATATAAGAAGAATTATTATACAAAAAAAACTTTTTCTCTGTTAATAAAAAATATATATTTAATTGTATGCAAGTAAACTAGTTTTACAATAATTATCAATTCTCATAAAAATCGGAAAATGGCATCACTTTATCAATTGAAAATTTTTAAAATGGTTTCATTAAAGAATATATCCCTCGGATTTGCTGGGAAAGTAATTAAATTTGGAAAATGTAAAATAAACTCTATCAGAATATTCCCTCAAGGAAATCCGTCTTTGGGGGGAACCTATAACGCTAATGAGAACTCATATTTATAATAGATTTAGAAAACTAAGATTCCTGATTTTTTTATTCTCCGAAATGTAAAACGGAAATATACCCGAAGGGAGCTTTCTTTTATGCAAAAATACCATTTCTTACTCATATACGCACAAGCGGCCGCATAATTTCTTTTTACCCCATCCCCCTTTTTGCATTGCACTAAATATGATCAGATAACTGCGTTTATTTAAAACTGATATCTGCATTGCTTTGGTTTGATTGATTTTTTTACAAAATCGTACCCAGGAGCTACACAAGGGTTGTTGCTGACGGACTGCCTCGAAATTTTGAACCTCTACCAAGTGACTAGAATGACATTTGTGGTGGCATTCCACTCCCCAAACTTCCATACCCCGCCAAGCATTTTACATTGAAAGCAATAAATTTTTAATTTCCACAATCCGTGCTTGAATAGGAAAAAGTTGCTTTTTAGAAAATTCGTCAAAAACAAGGGCTGAATTTATAGATTAAGCCAATGCTTGAGGAAATACCTATGATTTGTGGAAATTCCTTTTTTGGCAATGCATATGGAATTTCCTCTGTTGATTATCTATTTCTTAAAGGACATGCTATCTGAAGGTACACAATAGGGGAGGGGAGTACTGTACAAATCAAAAACACTTTAGTGTTGTCTAATCTGAGAACTGTCCAACGAGAGAGAGTTGGTTATCGATGGATTGCTTACATGTGTGCTTGTAGACTTTCATAATTAAGTAGGCCGTTTCTTAATGAAGTGTTTTTAAGTACTTAACGTTTAAAAGCATATTTAATAGTTTAAGGAAATCTTAATGTTTAGCATCATTAAGATTTTTTAAACTGAATGTATTTCGTCACGTGTTATAAATAACTAGTAGACTTTATACTGTCGTGTAATTTTTAGCTCCAATTTCCCAAAGGAAGCCTGAAACAAAATATATAATAAAATTTTTAATGAAGAGAAAAGAGCTTATTAGTAACATTTTATATAACTTACAATTTATAAGACGTTCGCTAGCAAGCATTGTATGTTTTTCTTCCTATTTTCTTGTGAAATAACTTATTTCATATTACTTAAAGTCAAAGATGCATCAATTAGTGTCTATTGTAGTGTCAATTTATTTCTGTTACTTCTTTACATGAGAAGGTAATAAAAGTCACGAAAATAAATTTGCGGCATTTTTAACAGACTTGTCCGTTCATTGAGGCGATAAAGGTTTGAGGGTCAAATAAGAGTCATACACTAAATTTATCATTAGGAATTTTCTAGACTTTTAGTCATATATACATTATCTCCAGCAAATATAAGTACTTTATTTTCATTCAATACTTTTATCATATCATAAATGATATATGTATGATATCACCCATTGAACACATAAATACATAACCCTAAAATATTCCAATTCCTTCGCACATTTGAAAGGTTTTCCACTTTCATTAAACAATTCATTAAGGAAACATTAATGCAATGAATACAAGAGCAAAGCACTCAAATTATTATGAACAGACATCTCTTCCTCACCAAACCACTAGAGCAATGAATATATTCATTCTCTAACAAATAAGTTGAGACCTACGTACAGTTACATCTCTAAAGGAGAGAGAGGGGGGTTTTATCTTTGCTTAGTGAAAATTTTAGCCTTTTGCTCAGTTATAATTTCCTCTTTTTCTTTCCCCCTTTTTTTTTCTTCCAAGGATTACTAAAAGTATATGGATATCTTAAGGCACTTTTACTTGTTTTTTACGGACGTTGGGATAGAGCTCGTAATCAAATAAATGTATCCATTATGATAAAAATAAAAACATTATTAAAATTTCCATTTATTTAACGTAATGCTAAAGAACAATTTGAAATGAAAATTTTATTTTTCAAAAATAATTGAAAAGGAAAGCCAATTTCAGCATTCCATTTTTATTTCTTATATAAGTTTGAAATGCTTGAAAAATAAACTCACTTATCTAATGCGTGTTTTTTTTAATAGACGTAATCGAAATATATTATTCATAGCAAACAATAATCAATGCAATATTAATGATGCGAAAATATTTTTTTAGAAAGAATGATCTTCACTGTTTATTCGCTTATAGATTGCGAATTCGACATCTATTATTTTGGATCAAAATAATGTCGAAAACTTTTTTTAACGAATTTTTAAAAAATACTCAAATTTTAAATATTTAATAACTGTTTATCAAATTTAAATTTTTTATAACTTCTTCATTTATAAAAATAATTGCATGAATTGGAAAGATAATTTACTTCGTCACGATGCAGTATGTTTTTTTTTCTTTTTACAAAGCAACGATACATATTTCATGATTTTTTTCTAAAATGAATCAATATCAAGGCGTTTATATGAAAATGATTTTTAAAAAACTCATACTTTGATCTTTTAGAGTTAGTGATTTAAAAAATAAATTGCCGAGAAAACTTTTTTTTTACGAATTTTTAAAAAACACTCAAATTTTAAATGTTTAATAACTACTTATCAAATTCAAAGTTTTTATAACGTCTTCATATATAAAAATGATTGTATGAAACTTTTTTTTCCTTGTATCGAACATTTCAAAAAATGCTCACAATTTTAATTCAACATTTAATACAGTTGTGAAATTTTGTAATTATACAAATTTCTACTTTTTTCAACAAACAACTATTTTTAAAAAGGTACATTTTCCTTTCCGGGGCCAAAAAGTTGCAAAGTGAGCGAGTGAATATTAAAGCCCCACTGTTCATTTACTCGAGAGCTCTGATAGTGAGAGGGGAAGAGGAATTTCCATGACAATATGCAATGCATTTAAAAATGTTCGTGCAACTCAGGGGGGAAATAAACCCGTCTGACAAAAAAAGAAGCGAAAAATTTCGAAACAGGGAATTTTAAGTTATACACTCGGTAAAAGCCCGAGCAACGCCGGGCTAAGTAGAAGAGGAGGAGGGTGATGAAAGTCATTTTGAAAAAGAGTATTAGAAGTGCTGATTTTGTGAAGGAAAGGGAAAATTTTTATATATATGTGGGAGACAACAAGGGGTCCAAGACGTTGGTCTTTCTTCTATTTTATTTTAACATTAAACAAAAATTAATTAAAAAGGTAGTTTTTACAGATAAGTTTGACGATGATATTCAGAAGGTAACGCCTGCTCGCGCACCTCTCGCGTTCTCCTTCGCTGCTTCTCTCTTTCTCTAATGTCCAAAAGTTTTTGTTTTGGTTTTGATTTGCTGCGCCTGCGCGCGAAGACTGCCTTGCTTTTGGCTGCATGCCATAACGGCCATTCTGACCGTACGCTGTCCGCAGCGGTATTTCCATGTAGACCAGAGGAGAATCTGAAACATACAAAAAAAAAACGGAACAGACAAGGACTATACGACAAATATATAGAGATTAAACATATCATAATTTTTCTGAACTAGACAGTTTCTCCATCATGTGAAGGCACCTCTTCGACATCCGGAAGGTTCCACAGGAAAACATTGTGTTTCACCGGCATAAGAACATCTTTTTCAACAAGTTGATCTTTGGTTGAACGCATCGATATTTTCCTCTGTAGAGTTCTGGACGTCTGTTCAAAAACGATTTCTCTTTTTCCTTCGCTTCCACTGCCAGGGTTGAAAGATTCGTCGGAGCAACACAAACCGTCTATATTTACGTTCCATAGGTGAAGGGGTAGGTGAGCGGGAGATGAATTCCACGGAACTCGTTTTCATGGCACCATTGGCTTTCTTACACAATACTATATCAGAACATTTTTCTCTTACAATACTCAATTTTAACTTAGTAATCTTAATTTTATTGCATTTATAATCCTTAATTAGAGAACTCGAATCATTTCTAGTATTAAAGTTCTTAACATATGGCAAATCATAACTAGAGTTTTCTATCACATTTGAAACGGAAACATTTGGAAAAGAAACAGCACTTGAATAAGCATAAGCATGAGCACCTAAAGAGGATTCATTTTCACTCAATAAAACATCGCTCTTTGCGTGGCCTAGTTTTTCTATTTCAGAATATACACTGGGATGTATAATAAATTCTTCGGTCAAGGTCGGTGATATCGCCGTTCGCACACTTAAGCTAGGAGACTGTTGATTAAGAGAAATATTTATGGGTTTAACTTTTACCATACGCTGTTCGCCAAAACATGAACTTAATGTTATGATCTCTTCGGAAGGTGTTTGTACTCTAATTAGTGAGGAATTTAAAACTGGGATCTGGCAACCTGAATCAATCAATGCTGTTACGGGCTGATTTTCCACAAAAATGTTTACGTATTGAAGATTTGCGCATTCTTCGCTATTTTGTTTTTCGCTCTCGACTTTCAAAGTATTCACATTTATTCTGTTATGGATGTGATCATTAGATTCTTTAGGTTTAAAACGCTTCTCACAGTCTCTTGTGCAATGAGATGAATCACCGCATATAAAGCAATTTTTATTTTCTCTTTCAAGATATTGGGGATAGTTCTCTTTAATCTTTGTTTTGAAGTTTTGTGATTTATTTTTAAAGGGGTCTTGGGTATATCCATAAGTAATAGGAATTTCTTTATGTGATCCGCTTCTAGATGAAATATAAATATCACACTCTTTAGCTAAATCAATAGGCCTAAACCAATCTTCTGCTTCTCGAATGCCAATATGAGTTGCAGTTTCCTTATTTAAAGTTTCGAACTGTTTCTCTTCGACTTTAGCTGCAGGATTTAAACTTAATGCTTTATTTTTAACCCTTTGAAGTTCGACTTCTTTTTCTAATTTTGCTAACTGTAGTTTCGCGAGCTCAATTTTCTGTTTTCCTAAAGTTACCTCTCTTTCGTTTCGCGATACTCTCTCATCTATACAGTTTTGAATTAAAGTTTTAACGAAATCTGGATCACTTTCAAATGTACTACTGTTCTCAATTTTAGTCTTTAGTTTAACTATAGTGTCAGTACTTTCGACAGTACCGTCTAGCTTCTCAACAACTCTTATGAAATCCTCTTTAAGAGCGTTTTTATACATTTTATAAAAATTTGGAAAGATCCTACCTTTTTTTTTTCTGGCTCCCTTGTTGCTCGCACGTACGATGTATCCAATAAAAACGTTGATTCCACTGATTTCACCTCTTCGCAGGTTATATCGTTGAAATTGTAGTTCCGGCCTCTACACAGGCGGATTATTCACACTGAATTAGTTCCAACCTCTACACAGGCGGGATTTTCGTCGATGGGTTTTCCAACCTCTACACAGGCGGAATATTTGTCGATGGTTCGTTGCAAAATATACCTCTACACAGGTTATTTTGTTATTTGTTCCGACCTCTACACAGGCGGAATGAAGTTGAAAAATTCAACCTCTACACAGGTTGAACGAAGTTTCCGAAAAATGGCGGCGCGTCTCCTTCACGGACGCTGTTGTTCATTGTCCAGACTTTGGTTCAAAATCGAAAGTTTATCCATCCCGGCCGAGCCCCCATAATTTGTGGGAGACAACAAGGGGTCCAAGACGTTGGTCTTTCTTCTATTTTATTTTAACATTGAACAAAAATTAATTAAAAAGGTAGTTTTTACAGATAAGTTTGACGATGATATTCAGAAGGTAACGCCTGCTCGCGCACCTCTCGCGTTCTCCTTCGCTGCTTCTCTCTTTCTCTAATGTCCAAAAGTTTTTGTTTTGGTTTTGATTTGCTGCGCCTGCGCGCGAAGACTGCCTTGCTTTTGGCTGCATGCCATATATATATATATATATATATATAAGAGAAAGCCCGTGCAATTCCGGGACATGCAGCTAATATCGTAATAAATATTGAAAAAGAGCGCTGTTTAATTTTAAGGGGATCTCCACGCCCTCGTGGTGAAATGTGAAAATTAGGATAGTGATGGATGTAAACAAAGAGTGCTATTTTTTTCATATGATTATTATTTAGCATTCCTTACGGGGTCAGTTATCCGTATGGTTAATAACACTAAAGTTGATGTTATGCTGAATAGGGCCTGGACCTTGTGATATGAAAACTTGTGATATGTGGAGCTCTAGGCCCTTATGCAAAAATAGGCCCACCTGTGACCTCATTATTTCATAAACCTAGGCATAGATCGACTCAACCAACTGCCATCTTTCAACTAAATGAGCAATGATGGTGCATGTTGGTAGGCCTAGGTCTAGACAAGAACGACAAACACGTTACCAGTTGGCATATACTACGAAATTCCCGATTTTTCGGTGAATATATCCGAGAATATATATAACATTTGACAGTTAAAATTATTTGGATAGTGATCTTATTAAGGTTGGATTGAGAACGAGACAAAGCCCTCCCCGAAGCTGAGGTTCTGAGCTCGAGCTCTGTTGGCCCATTCCTTAAAACGTCCCTGCTTGGAGTTTATTCTTTAGAACCTTAAAGATCACCCAAAGATTAACAGAGCTCTAATCTCAAGGTTTGTCGCTGATAAATTACCAAACCATTTTAATAGAACTAGCCATGTATGCACATCATGACCCAATCAAAATTCTAGATGCATCTCAATAATAATGAATAATTTTGTAAATGTCCTATCAGAGAAAGAATTTTCAAATATCAGCGAACTACAGTAATGATTTGTGAAATCGAATCAAAGTCACTGCGACGTGTTTGGACAAACTAATCATAACAGCCAGGGGTGCAGCTACCGCCGTATCAGCCGTATCATTGATATGGGGCTCCCAAGCTACAGGGGCCCAACTGTGTAACTACCGTCCACTGACAGAACTCCCATATCTAAAAAAGGGCCCCGAAGGAATTTTGATACAGGGCCCCCATCAGAGCTAGATACGCCAATGATAACAGCTATCAGATTGCATTTCCAATTTGCTTAGCATTTTATGAAAAAAAAATTTAAAATTCTTGCGAATATTGGTGCAATACGGAGTAATGATAATGAAATTTCAATATTTTTGATTAAACGTATACATTAGAACATTGACACTGAATATTCTGAGAATACGTGAGAAAGGATTTTAAAATGCGTCACCTTATTTGTTTTGACCATTTAAAATCCCCTTGTCATTCAAAACAAGCTCTTAATTTACTTTCCTACGGTTCAAGAATGTCGTCTTCTTTATGTTGCTTTGGGAACCGAAGATGAATGGAAGTTATTGCAGCCAACAAAATGCTATAAATCTTCTCATTGCTCTTGTCAAGGTTATACGAGTACGAGAACCTCTGAAGAAAAAAAAAGAAGCGACATTATTTCAGTTGGTATGTGGAATGATTTAAGCGTGAAATGAAATGTTTAAATATATAGTAGTCCTTTGATGTGTCATATCACAGAAAAGGTACATAAGCAAAAAAGTCAACATATTTACAATGCCACACAGAAAATAGGATAAAAAACTTTTATATCAAACTAATATATCGGTAGCACGTTTCACGCGAGACTAACATGCTAAAAATAATTCGCTCATTTTAATATTTTACGTTGCGTTGCAATTGTGACATCTGAAATGCTATCATTTACTTTGCAGAGACAGTTTCAAAGCTTTTTTTTTAAGAAATTGAGTCCCCATCACTAGTTTCAAGGTATAAGTATGAAAACACGCTCATAAAATATCATTCAATGAAGTGTTTCTGTGACGGAATGGTTAAATAAAGAGAAATTTCATTAGCAATTTTTTTTAAAACCACAATACTCAAAAGAGACTTAACGAAACGTGACTTTTATTATTTTTCAGTAGTTATCGAGTGATTTAAAGCTTTATCAACCTCTTTTAAAGTATAAAAATACAAACAGCAGAGAAAGCAAATGATTTTAAAGCACACACACACACACACACATGTAGCATACAATTCTGATGGAAGACACTACACGTACAAAATATATAAAGAACAGCTTTTCAGTATAAGAAAGATCTTTCTTAAAGACATCTGAGTTTCACAATGAATACTTAACCACTCCTAAGTTTTGGTTTTTCCTTTTCATTTCCGGTGTTTGTTTAGGAACTTTTTATTTATGCATTTCTTCCCGAAAATAGTATAAATAAATGAATAACAAGAATCTCACAAACAATAAGAAAATTCAGTGAAATCAAGTGAGCACTACAATTCCTTGAAAAAACTTTAATCATATGTATCTACAAATTTTTTATAGTAAATATGTACCAAGTAATTTTTAATAATTTTTTAAGAAACCGCAGTGAGAGAGAATCATATAAATTAGTAGTTCTAGTCTAGTTACGTTTTTTATCGACTTCTGTATTATTGAACGCAAAAAACGATTCAGATGAGTTTTAATTTCCAAAAGTTACCGAGTTCTCAAAATTCTAATTCTTTATAATTTACAAAAATAATTATTTTTAAAAACTCTACATTTTTGTACTTCATGTATAAAATTTTATGTATCTCCATCTAAAGCGTTTATACTTCTTTTGAAGTTCCTTCATTTGTATTTGTGTAAATATCCCCAAGACGGTAACACAGAACTGCTTACGCCACCTGGTGTAGTATTGATATTAAGGTGCCATTCCGTTCTATGTCTTCTTGTTGTACGTGTTTGTCTGTATAATATCCTTTTTATAGTTCTTATTTTTCCTTTGATGTGATGTCTGTGTGCTGCGTACCAAAAATAAAACGGTTTTAATCAACCTAAATGCCAATATCTTCATACATATTCCCTACATTCACGCATGTAGTGGTCAAATTTGTAAAATTTCAGGAAAACAGATTCAGAAGTAAAAGAACCGAAATAAAATTTCCTGCCTTAGAATTATGCGTTTATTTTTTCTGAAATTTATCCCGCCATTTCATTTAAAATAAGTAACTAAGATAAGTTACTTAATTTTAGGTATAATATGAGAGATATTAGAGCGTGCACAAAATGAAGGGATAGTGGCAATAACTGCATTCATTAACAGCTGAAACCTTTTTTTTTTAAAAAAATAATGATATATTGATAAGCCAATAGACTCAAAACCCAATTTAAGTTGCATATATATATATATATATATATGTATCTATGTAGTGGCATCTACATAAGCCAGTAACAGCCTCCGAACATGGATGATCACTTTTGTCTAGTGGTCATGTCACGCGGCTTCGGTATCGAGTGTCGCGGGTTCTATCCGCTTCTTCATATCTATATATCTATGGCTGACCATAAAATTATGTTTAGCCTAGATCTTAGTTCTCTTAAGCCTAAGAGTTAGCTAGTATATTACTGTTGCCATCTCTTATTTTGACCTATACTACTATCTTGTTATGTGTGTTTTCTTCTTATCACTTACTTTTATGTAAGATTTATGGCAGATTAAAGATCTATGATTATATGAGTGTGTGGAGAGAGAGAGTAATTATGCCTGTATAGAGAAAATAAATGGAAATTCAGAGATACTCTGAAATTTTAATGATTTTTTTTCTTCAAAAATACTTTTTCAGGTTATTATTATTGGTGATTGCAGCTTTTGTGCTACGTTTTCTATAGCTGCTTGTTGTTATTTTGTTGTCTTAAGTTCTTTCAAAACTTCTGTATTATAAAAATTAATCAATTGTTTAAAATTAATTTGACAACATGAATTTTAGCAGGGTTTATGCTTCTTTGATTGTTTTGATGTTATTTATAATTTCACATAAAAAGAATATCCGATAATTTATCTGTAAGGTCCTTTCACTTTACAGTTTTTATAAAAATGCTTAAAATGCATTTTCAGATTTAAAAAAAAAAGTATCTAAACTACAAAGGAAATTTGTTGCTTATTAAATGATTACTATACGGGACAAATATTTTTCTAAGATGTATTGTTGATTTTGGTATATATATAAATCCAGTATGGAAAAATTCAGTAAATAAAGAAGTACTCCAATCTTTTCAAATGTTTCATTTAATTTATATCAAAACAAATATTACGAATAATTTTGTTTAATTAACTTTGTTCGTTTCTAATTAGCTTACATTATATATATATATATATATATATATATATATATATATATATATATATATATATATATATATATGAATATGAATATATATATATATATATATATTAACCTATATTAAATTTTGAAAAAATATTTATTTAAAACAATCAGTTTACTTGTATTTTCTGGCTCAATTAACCTTTTTCTCGCTATCTAATATCTTTCCTTGGGAAAACTGCGTTAACTACGTGATCATGGTCTTAAGCATCTTGATTGGGCATGTTGAAGTCGGTTCGAGTATTTATGTCTTGATTTCATTAAAGACACGTCACAAACAAAACATGGGGGAAGTGACACATTACGCAGAACTAGCCAAAATCCTCACTTCAAGTGGTTAGGAGAGAGATGAAAAACCCAAATGTATCGTCATCGTCATTTGACTGTGGCTTAGAAGAGTTTGAGGATTATCACCGCATCTCTCTCAATTAACTCTACACCAATATTAATTTTACTTAAACCTAAAATACTTACACCTCTCCTGAGAAACAGTTCTGAAATTAATCATGTGTATATTTTGAAGTCCACTCAAAAATGTTTTTTATTGGCATTAACTACAATTCTTTCTTATTTAAAAATTCTCACACTGCTATTTTTTACTCAGTCCGTTTTTCGATTGCTCTTTGAAGTACATGTATACTCCCTTTTTAAAGTACTTATTAAAAAAAAACTATCTTTCCTTGCTAATGTCCACGCGCGCGATCTCTTTTATTTAATTTACATTTACTAAGGTTCAATTTACTACTTTATTTTTCTTATTTTCGAGCTTTTCGCTTTTCAATTTGCACATTATTTTATACAAAGTGCACTTATTCTTGACATTGTTTCGAATTCAATACGTGTTCACATTTTACACACACGCGAGAGATCAACAACTTTTTTTTTTCTTACATTATTCTTCATCTTTCTGTCTAAATTGAAAGATATTTAATTATTTTTTTTTACCCAGTTAATGTTTCACAAGCCATCATAAACATTATTTTCAGCTTACTATGAATGAACTGTAATATTAAAAAAAGAATATCTAAATGTGTATTTTTCTCTAACTACCCTCATAATTGTACCAAGAAAAAAATCTGTGCTACATTATATTTCATTTCGTAGCAGTTATTCTTGAATCATATCAAGCAGATATTAAAGGCTTATTACACATTAATAAAATACACTCATAATTTTGGATATTGTATTAAAATAAATTCCAGCCATAGTAGGTAAAAGGAAAAACTCCAATATTGCCACACGTGCCAGAAATAAACTGAGGTAAACTGACCATTATCAATATCATTGACCAAAGACAATGGCTAGTGAGTTGCATGAAACAAATGACGTCATGAAATCTAACAAAATGCGCTATATATTAGCACGAGCGTGTTGATATCAATGACCTTGCGTCTCTTTTCAATCTAGAAGGCTTGGTTCGAGTTCCGGTGCTGGCTTTTTCTTCGCATGTTAGAGCGAAAAATTAATTTATTTCCTAGAATGTGTTTATATATGCATAAATTTGCTATTTTCGATGGTGTAAAGATAGCCTTTAATATAAAAAGCCTATTTGAATGTCAAGTATTGATGTTTTGAATGATGTTATAATGAAAGTTTATTTGCAGTACGTATTTAAAAAATAACTTTGAATATATATCGTTCGGGAAATGTGAATTTCTTCCAATTTATTTTGTTGTAGTTGTAAAAATGTAAGCAAAAATAACAAGTTGAAGTTGTTGTATGTGTAGGAAATAATCTACGGTTTTAAAATAATTTATTGCTGGATTCAGCAATCGTGTTTTTATAAAGGCTGAAAGCCAAAACATTGAGAGATTTAGCAAACACCAATTTGTATAAAAATGAAATCGAAATGTTTGGTGAAAAAAGAAAGAAATAAATAAAATAACCAGACTTATATAAAAAAAGCTCTCTTTTTTTGTCTTGGATAATCAGGGGTTGCATAAAAATATTTTGACAAAATAGAGATAGTAATAAAGAAGGAATGATAGTTTGTCGTTCTCTTAACTAATAACACCAATAAAATTAATAATCAAAAATGTAACAACTAAAATAATCTCTTGTAAAATGTATTTTTACTTATGACAACCTCTAGTAAAACACGGGAAAAAAGCAGTACATTTTTTCAGTTTATATCTATATTTTATACTAAAAGTACTGTTTTATTTCATTTAAAAGTAAATTTACTCCTTTCTTAAAATTTTTCAAAAATGCATTTGCAGTAATTGATTTTTTTCTCTTTCAAATATAATATCTTCAACGCAGATGTTTTTCCTCATCCATTTCTGAACAATCCAAATTGACCTTTATGTCATTTTCATACGAACTTTTGATTTTCCTAGGCAAAATTGTACCTCCCTATAAACTGGTTTTTCGCTAGGATGAAACTGCTGAAGATCCTAGCTGTGAAGGCTCTCGACCTTCGGTATAAAGAGATTACTGTTAAATAATTGACAAACTAGATATTATAGTGATTCTTTAGTAATAATTATTACAGTTAAATTACGTTTGGTTAACGTTTATTATATAAAGATTAATATGCTAAAGCACTTTAAATGCATCAACAAATTACTAGATTATGAGACTAATATATATACTTCTCAAATAAAGGATTTCGGTATGAAATAACCATAAAATATTGATTACTTTTTTAGCAGTCCTAGATTTTTTTTATTGTTTATTAACCCCTTACTTCTCGCTCCCGTAATATCACGGGGTGAACTTTCCCTCTCTATTCCTCGTGCCCGTGATATTTCCGGGCTGAAGTGTTCAAAAGTAATGCGCTAAAAATTTAAAATTATCTGTTTTTTATGCCCGAAATCATGTTTATTCCTCACCAGAAGGCAGTAACAGATTATTAGTAGCGTGTTTAGAGATAGTTATTATATTTTAAACTAGATGTGAGCACAATCAAACATATCTATATTAGCAATATGCTTTTGTAACCTTATCTCAATTACTTAGTTCCGCTCTTCGTGAATAGATGTGGGTTGCGTTCTGTGTGATTAAAAAAATTATATTTTTTAATATTATATACATTATGGAGTTCGTTTGGAAGGGAATAGGAGTTTACTTTAAGTATATAAAGAGATCTGAGAGTGATTCTGTAATAATTGATTGTTTTGCAAATTCGGTTAGTGAACCTGACAGCATTGATTTTGGTTCTGTACTGTTACCTGTTATATATTCGACTTTTATCTCGTACTTAAAAATTTATCTCACAAGAAAATGTGTTTTTACATTACAATAGGTCTAATAAAATTCTCCTTAATTGCTTAAAACATGTTTTTTTTTAATTTTTCTCTTTGTGGGAAAACCAACTTTCAGTCATAATAACCCTAAATGTTGGCATTTCTTAAAAAATTAATTTTTTGTATTTCAAGCTAAAAATTTACTCAAAATTTAAATATATATATAAAGATATATATATATAAAGATATATATATATATATATATATATATATATATATATATATATATATATATATATATATATATATATATATATAAAGATATATATATATATAAAAGATATATATATATATATATATATATATATATATAAAGATATATATATATATATATATATAAAGATATATATATATATAAAGATATATATATATATATATATATATACATATGTATAAAGATATATATATTGAACATACACTTAGTTTTGTATAATTTTCTTGAATAAAAAAACTAGGCCCTTTTATGACCGTTTTCTTCAAAATTACGCGACCGTTAAGAGGTTAAAGTATCCGACAACGTTTGGAGCCATGATTTTGAAAATACGTATTAATGAATAATTTTTTTGATATTTATAGTGATACCTGAATTAGAATAAATATATGAAATTGCTTAAAAAGTATTACTATAATGAAAAATTATTTAAATGCACCTTTTTGGCAAAAAATGTAGAAAAAATTATATATTTTCAAAACATTCTCCTGTTAAGTAAAACGCTTCGATAATAATAATATTTTGCTTACATATAGATAAGACTTCTCTCTACAGAACCTGAAATAAGATCTGTGAAAAATTTACCTTTATTTTTAGAATAAAACGATCAATTAAAGTAATAACCAATGGTTTTTTTTAATGTTAAAATTCCTTTATTCTGATTTATTAAAAAATATAAATAAATCTACTTCTAAATAATATATTTCAGAAATTCTATTTCTGGCTTTGACTATAGAGAGAAGTCTTGGATATATATAGGCAAAATATTATTATAGAAGCATTTTCCATAAAAGGAGAATGTTTTGAAAATGTCATTCTTTCTTCATTTGAATAACTTTTTCTCGTAATAATATTCTTAACAAAATTTTATTTGTATATTCTTGTTCAGGTTTCACCAAATATAAAAAAAAATTATTTTTATTTCTATGCTTTTCCAAAACCCCGTTCAGAATGTAGTCGGATATCTTAACGCCATATTACGAAGCAGCATGAGAGCTGCTGGCAGCATGAAGGCATCGAAATTTATTCTTGTCACTTAACTGAATGTTAGTTAAGTGACGAGGTTGACACCTGTGCTGGCACCCTACTCTCCAAATTTCCACACCACATCAGCGTGAGAGACCGCGATAACTATTTTACTATTTCATGACAACGGAATCTTGAGAAAGATACTGTCACCAGATTTCGATTTAAACTCCTGATATGGCTTTACGGAGTCTTTCAACTAATCCTTTTGTGGAATCTTTGGGGCCATCAATTGAGTTATTTCACAGCCAACCTTCTCAAGAAGAAATCCTGATATGCAGATTAGTTAGTAGATATATAGCGGAGGCTTAGTAATCGAGAGGGAGGAGTAGGAAAGAAAGCTGAATTGCTGAATGTCGTGAGCTTATGGTAAGGATCTGAACTTAGAACGGGGATATAGAATATAGAATTATAGAACGGGCTTTAGCGAGTCAAAGAAATTAAGAAAGTTGGGATTCACAGGATAACTTTACTTAAAGTTAAGTGGTTAGAGAGAGGATTCCAGGCGCTTATTCACATAGGATTTAGGGCTACAATATATCACTCTTGATTTCCTTCCTAGAGTAAGATTGTCTTTGATTATTATATTTGATAATAATAAATTGGTTTTACTGTGCTAGTTTGGGTCATCAATCATTACCTCCTACAAATCTAGGTCGAATAGATGAAGAGATGGCTCCCCCAGGTAGGGGGCTATCACAACTGTTCGAAACTGACTCCACTATGTAGGATTGTATGTTCACAAATCTGTGGAATACTGGTATGTTTCACCCAAAAAGAGCGAATTTGTTGCCTTTAGAAAGTGAGCACAAAAGCATTTCATTTGGGAGTGTCATGAATATAACAATATCTTTTCACGTAACGAATTTCCCCTTTGCGTAAAATCTGACGATAATCTAAAGAGAACTTAGCTCTCCCAAAAATACAATAATTTATGTATTAAAGTGTTCGATTTAAAGGAGGCGAAATGATGACGAGGGGTAACATCTCCATAAATGACCGTATCAATCCATACATCATCAGGCAGTACTTTGTCATGATCGATAATGTCAGACAACATTTTCCTCTTCTAGTGGCTGGAATTTTCGAAGAGTAATTTTCGAATGGATTGGCCAAAATATTTCCCAGACATAAACTTAATTGAAAATATTTGGGATATTTTAAGAAGGATTTTCGATCAAAGACGCATACAAGAATTTTTCATGGGGAGGGGTCGAGGATCGAAAGTCCACCATACCCCCAATGTGCCGGCAAACATATTTTTCTCATATCGATTGTCGGGAACAAAAAACAGTAAAAAATGAATAATTGAATGAATAATTAGCATTAATTAATAAAATAAAATAAATTATGAATAACAAGTGCTTGATTAAATAACCAGAATTGCCACATTATTTTACGTACTATATGCCAAAAATTTCAATCAATCGAAAAAAAATCAAGATTGATGGGAGGGTTGAAACCATGCTCCCCCCTTAGGAAACAATTCAGTACCTGGAAAGCTTTCTTTTACACGGAGAGAAGATCTGTAGTAACTAACTTTATAATTATTCCTTCTTGTATAATTTCCGTTTCTCACCCACTATATTATGGCATCTATAACTCATATATCAAGCAATAAAAATTTTCTTTAAATGTTATTATTAGTTTTTATTTGAAAAATCCTAATATACCTAATCCTTTTTAGAATTTTATCCCTTTCAAACGAATTCATGACCTAGTATGGGATTTTTATATATCACACACAAATCATGTATAACTTTAAATATGTAATAATAATTTAGAAAATAGGATTCGTTTTTATGAGCAAAAATATGCAGATGTTTTTATGAAATATTTTCCCCCAAGGAAAGCAAAAATATTCATTTTAAAATTAATAATATTAGAATAAAAAAATAATCATTTATCTCTTTGGTATAACTGCACTTTAAATCAAAATAAAGTTTTCAACAAGTAAGAAATTTTTATTAATATACTGTTGTGAAGAGATTCGTTTCACATCTGCTTTTGAATGTGGACGGGAAAGACATTGACTCTCATTAATCCGCTCTTCAAATTTTATTAGTGACTCACACACCCATGTCAATTAATTAAGCATGCAACTCTCTGCTCGAGTTAATCACTCTTCATCAAGATACTCTTTGTCAAACAGCTTGTTCGTTTGCTAAATCTTTATCTTTTACCAATCGGATCGCACAGATTTTCTTTGTCGGCGATGGAAAATAATTTTCTCACATTCTCCGTAGTCAAGAGGAGACCATCACTGCCTTGCCCCTTGCAGATAAGATTATGGGAACGTTTACTTTGGGGAAGCAAAAAAGTTTTTATAGGGTGACAGGCGACGAGTTAGACACAATGTAAATCACTTGTTGCTTTCAAGTTATTCGATAAGAAAGATATTGATGAAAGAAAGTTTATAAATTTTCATCGATATATATATATACGATAACTGTACATAAAAAGGCAGGATGATTGCATTTAGGTATAAGTCGCATAGGGGACTATTCTAATATTAGAGAATTTTTAAAAATAACAGACTTATTCTTCTATATTTAGTTCTAACTTCTTCACAACTTCTATTTATAATTGAAGTAAAGTCACACAATGATATGCCGAACGAAGCATTTCAATTATTTAAGCACCATTGTAACTGTGAGATACAAAAACTAAAGTACTGTACCAAAGGTGTAAAAATTCCTTGCCATCAGTTGTTGGCCTTGTCAGTTAAAAAAATAATACAATTTTGTTGTAAGAGAAGTACAACTATCTATCTAGTTTATAACTGAGATAAATGAGCTATGCTATACACATCGCGTAATTATTAGAAAAACAAATACGAATGAAAAAACAAATAATTCGCAAAAAAAAAAAAAAAAAAGTCGTTACATTTTTTTTTTTTTTTTTTTTTTTGCAGAAGGAAACTAATGAAACTTATATTTCTATGCGGGAGATACAGTTTATGAAAATCGCGGGCAGTATTGAATCCTACATATTCTCGTTAAAATTAAACTTTAAAGTTAAATGGAATATTAAGATGTCATATGAATTGTAAAATTATTAAGATAAGAAATATTTTTCAACTGCAATTGATAGAAGTACAGGGCCATTTGTTCAGGTCCACAATGCATTTTAATTAACATCCTAGATTTCTTTTTAAAAATTTAGCTTATATGTACTCCAAACTTACATTTTCGCTATTAATATTTAGCGTATATGTACCGCAGTTAAACAGTTTTCTCTAATAATGTGAAAAGAAACGGTGTGTGGAGAAGCTAATGCTCGTTAAATCTATCGAGGCTCGAATTACGTATTGTTGCGGTGTGGAAGTTTGGAGAGTAAGGTGCCAGTTCCGATGTTGTTCTTGTCACTATATCGTGTTTCAGAATTATGAGGTCTATTGCTAAAAACCTTCGAGTTAGTTTTTTAACTAATAACTCCTTTAAGTGGGTTTTAGTTACCTCGTGCATGATGTAGAAATGAGGAAAGAGGTACCACAGCTCACAGCCATTTTCCTCGTCATTTGATTATGCTTCAAAACTGCGAAGTCATACCATCATGGAGCTTCTCAAAAAGCGACGTTAATCAACGACCAATCAATTACTCTCACAAATTAAATAAAAGCTTCCGAATTTCGGTTTAACTCAAAGATGTGTGACTTCATATTTCTCATTTTGGAGGTGCTTCAAACCAAATTCATCGAGTCATTCTTTGGCTTAGGCAATTTTGTTGTCTAGGTTTACCCCGAAACAGAGTTTTTTTGCTACCTATTAACCGAATTTTTTGCAAACATAAACTTCTTGTGCAAAAGTACATTTATAAAAAGAAGTACACCGAACACATATCAGTAAACTCCCTTTGTTAAAAACTCTTTCAAAATGCAATGCAAAGGAATGCAGTCTTTGTTTATATGTCATGATGCAGAAAATGAGAGAAAAGGATGTGTTTTTTAATATATTGTTGAAAAGGTGAAAATTTTTTCTCAAACAATGCATTCTATTCTTAAGGTAATTTTCAAAAATGTATTTAAAAAAAGCAGTAAAAATGTATTAAAAATAACTCTTCCTAAGCTCGTTTTCAATTGATTCTCCAATTAAACAATGGCCGCAATTTAACTGCACAGTCGAAATTTAAAGGGTGTTTTTTTAGAGGTATAGAACTTTAAATTGCAATAAAACAACGACGTATTATTCGATTGACATGAATTTTTTTTATTCGAAAGATAATCTTGTGGCATTACATTTTAAATATGATTTCTGGCATAGGACTGCAACGGCTGGCTCGGATGTAGTCCAATCTGGACGTCCAACTTTCGATGACCTTTTCCAACATTTGTGGCCGTATATCGGCAATAACACGGCGAATGTTGTCTTCCAAATGGTCAAGCGTTTGTGGCTTATCCGCATAGACCAATGACTTTACATAGCCCCACAGAAAATTGTCTAGCGGTGTAAAATCACAAGATCTTGGAGGCCAATTCACTGGTCCAAAACGTGAAATTAGGCGGTCACCAAACGTGTCTTTCAATCAATCGATTGTGGCACGAGCTGTGTGACATGTTGCGCCATCTTGTTGGAACCACAGCTCCTGGACATCATGATTGTTCAATTCAGGAATGAAAAAGTTAGTAATCATGGCTCTATACCGATCACCATTGACTGTAACGTTGTGGCCTTCATCGTTTTTGAAGAAGTACGGACCAATGATTCCACCAGCCCATAAAGCGCACCAAACAGTCAGTTTTTCTGGATGTAACGGTGTTTCGACATACACTTGTGGATTAGCTTCACTCCAAATGCGGCAGTTTTGTTTGTTGACGTAGCCATTCAACCAGAAGTGCGCTTCATCGCTAAACAAAATTCGCTTATGAAAATCGAGAACAACGGCAATCTCGTTTTGGGCCCATTCGACGAATCTACGCCTTGCTTGATGATCGTTTGATGAATTGCCAAACCAAACTGAGAATAAATCACTTGACAGCTGTTAAATCGGTCGCCATCTTGGAAAGTAATGCCAACTTAAACTTCTATACCTGAAAAAAAACACTCTTTATAATATACATTTTATTAATTTTCGCATTGATCACATTTTTGTTCTTTCTTAAAGAGCCTCTGTAACTAATGTTGAAGGGTCGTGAAAGTCCGATTAATCGAGAAATGTAGTTGAAAATTAGTTCTAGTGTAGTTTTTATGAAGGCAATCATGAAGTGAGGCTTATACCCATTAAATTCCAGGCTTGAAATCCTCCCTTTGAGGTGAAATTAAAAAAGGGGGGGGGGAGCTAGCACATGTGCCGTCATCATTAGTTGACCATGGCCTGTTGTTAATAAACAATTAAACCTCTTATAGTATTTGGGCATAGCATAGATGTCGAGGTAGGGTATTAGCTTCGGAGTCAATTTCGTCTTCCGACTACGGCTCAAAACCATGAGGATTTCAGCTAAAGACCTTTGAGTTGCACACAAAAATAGAAATAAATGAATAGAAACTTATCATTGAAAAATTGGACATGAACATGGAATCCTTTTTCAGCTAGAAAAAGGCTACGACCTTATATAATATATATAATTATTGCGTTCCCATATATATACATAAAATGTGCCTTTACTAAGGTATCCGACTAAAAACTAAAATCAAGAATTTTTCAAACATTGACAATTTTGTTATGATATTATTTTACAGACCGTCATATGAGCTTTGTAAAATAATACCAAGTTTTTTATTTTCCATTCTCTAGAATAAAAACTGCAAGTGTTTTAGTTCATCAGATGCCATAACTTATAACGATGTGTCAAACTTTAAAATGTATTTTACTCGAAATATGTTTTTTTCGAAAAACTCAAATGGGGACAGCGATTGCTCAAAAAGTTTTAAAAATAATTAACTGGTATTTTTTGTATATGTTCTGTGTAATAGTAGAAGAGTTTTAACCTTCATATTAATCAATCACTGATTTATTTAAAAATTTACAGTCCCTTATGTGAATATAATCACTGTTTTTTAAGCAATTTCAGATAATAACTAAGATAAAGCGCTCTAGTTTTTGTAAAAGTTAAAAAAAATATCTCTTTCCTAAAGGTCATTTCAAAAATGAATACCAAAAATAATTAACTCATCAAAATTGAAAAATTGAGAATTTGATCATAAATTTTTTGTACTGTGTGGGCCCCATTTATGTAATATTTTGTAATTTTTTACCAATTTTTTCCTATTTTAGTAATAGTAATTTATTTTTCTCTTCGTAATTTTAGCTTTTTTTTTCTTAAAATGTATTAAATAAATCTAAAAGCTACAAACACAAATTTCCATATCTCTATTTTTTTTAAAAAGTTATCACAAGTAGTCGGATACCTTAAGGAGGCACAGTTTGGTTCAATTGTCAAAAATTGGTCAAAAATTCAAATAAAAAAATTTTTTAGCCTAAATTATTCTTTATATAATTTTCTATAATATCACAAAATTTGAAAGCTTTGAGACAAAAAAATTATGGGTAATGATAGCTTTTTTTTGTTCATTTTTATTTGCGTCCCAATGGCAAATAAAAATTCCAAGCTAATTTATCTCAGAAAGAAAAACTCATTTATCTTCATTTAAAATGCTAAGGTTTTTTTTTCTACAGTGCCTGATGCTTTGAAATTTTTTTACCCATTGCTAATAGTACATGAAACAAAATTTGGAAAACATTTTTGTAATAAAAGCAACAAATATTTTTTTAATTATAGTTGAATTTAGAATTTACTCATTTTTCAAGGAATTTTCGGCAAGCATTCAGAAAAAATGTATTCAACGTATATCACTTATCCTAGTAGTATACCTATACCAAGTATTGTTATACATAGCTTGAAATATTTGTAAGCCAAATTTTATGTGTGTACGTTAATTATTGTAGGAGTAGAGTAGCATTTTAAAATTCAGTCATGATTTTTAAAACTTTTCCTTAAAAAATTAAATGGTTAGTATTTTGTAGCATTTTGAGCACAAAATCTGCTTTATGTAATCCATATACATTGGTTACAAGCAAAAAAAAATTGTAAAAACCTTTAAATGAAAGATTTTAGTATAAATCGTACCATGTCGCCTTAATTTAAAACGTTTCTCTGGTTGTAGAAAAGCAGACATATAATATCAGTATTTTGCCTTAGGTAAGAATTATGCAAGCGGATAGATTAACCATTTAATTAGCGAATGTACACAAAATTGCTTAGGAAGGTTATTTATATGCATTTTCTCTCTCTCTCTCTTTGTTTTTAAAATTTGTATCTTTAAATGGCAATAAAGATATGCTATCTTATAAGAGACTTTGTAATACTTTGGATTAACCTGATTTTATTTTTAAATGAATATACTAATGATTGAAAAGTTGGTAAGAAATACATTTAGGAGTAGAAAATATGCTGATAACTTTACAGAATTTATCCGATAGTTAATTCTTAAAGATTTTGAAAATTGATTCAAATGATGAAAACCGTACAAATGGTGCTTTTTATTTATGTGTGTGTGTTATGGAAATATCTTTTTCCTCACTAGCAGACGAATTTTATTCATCGAATAATAATTCGGTTACTGAGGCAGTGAGAAATAAATTATAATTTCCTGATCTGCTGCTGAAAGTGAACACACAAAAAAAATTACGATATGCATCCTGCCGTGATATCACTCATTTTCATATGCACTTTGTAGTTACAACGTGAGGAAGCAATCGTCAGCGAGAAATTCGTTCAGAATGTGAAAGTAAATACTTTAAAAGGAAGCAGCGAGAAAATAGTTTTACTTGAAGAATCCAGTATTTTTCAACATTCTCCAATATTTAAAAAAACAACAACACTGTTATATATTATTTAATTACATCATTAATTTTATTAATTTGATATCTAATTGTGTACACTAATTAGTTTAGAGCTAACCAAATAGTTTTAAAATTGAAATATATTTTGATTTTAAAGAGAGTTGCCTCAATTCTTACATTTCTATATATATCTTCGACATAAAAAGCTACGCTTCAAGAAGGAACGATCTGAATGCAACGAAAATCGGTAAATGTGATGTATGTATATATAGAAAACAAAACGCTAATAGTATCATAGGAATTTAAGGTTTCATTAAAAAAATTCAGCTATAACAGCAAAAACAGGGGGAATATATTTTCATAGGGCAAGCTATGATCCGGCCGGGCATTAACTAGTAGAATTAATGATATCCTTTTACTGGATGGCTTGTCCTCCACGTACCAATTGACGAGTCAGTTCGGTGGATTCATGGACAGTGGGAGATGCCAGCTTATCATAGCAAAAGCATACGCTATTGATGAAATATTTGTGAAACAATCCGGCCAGAAAAGTGTTTCAGAAGCATGCAGAGAAGATTAGCAGTAAAAAAGATTGCGGTGCAGCCTGTGTAATCCCGAAAGGAAGGACAAAACTACGGAATATAAAATCTCGTGTATATACCTCCATGTTTATGACAACCAGAAGGGTCCGACTATTGAACGAAAAATGGTATCCATACCCTAACTCCTGATTATAGAACTGTATAGTAGATGACTGTGTGTGTCAGATGAATATCCCACCGCTGTCTTAGACATCTCTAAACACGTTTTACCGAAAATCATCAAAACTCAATTCGGTTAAAACAAGTTTAATCCAGTCCGAGAAATTCCATGTTGAATGCACTAGGCACCATCGCAAGCTGGCTTAGCGGTGTACATTAGTGAGGGGCAGTCAACACAAGCCTCCATGACCTCAGCCCCCCTTTCACTGAGTCACCTAACGATGGTCATTGTAGATACTGGTGTCCAGGTTATACGCCGAATCTTTAAAAAGGGTGCGCCAGAGGCTGAGAATGAAGACTGGACTGTCACACTGTCCTCACGTTCTTTTGCCGTTACCTTCTTGATTCTCTGTAACAGCATACTTTGGCTGAGTATGTTTTACTTAATATTGTTAAAATCGTAGAATGAAATCATCGCCCTGACAGAAATGTTGAGCAATCCTGTGATTTGAACACCCTGTTTCCTTTAGTTCAGTTTCGCTTTCTCTCTCAAATGGTGATGTTTGTTCGTGAATCCATCTACGAGTTCATGTGGACTGATGGAACCACATTTGCATTAAATTTATAACTTATCATTGAAATGTTCTCTATTTTATGCTCCATTTCAATGAGCTCGAGTACTAGCTGGACCAGAGGTCGGCAACCTTTTAGCTGTAGCGTGCCAAACCAATCTACCAATATGATTCAGTGTGCCACGCACTAGGTTATTTTTTAAACAATTCAATTCCCACGATAATGCATGCAGAGTTAGATAATAGATAGATTTACAGTTTTATTATACATTAATTTTGCCTCATTTAAAGATTTTTCTTAACATTTAAAGATTTTTCTTTATTTAAAATAAGCAGCATAAGATATAACTATTTCTTCAACAAAAGTAAAAAAAAAAATTCAAGTTGTACATATATTATGTATTTTTAAACATATTTATTAAAAACGAAAGAGATAACATAAAATATAAGTTTTTCTCTTCATTATAATTAAACAAAAAAATAAATAAAAATTTTAATGCTAACCTAGTACTTACACCGCTTTGCACTTTCATATCACAAAATCAGGGGCATAATTTGCGAGTTTCAATTGAACACGATTTTGAGCATTCAGTTGTTAAACAATTTTTTGCGGACTCGAAATATTTTTCATATGAGGTAAGATTTTTTTTACTTAGATATGCAGAACCAAAAGCGGAAAACGGAGTACATGTAATTTTTTCTCTTCAAACAATTAAATCTCTCTAGCAAGGACATTCAATAATTTATAAAATAGTTAAACATTTATCTTTATAGAGTTATGTGTTTCAGATTTTTTCGTAATTCACAGTAAATGTCCATAATTCTGAAGATATTTGTCAAATAAAGTTCATTACAAATCAAATAAAGTCCAGCTTCCATCCACTCAAAAATTGACAAATTTGTAGAGTAGTGCAGAGTGCCACTGAGAATCATGCTGACCCCTGAGCTGGACAGTTATTGACCACCAAAAGTAACCATTTACACATTCCATCGTAAGATACGTGTATACGCAATTTCGTAGCTTTCAAAAAAACCCTTTTGGTGTGTCACTTTTTTTGTTACAAAGTGTATTATTTCAAATAATGGAATAGTTAAAATTTCTTAAGTTTTAAAAGTAACTGCACATTTTTTGCAGAGTGCTCAAACAATAATAAAATAGAAATATAATTTAATGAGCCAAAAGTATATTGTTATATATAAAAAAAAGTTAGCGAAACTCGAAAGAAATATGGAAGTATATATAATGTGGTTACAGGCAATCAATTTCAATTTAAACATTAAAAATATTTTCAAATTTCGGGGATGTTCAGGTCTTTTTAAAATACTGTAGTTACAATGGTGGTATAAGAAGAAATAAAGGTTTAGGAAGAGAGTTTTTTTTTCTCTAGTGAAGAATGACAGGCAGAGGAAAAAGTGACTTAACAACAAATGATGTACATTATTGTAAAACGATTTCCCTGGAAATACCATCTTTCTAGGCCATATGAACAGGAAATGTCTTTCCTTGTACGTTAATAACATTTCAAGAACAATTTAAACTTGCTTTGGAAATTATATCGGATTTAAAAAGAAAAATATAAACTTATTGAATTTTTGCAGTTTAACTCTTTGTGAAGTTTGCATTCAACAGTAAATGTGTAAGAACAGTAACACAGTAAACTTGTGAAGTTTGCATTCAACGGAGGCGCACACAAGGTGGGAACTCGGAAGCCAAACGATTTTTAATTTTTTCCATAGAGAATATCCCTCGGCCCTTTCATCAAAGTGTTTTTAGAATGTACCCCCTCATTAAAGTGGTTTATGTACGCCACAGTAAGAATGTAAAAGTTCAATAAGTTCGTCATCTTAATATTTTCTGACTTTTCTTTTATATTCTCCCTGTTTCTCCATTATTTCAAATTTAACCAATATAAAGGCTTGGATGTACTCGAAAGAAGTTAGTAATTTGCACAAAAGGAATGTGCAATGTTTATATTTACATATGAATAAAAACTATACAAAACAATGCCATATAGAAGAGTCTGATTTATGTAAAAGATCTAATTCAAATAGGAACAATATAGTAAAGTGAGTGAATTTCATAGAATTAGGAATTATTTTCCATCAAAATAAGTCCCATTTTTTCAGAATTAAATTAAGAATTCGTGACGCTCTATCCGAACCAGTACCAAATATATCAGAATTGAAAAATAATTATAATAATCTGTTTCTAAGCTAATAAATACAATGTATGTATCCTCTAAATAGGAAAAAAAACTTCCGAACTATTCTTTTCATAAGCTGAGAATAAATACTATAATGTAAGAAAAATACTCTATAGTCGCGCGGTATTGTTTCTAAATTTTATTTTACTGTTTTTCGAAAAATTTGACAACGATGTACTTTATAGCACATTATAAGTATTTTGAAGTGAAGATACGTATATTGATGTTCAAAATTATGAGAATTTGTATCTTTAGTCAGATTTTTGGAAAAGTACTGAACGAAAGGTAAAATTAATGCTTTCAAACTAAGTCGAATTAGTGTCAATTACGCAAACGTACATGTGTGTGTAAGCTATGCATGAGAAAAACTTCTTTATAAGCGCACAAGTCAATTAACTGTGCTTCATTTGTTCGGAAACCCTTGACAATTTTCATGTTCTTTTTGTTCTAGTTTGGTTGTTTGTTTTGCAACATTCAACACGAAGTTTAAAAGCGAACAGTTAAAATGAATAACGATCAGCATTTTGATAATGAAAGGAAATGGCGAATGATCAGAAGACTTGAGGCAGGGAAGTCTCAAGCGCAGATTGTTGTAAATTTTAATGTAACGACCAGCGTTGTGTGCAACTTGACTACTGGCGTAACTAGCTCTAAGTGGGCTCTGCACCAAAATTCCTTGAAGGGCCCTTTTTCGGAAAATAAATAAAAATTATTTCTTTGAATAGGAATTTTTCGATTTCTTTTAGAATACTATCCCGGGGCTGCGGTAGCCCAGTGGTCAAGGTGTATCGGATCATGGCAGGCATATCATGAGTTCGAGCCCAGTACCACTAAAGACCCGCCGTGTAGGGCAGCGTTGCAGGTTAAATCTGCCGAGAGCTGAAATGTCGTCGCGTTGGTGTGGTGTGGTAGTTAGAAGAGGGGGTGCCAGCTCAGGTGTCGTCCACGTCACTTGACCATGGTTCAAAATTACGTGGTCCGTTGCCAAATGCCCTCGTGTAGCTGAACAGAGTGACGTTAATATTCACTCACTCACTTACTCAGAATACTATCCCTTGTCTCCTCATTATTTTGAGTATAACGATATCTGCTTTTAAAGTTTTCTAATCGTAGGAACAGAGATGTAGAATTCATGGAAAAATTTCAACCGTTTGAAGCCAGTGACAAACGATCTTATAAACTTAAATTTAAGTTCTGTTTCTTTTTTTTTTTTAATAAGACCGTTGATAACATTTCCCGATTTTTTTCACTCATATGTTGGGGCTCCTGTAACTTGGAGGCCCAGTATCATTGATACGGTAGTAGCTACGCCCCTGAACTTGGCATTCTAAGGAGACCAGATAGCGTAAATGGAAGGCATGATCAAGGTTTTTCGACAGCCACGACGTCCAATGAATATCGATATTATTCAATTACAGTGAGACATAACAATCAACAGCTCCAGTTTGTCTGTTGAACACTTATGACTACGATAACCCATGTTTCAAAGGTAACTGTTTCCAGAAATAGTTACCTTTCTACAAGGGAGAGAGATGATTGCAAAAAGAAGACCTGCTTCTGCAAAGAAGAGCCCGCTTAATCAGTGCCGGCTTGGGGTGGGCGCCCAGGGGCCTGGGGTCCGGATAAGCTGGATTAACCAGGTTTTCTGGTGATAAATTTCGATCCGCCAGCGTGAAGAGGGCCCGTAGATCTTCTGCACCCGGGGTCCGAAATGAGCTTAAATAGGCACTGCGCTTAACATTGGATCTGAGACCAGAGAAAGAGCATTCAATTCAATGATAGGTCAAGATTCAGTTTAACCATTTATTCTGCCTGCATCTTCATTTGGTGGGGAACCACTACATATCTCTAAAATCCTAGAAAGAGGCCGATAAAGCAGTGGATATTAATGATCTAGGCAGGAATCTTGTTGGAACGATGTACAGATCTCCATATCTTTGGTAGAGGGTCTGTGACATATAGGGATGAAATATTGCACCTCTAATTTCTTTTCTCAAAGGTTAAGTTTACTCTGGTTTCGTTTTAAGGAGAATAACACTCGTCCACAACACTCTTCTCCCCTCTTGGGAAGACGACAGGATCTCTTCTTTCCCCTCCTTGAACCATCTAGTAAAAAAGAAAGGATCAAGCTAGAGGGGTGAGATTGACTGCCAGTGAGACTCATATACTGTCTGATTTTCAGCAGGAATTTCCGTTGTGAAAGGTGCATAACTGTAAGAGGAAAATAGGGAAACATACTTTCTATTAGCCCATTTTTCCCCCTTGTTTCTAGTAACCTTTTTTTAGAAATTCCAGCGCTGATGAGTCACACTCAGGATCATCAAGCTATAACTGTTATTGCCATTTTACAGTACATTGAGACCCATGTAAATATCTAATTTTATTAAAATCCCTTCGATAATTCTGGAAATATCAATCACAAGTTAAATACCTTTTAATTTTAAATACACACCAGCTTATTTTACTGCTTTGGTAATGCATTTCATCCCCATAAGTAATTAGTTTTCTCCTTCTATTACACATTTACTGTTTCATAATAATTTGTTCACTTATATTAGTTTCCTCTCAGTAAAACTTCTAAAAATGAAGGAAAAATTAAAAATTAACGTCTTTGTCGCGTAATACAAATTTAATACAGCAAATGTTCGTAATCATAATATTGCAAATAAAAAGCTATTTCTCTTAATCTATTAAAAAAGGCTGTGAAAGCAATTAATCACTGTAATATTGCAAATATAAAAGTTAGTTAGACAGAACTGAAAAGCAATGTTCTTTTTTTGCAATGTTATACATATTTATGTGAATTATTTTAACTTACTATTCATTATAATCAGTCTGTACAACTTAAGCATCTTCTAGTTTTGATTAAGTTCTACATATGCCAAAAAATTATACTTTAAATTATAGGTTTATTTACCAAGCTTTTCGAGTAGAAGTAATGGCACATTTTTCAAGATTCTTGGGATCTCGAAGATCCTAAATTTTTTCACTATTCTTGTTGAGTTTACTCAATTTATTTTGCTACGAAAGATAAAAGTAAATATGAATTAATAACTAAATAAAAGTCTCAAGTTTATAAGAAATATACTAAAAGGCAGAGTAAATTTGCTTAAATAACAGAATGAAATTAGTGTTTCGTCTTTAATAAATAGCTATATAAAAACTAATATTTATAAACAGCTATTAGCTATATATATATAGCTCTGATTGGGCGAGCTAACGAGCATAGAATTTCTATAACCAGATAAAAATTCTAACTAAATATGGGGGGACATCCACTGATAAATTATTGCTTTTCCTATAGATTACTGCCACGAAACCTGAATTGAGTATCCAGTGATTATAGTAAACATGAAAATTGAAATGACAAGCTTCAGATAAGTCAGTTCAAGCAAAAGATAAACTTTTCATTATACCAACAAAAAAGGCATTGAAATCTTAGTTAATGGTATGTTTGGTTTATCTACTTCCTCTTCAACATTCCATAGAAGTAATAATTTACTTTGAATGAGGTACAAAAGCTTGTTGTGATAACGGTTACCATGTGAGACTTTTCTTTTCAAGCACCCCTGATGTGATTTAGCTGAAGCTGAACAAAATGAAGGGGGTTTCTCTGTAAGGGATACGTAAGGGAGTCGTTACAACCCCACTTTGAATTGATGGAAAGGTCATAAAATGACCACTCTAAGGAGATAATGAAAAGAAATATGGTCTATATCCAGTTTTCCTTATCTTGCGTTGAGATGAGTGTTAGTACTAAAATTTTCACATAGCATCCAGTGGGTGCTACGCCTTATTACTCTCTAGCCTAGTCCTTCTAAAATGTTTTTCTCAGATATTTACAAATGATAAAATATTGTTAAATATGAGAGCTTTATGACATGTATTTGCAAGGCATTTTAACTATTCATTTCGCATCTAAATCTTAATTGAAGGAAATGTCACTTCTTTTGGATAAAAATTCGTACATTTTGCCGTTAGAGCACATTTTTAATTAAAAAAACTTGTGATGTTTTTACTCCGCCATTTCGTTCTACAGTGATCGTTTAATTATTTTATCACCAAAGAATTGTACTTATCTTCAGATTTATCATTGCATGATGCATTATGATAAATTTGCTACAAGATCCATTTTCTTTATACTTTTCTTCTACCTTTTTCTTTCTTACACATTCCAATTATGTACAGTCGGACTCAGGTTTAACGAACCCTTATTTAACGAATTTTTCTCTATCCCGGGTTAAGAAGGTGGTACCCCCTCCCCCCTATTTAACGAAAAATAAATCTCAAATTAACAAATTGTTTCTACAGCTGTAAATTTTTTTTACTAGGTATTATTAAAAGAAAAATTGGTTTTTTCAAATGACATATGTTTTTTGTCTGGAACGGAAAAAGACTTTTCTTGTAAGCAGCAATTTTCGACGGGAAAAGGTGCTATTAGAATTATTAGACATTACAGATGCAGGTGAGTCATGAGTGCAATCAGTCTATTGTGTGAGTTTTGAACAGGATAGGAAATTCCTTTCTTTTATCAACCCACTCCCCAACACAGTGGATGTTTTAAGATTTTAAGGATTGTGTTATATTTGATGACGGACTGCCTATCTATGCAACTGAAGTTGAGGAAATCGTTGATTTGTCGGAGCCAATGAATAGCGATTCTGATGCAGAAATCGATAATGAAACTATTATCAAAACTGTTACATTTTTGTGCTTTACATTGTTCGGAAATTGTGGAAACATATCTCATGAAGTAACGATGATAGTAATGGTGTAAATAGCGCAGTATTTTTTTTTCCAACATAAAGTCGAAAAAGAACTCTTTCGATTTTGGAATCAAAGAGATTATCAAATATTTATTTGTCAGTATTTCAAAATTTCTGATTTACTGATGCGTAATAATTCACTAACAGTATTTTTAGTTGTTGAATAAAAAATGTGTAATTTCTTACTATGGATGCTTTTATGCAGTTGCTTATAATAGAATTTCCAAAAGATAATGATTTATATTTCGTTTATACCCCGATGTAACGAATAAACCCGAATTAACGAACAAAATGCTCAGTCCGATGAATTCGTTAAATCGGGGTACGACTATATGTATATTTTGGAACAATAAGTAAGCTGCTGTCTTAAAGCTTAGCTTCCGTGCAAAATATAGATTTTGAGTTAACTCACAATGATTCTGATAATTCCACTAATAATTGTCTTACACCTACAATACAATTTTGTTGCCTATATCTATATACACTCTGTCGCAAAAAATATATGCACCCAGAAGAAATCAAGCTACAATCACGAAACTCGGCAAGAATGTAGTCTGGTAAGAGATATGCAAATGATTAAAATTTCGAAGCCAATGAGACAAGGCTAAGTGTGCTATGCGCATATTAGTTGCGCAACTGGGAGAGTTTAAAAGCATGAGTACGAGCGCCGTACGGCTATCCAAACGAATCTGATGACTTTGATAGACGATATTGAGACTTAGGATGCCTCTAAGACGTAACCGGCGGCAGTACGAGCAGCTGACGGACTTTGATAGGGGCCGTATAATAGGTCTCAGAGAAGCAGGTTGGTCGAATAGACGTATCGGCCGCCACCGCGGTCGGAGCGATATGGTAGTTGCTCGGTGTTGGCAACAGTGGATCACAGAAGGTAGAGTGTACCGTCGCGGAGGGTCAGGACGTCCCAGGAACACAAATGATCGCGAGGATCGTGCAATCAGAAGAGTGGCCACTTCGGCACCAACAACGTCGCTAGCATCGATTCAACGCCACTTACCTCCTTCCAGACATCCAGTGCCACCAAGAGAAACCATAAGGAGACGACTGACCGAAGTTGGCTTGAGGAGCCGACGTCCGCTAAGACGCTTGCCACTGACCCCACATCATAGGCAGTGTGGACTGGATTTTTGCCGACCTCGGGCAACTTGGAGTGTGACAGACTGGAGAAGTGTCATCTTCAGTGATGAATCCCGATTCAGTCTCAGTGATGATGACCACCACACACGTGTCTGGAGGCGCACCGGCCAGCGGTCCGATCCGGCATTTATTGTCGAGCGGCATACAGCAATTTCACAAGGTGTGACAGTGTGGGGAGCAATTTCTTGGGACACACGATCATCTTTAGTGGTCCTTCAAGGCACTTTGACAGCTCGCAGATACGTGGACGATATTTTAACGCCGATTGTGCTACCCATGCTATCAAGTCGCCCAGGTGCCATTTATCAACAGGATAATGCTCGTCCACATACTGCACGACTCTCCCAACAATGTCTTCAAGGATATGACGTCCTACCATGGCCTGCCAGGTCACCAGATCTTTCGCCAATAGAGCATGTCTGGACGCGCTGGGAAGGCAACTGCAGCCGTCCTGAGATACAGGAGAATTAACTGCGCAGATGCAAAGACTATGGCAGGATCTTCCACAGGGGGTCATAAGTGATCTAATTGAATCGATGCCACGCCGAATTTCGGCTTGTATAGCTGCCAGAGGTGGCTTTACTACTTACTGATTTTTAACCTTTTGCAAGCTGTAACCGCTTAATAAAATGATATTTTGTTCTGAATTTTTAATCATTTGTTTATTTTTATATACACTACATGCATACCAAATTTCGTGAATGTAGCTCAATTTCTTCTGGGTGCATATATTTTTTTGCGACAGAGTGTATATAGAGTTTTGGCTGTTAATATTTCTTTTAAGATAATCTGTGTATATATGATTCCTATTTCTCCCCCCCACCCATCACTCTATTGCTGAAGCATACAGTAATTCTTACTTATTCCCATATTCTAATTCATAAAATTGAAACAGATTGGGAAAATCGGTATTGATAAATTTAACATGGGCGAAAGAAGATATTAGTTACATTTTAAATTTATTTTCACTTTTCTTTGCCTTCGTGTGTTATTTTGAACAGTTACACGTACGCAGTCTTACAATGCTTATCCGAAATCTTATTTGTAACTGTTTAAAGTGTAAAATAGCGGGCCCCTTGGCGAAGTCAATTTTTTGCCGACCGGAATCGGTCGCCAAGCAACTTAATTCAGCGATAGGTGTTCTGAGAATTTACAAAGTAGAATTTTGCAATGAAAATAAGGAAATATTAATGAGAATTGAAAAAATATATTAATAAAAACATTGCTTAAATATATTTATAAAAAAAGTTATTAGGAAACCAATTCCGGTAGCCAAAAAATTGACTTCGTCAAGGGGTTCCCTATTCTGCACTTTAACCTTGTAAATTTATATTTTGAAATCTCAAAATGAATGATAAAACACAAAATAATTTTCATAAGAATAAATGACGTTTAAAAAAACATAAATTTCATCTCTTTGTTTTCTCTTGGAAATTATTTTGTATTTTCCTAAAAAATGCATAAATAAGGTTTATGCAAATGTATAAGCACGTAACCGTATTTTAACATATAATACACCATTATTATACAGTCAGCGCATAGGAAAAATGAGTCATATTATAAACATTTATTTATAGATGACTTGAAGAGTAAGATGTATTTCTGAAATAATTAATTTGAAAATCCTTCTGTATTACCACATAAGCATATCAAGTTTCATTACATTCCGATAGCAAATGATTCATGAAAGGTTAACAAGGGGGTTCACCCCGATTTTACTTAATATTTTTTACAAGCAAAAATAAATGCTTTTAGATAAGCAACGCTTAGATAATGCCGACAGAGAGGCAAGGATAACCATACTGAAAAAATAGAAATGAATCTCTCTCTCTCTGTTATCGATGGTAATTTATCTAATACAGTAATTTAAAAAACAAAAAAAAACAAGGACAGTCATGCATGGTGTTGAATCTCGCAGGGCGAACTAATTAACCTAAATAAGACTTTTTATCATTAAAGAAATTAAAAACAAATTACTGAATAAGAAGATTATTTTTCTCACTTATTTTACACTAGTGAAAGTTATTGAGAAATTTAAGGATACTTTATAGTAGCATCAGTGGAGTCATCAAAGCGGAGTGTCAAATAACGGCTGAGTTTTTTTCTTTGCTTTCTTGTTAGCTTACTCATCTTATTGAAAGTGGGACAACTTTCTTTAATGATTTATTTATTGTTGAATGGTATTTGAAGTGTTTTTAATATTTCTGTAATCATTAGATTTGCTGAGTGAAAACGGAGTGTTTTGTTTGTATTAGATACAATTGAATTGAAAGAAATTTAATTCCTTATAATCTTGATCTGAAAGTGTTGCAAAAATCAGCAATACATGGCATTAAAATTTGATAAACTTTTTTGTAATTTCTCAGGACCAATTTTGATAATTTCCTTTTTCTGAAATTCTTAATTTTCGTAAATTAGTCTATGTAAAATCCGTCAAGTAATACATAACTCAGTTTTAAATAAGTGGGAAAACATAAAACAGTAAGCAATATGTACGATATTCCCAGAAAAAAAAATAAAGCAGTTACCAAACATTTTTGTCTCATAGACCGCTTGCCATGTTCTTCTGTGTTGTGTAGACCCCTGTTTACCTAATATTGAATTTTTGATAATTCTTCAACTTCAGATGTGTTTTTAACAGCTGTTATAAAACTAGTTACTTTAAAAGATTTAAATTTCTAACTGTAGGGAAGTGTAGTGTGAAAAACTTTAAAAAATACGTGTTAAGTTTAAACTTTAATTAATTAAATGAAAATTAAAATTTAGTGTCTCTGTTAAATAAAATAACTAAGCGAAAATCAAATGCTTTTAATGTGAGTGATGAAACTTTTAAATGAATAGTTCATTTTAGGGTTTTTGATTAGTAGCTTTTGAGTTAATTCTAATTTCGGAATTTTTAAATGGTCAAAATGTATTATTAGTCAGCCGTTGGTATTTTTAGCGCATTTCCGTGTTCAGGGATTCATTAAAAAAAGGACATTTGCTTACTCTCGATTTTTAACAGTGTAGATAGAGAGATATGTGTTCCTATTATAATAAAATACTATTAAAGTAAATAGGCAACATCTGTGCATGTGTAGATTATTCCATTCATTGAAATCCAAAATTAAAACCATGACCTGCTTAAATGAGAACAACTCTCTCTCGTAAGCCCCCCTTGACTCCCAATTTTTCTCCCGCTGATGTACACCCCTTGCAGGTCGTCGTCGACCCCTGGGGGTAGATATAGAGCACTTTGGGAATCTACGGAATAAAGTCATTCTCAGTTACTAAGAGAATTACAGAATATAATACTATTATAGGAATATCTTTTTTTTTTCCTTCTTATTTTTAAACACAGAAGTGAACATTTTAATTAGTTTTTGCTTGAATTTCAAAGATATTTGTCTTCCGGATATAGTCAATAGATAACTCACACAATAATTTAATTTAACTGATTAGTTCTAGACAGGGGTGTAACGCGGAGAATATTAGAGTGCCCCCCCTGTAAAAGCCAGGTTTTACACCCCAAGCAGGATCTTACAAAGGGTACGTGCTTGGTGTTAGTCAGGCTTTGGGCCTCCTAGAATCCTGCCCCCGTCCCCCAGCGATGCAGGGGTTGCGGGTGTACGCTACGCTACCGGTTCTAGAGCCTGTGTAAATTATCGTTGAAGATAGTTTATGGGGTACTTGGCCCTGTCAGATTCTTATCTCCCTTAAAGATTCTGGAATATCCAGTGCTAATTAAATCGGTTACTACAGAAAAATTTAACTTTTCAAAATTAGAAAAAAACTTGATTTTTTTAATAAAATATTACATTAAAATTTAAGTATTAAAGAACTTAAACAGGAGAAAAGACGGAATAAAGTAATCAGGAGAGTGGGTTGGCCAAGTCTAGTCAATCTGGATGTTGCAAAAAATCCGAAAGATGATGAAATATTAATTTTAGATAAGATACTTATGCTGTTAAAAAAAGAACTTGAATGAGTGTCAAAGATGACACGATATTATGTATTCAAAAGTTTGAAAAGCCCTGTGTAAATGTGTACATAAAAGCTTATATCTTTCTATATGCTGGTCTTGATATTTTCTAAATGAAGAATGATGAGCTAAATATATAGCTCTCAGGATGACATGCACATATACACAAACAAGAATGGATATATATATAATAATATTAGAAGTAAAACAACGTTAGATCCACTGAACAGGAAGATTTGACCTTTATTGCAATGTTTTATTACTAAAGGACGTAAAGTGATACACACAATTCAGATTTTACTATTTCAGTCAGCACCGTACAATAGAATAATAATGCCACGAAGTTTATATAATAACTCTTCACCAGATGTATCAAAATGCAAATGTTCTGTCACTCTTGAATTTGAATCAAAAATCTGCTGTTTAACAGGTATGCATTTTATCTCGATTCCAAATGGACATTAATTCATTCCCTCTATTAATTAGTTGTATCAAAAATCCTGAAAAATTTCATCCCAACAAATATAAAAGCATTTGAAAAACTTAAATTTTTTAACTTTACTGACAACGAAAAAAAAGAAAGGAAAAGGAATAAAGGGATGACCAGAACTCTGATATAAAAATTACGCAATTTTTAAAAAAAAAAAACAACTGATGGTATTTTTAAAACATACAAAACATTAAGTTTATCTAAGACTTTGACTTTTGAATATCTATCTTCAAAATCCCCGAAACAATCTACAGTCCACTCAACTTATCATCCGAATGGTTTTACTAAAAGACAAATCGAATATATATATATAATTCAAAATAAACGTTTAAATTTTGAAGCGTAAATTCCTTGATGCGAGACTGACTGTAGAAACATAAATTTTCTATTATGTTGAAAAAGTAAAGTAAAATATGTATTTTTTTTCTTTAAAAAGTTGAATGAAATACTCAAATAAATAAAATTCTATAAATAGAATATTATTCCTTGCTGGAATGCTTTGTGTATATTTGTATATAATCAGTAAAATAGTATGCCTTTTACATAAACTTAATTTAAGAAACAAGAAATAATATTTTTAAGACGTAGCAATGTGCAGTGTGTGTAACTTTTATAACTAATTAATTTTAAGTTAAAATTCTTTTGAAAATAGATAAACAATAATTTTAATAGTATTTATACCAAGACGTGTGTGATATTGTTATTTATTTACTAGTAGAATAATTTACGTTATGTTGTCGGCAACCTTTAAGATCTTCCTACAGATAAAAAAATCATCTGTGTGGGTCGCATTATTTAATTTAAAAATACTGAGTTATTTGTTAAGGTATTCTATCATAATTAATAAACAAAGTTAGGCTTAGAAATGTGTATTATTACACGAAATCTAAAGCTTATAAAGGCATATAACAACTTAAAAAATTGAATTAAAAGTGCATTAGTAAAATTCAACTGAATCAAATTTAAAAAAAATTATATGAGTAAAGTTAATATGAAACTTACCCCTGTAATATTTCACCTTTTTTGTAATCAAAATTTTAATTTTAATCTCTCTCACTCTTTCTTTCAATATATATATATATATATATATATATATATATATATATATATATATATGTGGCATGCAGCCAAAACCAAAACCAAGCAGCCTTCGCGCGCAGGCGCATCAAAGTAAAAGCAGAACTGAAACTCTAAAAAGAGAGACTCTTGAGAAAAAACTTTGAATTAAAGAGAGAGAAAGGAGGACGCGAGAGGTGCGCGAGCAGGCGTTACCTTCTAAATACAATCGTCAAACTTATCTGTAAAAACTTTTCTACCTTTTTAATTAATTTTTGTTTAATGTTAAAATAAAATAGAAGAAAGACCAACGTCTTGGACCCCTTGTTGTCTCCCACAAATTATGGGGGCTCAGCCGGGATAGATCGATAAACTTTCGATTTTGAACCAAAGTCTGGACAATGAACAACAGCGTCCGTGAAGGAGACGCTCCGCCATTTTTCGAAAACTTCGTTCAACCTGTGTAGAGGTTTGAACTCAGCATGAAAATTCCGCCTGTGTAGAGGCGATTGAAAAAAAAAAAAAACAATTAACTCCTAAAATTGCTAGATGGGCCTTATTTTTAGAAGACTTTAATTATGAAATTATTCATCGCCCAGGCAAACAAATGGGGCATGTAGATTGTTTAAGCCGTTATCCTGTAATGACCATAACATATGATGAAGTAACCACTAAACTTGCAAATTGTCAGCGAAATGACGAGTACATTAATTCATTGAAAACCCTTTTTAGAAAATAAGCAAATTAATGATTTTGTTGTAAAAAATGATGTCCTATATAAAATTGAAAATGATAATGATGTTTTGGTTGTACCTCAACAGATGCAAACAGAAATTGTTAAAAATATTCATTCTAAAGGACATCTTGGTATTAATAAAACTGAAAGCATGGTAAAACAAAGTTTTTATTTTCCTAATGTTAGAAAATGTGTTGAAAATGTTATTAATAATTGTATTGAATGCATTCTTGTAAACAAAAAACGAGGGAAAGGTGAAGGGTTGTTAAATCCTATTCCTAAGGAAAATATCCCTCTTAGCACTTACCATATTGACTATTTAGGTCCTTTACCATCTACAAATAAAAACTATAACCACATTCTTTCAATAATAGATGCATTCACTAAATTCGTATGGTTATATCCCGTAAAGTCTACCTCTTCCCGTGATGCTCTAGACAAACTTAAACAGCAAGAGATTACATTTGGCAATCCTCACCGTATCATAACAGATAAAGGTACTGCATTTACCTCAAAAGAATTTCGAGAGTACTGTGAAAATGAGAACATCCAACATCTAAGCATAACAACTGGAATACCCCGAGGGAACGGACAAATTGAACGGATCCATAGTTCTCTGATCCCAATCTTGTCCAAGCTATCCATTGACGACGCATCAAAATGGTACAAGTTTGTTCCAGCCGTACAGAGAACACTCAATTCAACGATTTCACGAAGCACTCGGATGACGCCGTTTCAACTCCTGACCGGAGTAAAGATGAGGACCAAACAAGATCTAGAAATTCTAAAACTATTGGAAGAGGAAATCGTGGAGACATTCACCGAAAATCGTGAAAAATTCGGGAGGAAGCCAAGCGAAACATTCTGAAGATGCAAGAAGAAAACTGTCGAAATTTTAATAAGAAACGGAAAAAGGCATACCAGTATGAGATCGGAGATATCGTCGCCATCCAACGGACACAGTTTGGAACTGGCTTGAAACTGAGGCCTAAGTTCTTTGGTCCCTATGAAGTCATAAAAGTAAAACCTAAAGATCGATATGATGTTAAAAAAATTGGACTGCATGAAGGACCCAATACTACATCCACAGCAGCAGACCACATGAAGATGTGGGGAGGAACTGTCTAGTTCAGAAAAATTTTGATATGTTTAATCTCTATATATTTGTCGTATAGTCCTTGTCTGTTCCGTTTTTTTTTTTTTTTGTATGTTTCAGATTCTCCTCTGGTCTCCATGGAAATACCGCTGCGGACAGCGTACGGTCAGGCTGGCCGTTGTGGCATGCAGCCAAAACCAAAACCAAGCAGCCTTCGCGCGCAGGCGCATCAAAGTAAAAAAGCAGAACTGAAACTCAAAAGAGAGACTCTTGAGAAAAAACTTTGAATTAAAGAGAGAGAAAGGAGGACGCGAGAGGTGCGCGAGCAGGCGTTACCTTCTAAATACAATCGTCAAACTTATCTGTAAAAACTTTTCTACCTTTTTAATTAATTTTTGTTTAATGTTAAAATAAAATAGAAGAAAGACCAACGTCTTGGACCCCTTGTTGTCTCCCACATATATATATATATATATATATATATATATATATATATATATATATATATATATATATATATATATATATATATATATATACATATATAGATAGATAGATAGATATATATATATTGCATTTTTATATTGGATTATATATATATATATATGTGTGTGTGTGTGTGTGTGTGTATGTATATAAATATATATGAGAACCATTCAAAATTTTCTTAAGAAATTGAGGTTTTAAATAAATATATGCAGAGTGACATGCATTTTCAAAGAAATTTCACTTATTTTTGCTGTATTTGAATTCGAAGCTTAAGTTAAGTTAAGCACTTTCTTCCTTCAGGAAACATTCAACAAACAAAAATTGAAATTTGCGGTGAAAAAAAAATGAAAAACTGTAAGTTGTTATCAATCAATAAGACAAAAAAAAATTCTTCAAATAGAAAAAATTTCTGTTATTCAGATCCTTTTTGTAGGATATTGTAGTTTTCAAAGGCTCTTTATTTTGATTACATTCAATTTTCTTTAAATAAGTTCTTCAATTTACGTATTCTTGTAATCAAAATACTCTCTATCCTATTTAAATTTTGCTTATGTCACAAAACTTCAAAATCGTGCTTTTGTTATGTAAAGCAAAGCATTTCCTATGGACTAGGGATATTTTTGATAATCAATACAAAATTTCACAGTTGGAAAAATATTTCGAATGCGATTTTTTTTTCTGAAAAAAAAAACTGTTTTTAAAGGTTAAAACTTTGTTCCTCCTTTATGAATACAGTTCTCCTTGATTCAGTTTAAGAAACTGGCGATCAAATTCTTTATTTGTTTGATTATAAGTAGAAATTTGATGGAAATATTATTTTAAGATTTTAAATTTTTAAAATCACTAGCTGAGAGAGAGAGAGAGAGGTATGAAAAAAAGGTCCAAAAATATTCACAATTTAAAAAATTGTGAATATTTTTCGAAAAAATGTAAAAAGAATAAGATAAAATTTTGCATATATATATATATATATATATATATATATATATATGTGTGTGTGTGTGTGTGTGAGAGAGAGAGAGAGAGAGAGAGAGTGTATAAGCATTTTAAGTGTACATTCCTTTGAAGTGAAATTTCTTCCTCTATCAAAAATATTACCTGATTGTTCTAGGTTTCAATAATGTATCCGTTTTTTTAGTAATGATACACAAATTACTAATCACCAATTATGCTTTCAATATACCATAAAATTTCAAATTATGTCCTTATTTATGGTGTAAAATGAGGAACACATTGAATATTTTAAAGAACTTTTCAGATCATATAAAACTATGAATAGCGTCAGCCGGTTATTTTTTAATCCTTTAAAAATCTGATTTACTGTCATTATTGTTTCCGAACATAAAAATCATTTCGGAACATATATATATAATGACTACAGTAAAAAGGAGCTTTTTTGTGTGTAAATCCCGTGCAGTATTGAATCATCAAACTGCACGAGCTTATCTCTCCATTCATGAGTCAAAATTACTCTATTTATAGACGCATTAGTTAATTGAATTTACTTATATAAATTTCAATCACGAATCCCATTCGCCATCTATTTTTGAGTTTCATCTCCACTTCACTGAGTTACATCTTGAGAATCACCCTTACAATTATTTCACAGCCTGGATGGGGTTCATTCTCCGTTACTTACGTTTTAACAAGTGTGGCGTCTGGCTAAATCATATTTCATTTTTAGCCAACGAGTTTTAATTAATGGCTGACTACAAGTATCCCGCCTAACGACTGTGATATCGCGACCGGAAATCAAGAGTTTCAATTCGGATAAGCCAGCCTTACAGAGGCGACATATAAGGCGCCTCTTCTTATCATTTCATCACCATCCAATTTTTATAAAAGCGGTTTTTTGCTTCTATGATTTTCGTTGATTGATGTATACGTCCGCACTTGTATAGAAGGGGGAAGGGCAAGTTTAATTTAAACAAAGTACAATAGATAAACTTAAAAATAGTGCACCGCTATCCGCAGATATCAGAAAAGGAACTCCTGTCAAGTGAAATCTGATATTGTTTATTTTTCTTATATTTTGGTTTCGGGAGAACATTCATGCTGCTAGACCAAAACCAAATTTAGTTTGTATAAATTAAAATGTTTTATGTTGTTTGTAGAAATTCAACGCTACCCTTTGTAAGGAAATAAACCTAAAAACCTGCATTTTGTAATAGTAGATGTAGATTTACTAACGAGATAATTGGGTGGTATTTTTTCACTCAATACTAGACTTCCTGATGCAAACAAATAGCACTAAAAATAAACTTATGGTAAGTCTTTTTTAATTGCATGTGTAATTTACGAAAAATGAATAAATAAAGGAAATAAATTATAATGTTACTTGGATGAGCTCCGGTTAATGAATTTTAAAGGAATTTTTTGTATGGATTTACAGAGATTCTTCTTTTTAAGCTTATTATATTAATTTTGATGAGGGCGAATACATTGAAATCTCTAACGTATGATCCATTTTGAAGCTAAAAAATTTTAAATTAAAGAAAAAATCTAAATTGGTTTTAAGGTATCCGACTACGTTCGGAACCGTGATTTTGCAAAGCGCATAAATGGATAATTTTCATGATATTTAGTGTCACTTAGAATAGAATATATGCATAAAATTGTTTTAAGGACATTTTGACAAAAAAAAATTATTTAAACACAATATTTTGGCCAAAAATTAACTTAGAATAATCTTTTTTCCAAATGTTCTCCTTTTGTGAAAAATGGTTCTATTATAATAATATTTCGCCTGTATATAGCTCAGACCTCTCTACAGAGGCCCAACTAGAATTTTTGAAAAATTCACATTATTTTCAGAGTTACCTCCAATTGAAATAATTATTGGTGTTTTTTTCTTAAAATTGCTCCCCTCTGTTGTCATAAAATATGAATAAACCCACTTCTAAGTTATATATTTTAAAAATTCTAGTTAAACCTCTGTAGAGAGGTCTGAGCTATATACAGGCAAAATATTATTATAATAGAAGCATTTTTCACTAAAGGAGAACATTTGGAAAAAAGATTATTCAAAGTTAATTTTTGGCCAAAATATCATATTTAAATAATTTTTTTTGTCAAAATCTCCTTAAAACAATTTTATGCATGTATTTTAACCTGAGTGACACTAAATATCATGAAAATTATCCATTTATGCGCTTTTTTAAAATCACGGTTCCGAAAACGTAGTCGGATACCTTTAAGTAAAATTTATTCTTGAATATTTAATTCTGTTAAGTGAGAGGCAAAATGGCACATAAAGAGTAATCAATATAATTTAGAACGAAAGCGTAATTGATATTAATATCAAAGTTGTAAGAAATAAATAACAAAAGTGAATAGTTATGAATATATTAAATGTGTAAGCAAAAACTAAGGAGTATTATAGGGATATTATGAACGTTGTTCAGACAAAGAAAAATTCAGATTTATTGTAGAATGTATATATTTTAAGAGAGTAATTTTCTCTAGACTTACGATGTTTTATAAACGAAAGAAAAGTGCTCTCATTTTTAATATCATTTTCAAAAATACTAATATTCAAGAACTTCTTAAATTTCACACATTGGGAGAAAATATTCTGATTTTGAATTTTTTAATTAATTATATTGAGTTATGTAATTAAATACTTGAGATGTAACTGAGAGTTCAATTAATAAAATATGCATCCGTTTCATACTTCTAACCCTAGTGTGTTATGATAACATTACAATAAGACAAGCCAAGCTTGATCAATTTACTTATTATTTTCACATTCCAAAGTTGAACGAACTCTTATCGTCATTTTTACTATTTTATTTTAAATAACAATTTTTAATAAAAGAGAAATCTTCACAAGGAATGGGATGTAGAAAGTACTTTTTAGGAAAAAAATTAAACAAGAAAAATCACGCTTCGAAATCTTTCTTAGAATCTGAAAATTCTGGTTTTTCAATAACTAACCTTAGCTACATAATGATTTTTTCAAAAATGTAATTTAAGTTTCCATAAAACAACAAATCAGTAAACTGGAATTTTTTAAATAAAAATATTAAGAAAACTTTTCCTACCTGTTGCTTTAAAATTACGCTAATAAGAGAAAATATTTGATTCTAAAAAAAAGTTCAATTTACAATGCTTTATATGGAGCCGACAAAGAAGGCACGAAACATTCTTATGGATAAAATAAAAATAAAATTTAATAAAATGCTGTATCTTAATAAAATGTGTGTGTTTTTTAAATAAATAATTCTGATAAACAAAATACAAAAAGGAAAGGAAACAATCATAATAATAACATGCAGGGGTTATTACACTTCCTTTTATTCGTCCCGACTGTAATTTTTGTAAAGAATTTCATCGAATTCACATTTTCAACCGAAATAACAAAGCAAAAAAAAAAATAAATTATTAACATAACAGAAGAACATTCGAGAATCAGAGCGTGTGGGCTGTCAGAGAAGTTCGGAGAAATAATGGCGATAAAATAATAGGGCCTCTCTCTGATTTCATAGACTGGGGCCTCTTCTCACCCTCTGAAAGAAAAAAAAATGACAAGGGGTCATATTTTTCTCAAAAATATTTAAACCTCGATCCAAATTATAGATAACTATTTAGACACCCATTTCCAAACGTTATTTTCTGTTGCTGTTATTGCCCCCCCATAAATCATTTGTTAATACCCATTATTCAGCTATATCGAGTGCTAAATCCTCAAAAGCTCTTTTAGAATTATTTGTTTTAAATTTATAATTTTTTTTCTGTCATGTCGAAAAGACTGCTAGAACTATCCTATCCTTCTTATGAAATTAGATTTTCCAAATAAGTTTTCTTGCCTGCATTATAATGACAATTTTCAGTTATGGAATTATCTCTAATAAAAAATACGGTTCATGTATCGTAATAAATTTTTAATGAATAATTAAGGAAATACGGAATAAATTTTTTAAGATAAGTGTGTGTGTATAAGACAAAATGCATCATATATATATATATATATATATATATATATATATATATATATATATATATATATATATATATATATATATATATATATATATACATCTAATACATATATGTATCATCAGTTTATTTTCTTAAATATTTTTTTCGTTCATAATTTAAAGACGCTAAATGTTTGAAAATATATTTGAGTATCTGATAATATCGTAAAAAAAAATAATAAATTTGGAAGCACACAAGTAATGAGTATAGAGAAACAATATTTTGTTTGAAGGTATTACTTTTATGATCGAACATTCGTATCATTAGTTTGTCATACTGAATATTTAATGAAAAATTTCGTTACATGAATTTGACATTTGAAATAGTATTTTTCAAATAAATTTAAATTTTTAAATTTAATTCTTAAATGTTTGATTTTTTTTAAAAAAAATTAGACTTATATCTAGTTAAGCAAGCTTATAAGGTCCATTAGGAGATCAGAGTAGCTTTTAAGCTTAGGCACACTAGGCACGCGCCTAGGGCGCAAAAGAATTGGGGGGCGAAAAAAGAGAAAAAATTAAAATTAAAGTGAACGAATCACCACGTAGTAAATCATGTATGCGTTGTGTTTGTATGCGCACGGAACTATGGAAAACATCTACTATGGTAAATGAAAAGCTCAACAGTTTGATGTTGCTATGCACTCAAAATGGTATTACATAGTAAATTGATTACAATGATGTTACTAATGATTTTGCGATGATGGAAGCTAGAAGAAAACCTTTATTGCAGAAGTACAATGACAGTGATTCAACAAAGGATAAGGATGCCTAAAAATAATAGACAGTAAAGTGATAAGCGAGGATATAGCAGTTGATACAATAATGTATACTCCAGCTGTTCTTAAACTGTGGTCCGCGAACCCCAGGAGGTCCGTGAAGGTCTCATTTAATGTTAAGATTAGGGATTTTTACACACACACACAAATATATATATGAAATATTTTTATAATATTTCTGGAGAGTGGTAAAAATAATTGTAAGACGTGGCCGGTGAAGGGATTTTTTGTGTTACGTGGAGCATGGTCGAGTACGGTATTATCGAACAGGCACTCATGTAAATCGTTATTCCTTTTTATTCACATCCGGAAACACATAAAATCCAGTAGGGACGGCATTACACATACAAGAAGCAAACATTATAGCACAAATGCAAAGACAAACATAGAAAACGTTGCAGCAGACTGATTACATGATGAAGGCAGGTAGCCAAAAAAAGGAGAAGAGAACGATTACACCAGATTTTTGCTTTTATATCAACAGTGGTTATTGCGTAATAGTAGTTCTGATCGGATAGAATGGGAGGGACATAGATTTTGGACTAGCCGATTACGATTATGATTACAGTGTTATTTTTAAACTAAAGAATTAAAGTTTGTTTAAATCTTAATACAAAGAGTTAACAAAAAGGATACTAGAGGTAATTATTACATATATATATATATATATACATATACACTCTGAAAAGCCTCGTAGAAATATTAAAAGTGTGTCATCCTAGACTAAATCACTAAATTGCCACTAATGAAAAAACTCTTCCATAACATGTATTTCTGACCAAGAATATTAATTTAGATTAGAGGGGTGCTCACACACACAAAATATCGGGGGCCCGAAATGTCAGGTGGATGTGTTTGGGGGGGCTGCCGTGAATGAAAGTTTAAGAACTGCTTTTATACTCTATACCAGAGGTTCCCAAACTTTTTTATCTCATAGACCCCTTGCCACGTTTTTCGATTTTGGGTAAGAGGACTTTAACTCTCCCAGGCGCCATTAACTCCTATGATATGGGATGGAGGCTCGCTTCGCGAGCTATATGACCAGCGACAGACAGCGACAGCTTAATTCATATTGAATTTTTTGCAAATTTATCAACTTGAATATGACTTTGTGACAGCTAGTACTACTACTACTGTAAGATAATTAAATTTCTAACTAATGAAGTATAGTGTTTAAAATTAAAAAAGTACATGTTAATTAAGTTAAAAGGTAATCAATATATAAAATAACTGTAAAATACAATAAAGAAACAGCAAAAAGAAATGATCAATAAATTTTCAACATTTGTTATCCTGTTAGGTTTAACCTCAAATCTCCTCTATTAGTAGTGTCCAATTTTTTTCTTTCTTTCTTTTTTTTTGTTTTGGAGATTGGCAACCGTGCTGAAACTCCTTATTAGGAAAAGCAATTAAAAATATCCTCGTAATGTTCCATAATTCGGGACAAATAACAGGTTTGCCTTTTTAAAGTCAAAATTGCTGACATTCGTTTCTAAATTAAGATCTTCATTAGTGCATATTACGATCAGTCCCTATTGTCATGTGACATTTTTTTTCAAGTAGACCATGTAAATTTATTACCAAATGTGATATTACAATAGTCAAAGCCTTCTAAAACCTAGTTTCAAAATCTGAATAAAAGGCAGTTAAATGTTGAACATAGGTTAAAACGTCCGGACAGAATGTCTGTGACAAATTCGGAACATCTAGTATTATACTTCTTTAGCTTAACTCTAGAAATGAACGCTGAAATTTTTTTAAAAAAAATATGCTATCACCTTGTAAGTGCAAACTAACCTCATTAAATTCAGTAAATAAATCTGTTAAATAAGTAAAATTTGTGGTTGCCACTTGATCGAATTTTCTTTTAAATTTAAAGTCGCAATCTAGTTCAATGAGAACCACTATCATAGACCCCCACTTACACCTCATGGACCCCCAAATTATTTTTTTGCTGATGTGGACCCCTTGCAGGTCGTCATAGACCCCTGGGAGTCTATATAGACCACTTTGGGAATCACTGCTCTATACTATAATTGCAAACTATTTCATAAATTTACTGAACTAATTCAACAAAAGGTGGGTGGTCCTTGATGCCTTAAGTAAGAAATGAACAAGAGTGGCCAAACCATACCACTATCATTTCCTTATGCTGTCGTTTGTCAGTCCGGGATAGGGCGGGTTCATAGTTGATGGATAATGGAAAGAGTATCCAAAGAACAAAAACAAAGAAAGGGAAAAGAATAAGAGAGATGAGGGAAGATCTCTCTTGAACCAAAACTGGCAAGATAAAAACAAAAGGAAGGGGCGCTCTGGAAATAGTGAGGGGTGGGGGGTGGGGGAGCGTAACAGTTTGAAGTGCCTAGGGTGACAGGGAGGTTAAAAGCGGCCCTATCGGAAGTAAAAAATCCAATGGAGAAAGGGTTGGCTTTGAAAGTGACATATACAGATTTGACGTTAAGTTCAAAATGAATTCCCTTCAAAAAAAGAAATTCTTGTAATACTTATGTATCTTTAACATTTGACAGTATTAAAACAACAGAGTGTTAAAATAATTAAGTTTTTAATTAACATATTGTGAAATAAACGATCTTATTTTTCACTACATGTTATATGTACTTGACACAGAAAGAAAAAGTAAATTGAGAACGACAAATTAAAAATAATAATAACTCATACACCACTATAAAACTAATTAAAAGTTTAAAAAACTGAAGTTCATATCAGGAGCATTAAACCCATTAATCCCTCCTTTAACTGAATCACGGAGGTCATTTGAAAAGGCAAATCAAGTTACTCCGTAATTAGAAACAAGGCTATTAAAATGGTAAATAAAGATAATTTATGTACATAAAATCAGGACTATTTGAATAATCCTTCTTTAGTAGCAAAAGGGAAAGTTGAAGAAAAAAAGATTTCAAAGCGTTTGAAAGAGATTTTAAAAAGGCAAAGAAGCAAGACCTTTCAGAAAGCATGAAGCGAGATCATTCGTGACCGGAAGAAAAAAAATTCAACAAGTGTGAAACGAGACTCTTTATGATTCCGACTGACATTTTTTTTTGAATGAACTTGTTTTGTACACTTACTCATAGCATTTGTCAGGGAGAAATAAGAATCAAGGAGTCTATAACACTGACTATTGTTGAGAATTCCAACAATTGAAGCTGCACACTTTCTCTAAGGTGAACCACAATATGATTCACCGCGAACCGCGCGGTGACGTCAGTTCACAAAGATTTACCTTTCGTTAAGACCAAGGGGGACAGACACATATAAAGAAAAGCGGCAAATCTGGATAATATTTACTCTGTCAATCAGGAATGATTTGTATTTAATACTTGAAAGGAAACTTGATAAGAAAAAACAATAAAAGTCACTCCTTTCTTTGCTTATTTTAGTTACAGTTATATTTTGATTGTTTTTTTATTCTCTCTTCCTAGATTGTTTTTTCAATCTAAATTTCCTTGTATTAGTCGGAGAATTTCGGATATTTTTTCTTAAGCGTCGACTTTGAAAATGTGAAACAATGCAATGTATTATTTCACAATGTATATATTTACTTCTTGCAATAAACTCTCAATCAATCAGTTTCGGAATCGAAAAGTATGTATGAAGGAAGTCGCAAGAACGCATTTTTTATATGAAATATTTTTATATGAATTTATTTCTTTTAATGTAAAGTATGCGGTGCCTTAGAAAAACGAATAGACGTTTTGCATCTTCAAAGACATCAAAGTTTAAAGAAGTTTGAAGCTTCATTTCTATCGAGGTAAAGGTAGAATTTAAGCAAATTCATTTCGCATATAAAATAATGCAGGGGGAGGAGAAACAAAGGGGAAAAAATTTAATTTCTTGCAAAAATGACTAGATTTTTTTTAAAAATCAAATTACAGAAATAAAATTGGTATGTATTGAAAATCTGCTTATCTGGCTACAAAATATGAAATTTTGGGATTTCTGTGGGCCTTTTTTCTTAAAAAAAAATTGGAAGTGGTTCAAAAAATTATCTAAACTTCACAAACTAACAAATGAATACGTTTTAAATTTAAAAATAAAACCTTGAAAGCGTCATTAAATTTTTACCAGAGTTTTTGATATTTTTGAAGTTATTTTAATGTTTATAGTTATAACTTTGCTGAGCATTATTGCTCCATGAAAATGAAATAAAGTATTTTTTTATTAAAATCACACAGCTAACTTTTTAAAATATATATATTTCTGCCATTAACAGAATTCAGAAAAGAACCCCCCAAATTTTTTTTTTATATCAAAAACTCTTTTTTTTTTTTTTGTCAAAAAACAATGAAAAAATACCTACCTAAAAACTTATTCAAAACACTCCATTTTAGCTTATTACTAAATGTATCACGTGTTTATATTATTATTCATCCTTTAATTCATGTTCTGGAATAGAAGATTAAACTTGCAACCAATAATACAAGTAACAAAAACTAAAACAGTCGCACTCCGATTAACCGAACCCCTATTTAACGAATTTCGCGATTTAGCGAATTTTTTTCTTTCCTCGATTAAAATTAAGGTAAAAAACCCCTATTTAACGAAAAATAGACCCCGAATTAATGAATTATTTCAACAGCTGAAAAAAAATATTGTTTTATTAGTTTGTATCAGAAAAAAATTGAATTTCTTTCAAATAACATTCTTTTTGTCCTGAACAGAAAAAAGGCTTTTCATATAAACAGCACATTTTGACCGGAAAAGATGAAGGCCATAAGAAGACTTTACAGGTGCATGTGAATCATGAGTTTCCATCATGTGAGTTTTGAATAGGATAGGAAATTCCTTTCTTATCTCATTCCACTCCACAACGCAGGGGATATTTCAAGATTTTAACGATTATGTTACATTTGATAACCACTGCCTACCTGCCTAACTGAAATTAAGGGAATTGTTGCTTGTCGGAGCCAATGAATAGCGAATGAATGAAACTCTTATCAAAGCTGTTACAATTTCTAATACTTTACATTGCTTAGAAGCTGTGAAAACATACATATGTAGCACTAGCGTAACTAGTTCTGAGTGGGCCCCGTATCAAAACAGCTTCGGGGCCCTTTTTTGGCATGAAAGACTTGTTAATAGTACTGTAGTTACACATGTTGGGGGCCCCTGTTGTTTGGGGGCCCTGTATCATTGATACAGCTGATACGGCGGTAGCTACGCTCCTGTTATGTAGCAGCATGTAAAAGACGTATGATTTTCTTCTCTGAATTAAGGTAACCGACTACGTTCGAAACCTTGATTTCGCAAAAGCGTATAAATGGATAATATTTATGATATTTAGTGTCACTTAGATTAGAAAATGTATATAAAATTGTTTTAAGAATAGTATTACAACAAAAATTTATTTAAGTACAATATTTTACCAAAAAATAAACATAGAATGATCCATTTTCAAAATATTCTCCTTTTGTGAAAAATGCTTCTATTATAATAATATTATGCCTGTATATAGCTCAGACCTCCGTACAGAGGCTCAACTATAATTTTTGAAATATATAACTTAGAAGTGGATTTATCCATGTTTTAAGACAACAGAGGTGAGAAATTTTAAGAAAAAAACACCGATAAATTATTTCAAATGGTTGTAATTCTGAAAATAATGTGAATTTTTCAAAAATTCTAGTTGGGCCTCTGTACAGAGGTCTGAGCTATATACAGGCAAAATATTATTATAATAGAACCATTTTTCACAAAAGGAGAACATTTGGAAAAAAGATTATTCTAAGTTAATTTTTTTGCCTAAACATTGTATTTAAATAATTTTTTTGTCAAACTATCCTTAAAACAATTTTATACATGTATTCTAATTTAAGTGACACTAAATATCATGAAAATTATTCATTTATGCGCCTTTTTAAAATCATAGTTCCGAACGTAGTCGGATACCTTAATTTGCTTATGATAAACCTCTTTTCCAACCATCGAACACCGCCGTTTTATTGTAGTGCTTTGTGCTTTTTCTTTCAACTTTCCATTTCTGGTTGTTTACTCGAGTGGGATTCGGAACCAATCATCCCGAGCCTCTCGAGAGATTTATCGACTTCCGGCAGCGCAAAGAATGAAACCATGTGGTAATACAACTCTTTGCATACACCGGCGACTAATTTCCCTAAATGACTCATTTGTACTCTTATTATCGTTGAGATGAACATAAAAGGCAGGGCAGGAAGAAAGGAAAAATGGAAATTTTTTTTCAAAAAAATACACACAAGCACATTTACCTAATTTTTTTTTCTAAAGCTTGAATGCAATGTGATTTTGCCAGCAACTCACTTATTTAATAATTAGCATTAGGATCCAATAATTGACAGTTAGAAAATTTAATAAAACATTGCTAAACCTGCATCGTTATAAAATACATCGTTCGTTTTAACAGTGTTGATTAATATAAATGAAAAATAAATTCTAGTTTAAAAAAAACTAAAAAATACATTTTTATAGTGAATCGAACTAAAAAGTTAAAAAATAATTCTTTGTATAAGAATAAAATGATTAACGAGAACATTAACGTCATTGGGATAAAAGTGTGGGGGTGCTCTATATTAATTGTAAAATATCTTACTAGTTTTATTCCGAAATGCTGAGTTAGTGTAAAAATGTAGTACAAAGCACACCCCACGCATTTCCCCCAATGACATTAATTTTCCCGTTATCATTTTATTCTTCTATTAAGAATTATTATTTTTTTACTTTTTAGTTCGATTCACTTTAAACGCGTGTTTGTTTTTTTTTTTTTAGTTTTTTTAAACTATAATTTATTTTTCATTTTTAGTTCGATCTACAATAAAAGCCTGTCTTTTTAATTTTTAAAACTATCATTTATTCTTTGTTAAATTTATCCTTGAGTTTCATATTTGGAGCCGGAATTATGTGGCTGCTGGAATTAGTCTTGCTCTTCAATGGATTTAATTAACGGGTCTGAAAGGTATTTATTCCTCCATTTACGGTACCTCGGATGAGTCCCATATCGCGTTATATTTCAAAAATTCCGTCTCTATAGATACAGGTCTAAGTAATAAAAATGTGTTAAGAAGAAATATTAAATGTCAATAGTATTATCACCTTCTAAACGTATTGCTTCATAAAAATAAAAAAAAATATTTAGCAGTTAGAACATAAATTTATCACCTTTTAAACGTATTACTATGATGTTAATTCGTATCATCACTTATAAACGTATTACTATAATGTTAATTCGTATCATCACTTATAAACGTATTGCTTTATAAAAGCAACAAATATTTAGTAGTTAGAACATAAATTATTTTTTTTCACATGCACGAGTCTTTTTTTTTTATTTCCATTTTCAGAAAAACTAGATTTATATTCTGGTAAGTAATTGTTAACGCACGCATCCACCCTACCCTTTCTCACAAAAAGAACACTTTTTTTTATTTATTTGTATTAACCACAAACCTATTTGCGGTTTTAGGGCTGCACTTAATCTTTTAGTCGCCAAATCTGAAAATGACATATGGAATTAGTCGCCAAATCTGAAAATGGCTTATGCACTTAAGTCGCCAAATCCGGAAGTGGTGTACGGAATTAGTCGCCAAATCTATTAATCGTATTCCTAATTATTCTGCTCAGGACAATGGAACAGAATTATGAAATTATTGTATTGTCATCGGTCCTTAACAAGTGCGCAAAACTTCGAATTAATCTGACCTTTTAAAGTGGGTAAAAATAGAGTTCAAAGATTCCATTACCTACAAGTGAAACTTATAAAAACGTGTTAAAAATGGCAATTTGATAGATGTATTTCACAACAGGTAACAGACTGGTTTATACAATTAAGTTTTAATTAAAATAAGTCTTTAATAAATAATGAAATGATATAGTATTGTTGAACGACTTTTGACTTGGCTTCTCAGTGTTAGAAATCATAAAACTCTTGAGGAATTTTTTTTTGTTCCCAAAATAAATTAAAATTTAGTCCATGATGTAAAAATTTAATCCAAAAGAAGGTGCTCTAAGAGCTTTGTCAACTGCATCTCTATTATTTTAAAAAGAAAACCAACGGTGTTATTGTACCTGCAACATACTTAATACATAAAAACGATATTTTATCTGTTGAGTGGATTAGAAGGCATTAGTTTTGTAAGGTATTATTTCGTCTGTTTTTTGTTTGTTATCCTCTCTTTATTGATTTCGAATCCAGTGAAGCTTATGGCATATCTAGTTTCGCTCATGATTTCTACAACTCATTTATCATTATAATATGATAATAATATAACACAAAGTAAAGTAATCTTACTCTGAAAAAAAATGGGTACTTTTCCTTAAGTACTTTTTACTTTTTAAACAGTTATCTTTGTTCTCGATATGTTATTGTTGTTAAATACATTAAACAGACACGCGTACACAAAACACGGATGTTCTCAAGTAATTTTTTAAAACATTTCTTTCTGGTTGAAATTGTTTGCTTTTCTATGAAAAGTGTTAGATTTTAGAAATAGTCCATTCAATGATAACAAAATAGGGATTCTATTCTGAATAGTGAGTGAGTGAATGAATATTAACGTCGCACTGTTCAGCTACACGAGGGCTTTTGGCGATGGACCACGTAATTTTGAACCATGGTTAAGTGACGTGGACGACACCTGAGCTGGCACCCCCTCTCCTAACTACCACACCAACGGGAGAACGTTTCAGCTCTCGATAGATTTAACATACATTGCTGCTCTACACGGCGGGTCTTTAGTGGTACAGGGCTCGAACTCATGACATGCCTGCCGTGATCCGATACCTTTACCACTGGGCTACCGCAGCCCGAATGTATTCTGAAAGGGAAACGTTTAGTTTTTTTTCGAATTATCTTACATTTTAGTCAAAAATCAAGATATTACTTTAAAAAATAAACAGTCGGAGATATTTTTTTTTAATCGGTATAGCGTTTTTTAGTTATTTTTTACACAAAATATTAATTTCATTTTTATTATTTTCAATAAAATTTAAAACTTGATCCATTATCATTTAGTACGTTATATCTATTCGTGTTTCAAATGACACTCCTATTAAACAAAAAAAAAGAGCTCCATTTGATTGCTCAGCTGTCAATGATACCAGCAAGCTAACATCCTGCTGATCCTCTTATAAAGGCTGTTTTGAAGCTGACGCAGACACTTTTTACCTGACTCATAATGTTACTGGATGAAATCGGAAGGTTCGTTTTGTTTTGTGGAATTTCAATTCGTGACGTCGGTGGTAATGGCGAATCTATTAAACCGGCTTTTTTCCTTTTCAGGGTCAAACTGTAATGCTCTTTAAAACGGTTACATTCATTGCCTTCACGTTGAGTCAGTAAAACAGCGGACGTTGGTCGTTTCTATCTAAGTCGTAAATACATCTGCTAATCTAGGCTTCGCATAATTTAAGCAGACAGTTCTAGATGTAATTATGAATTCAGACAACTCTAGACAAGGAACTCTAGATTAATATCTCCATTTGTGACACGAAAGATTAAAGAAAACTATTTCTAGTTAAAGAAAGTAGGAGTATACAATGAAGATTTAATTGTAGTCTTTTAAATTTCTGAGTAATGGCCGGTTTGATACTACTTTTTAACGTTTTTTCTTGAGCAGGAACATTTTAATGCTGTAGAAGTTGAAGTGTTTTCTTAGAATTTAAAACATGTCTTCATTTATATATATATATATTTAGAGAAAAATGGAATTAAAATTGATGACTTTTTCTTAAAGGTCAGAATTGTATTTTGTATAGTTTTAAATATTTCAAATAAATGACCCTTAGAAATAATATTACAAATATTTGTTTACAGTTAATATAATATTAAAGAAACTATAAAACTTTATTTCTCGTTCTAGAAATCTTATTCTGTGAATTGCTTTAACGTGCGTTTTTTTTATGATTCTTTTTTTTAACAACTTCCTTTTAATATACAATGTGATAATAATTATAAACAGCGGCGTGGGGGGGGGCAGGATTTTAGGGGGCCCAAAGTCTGACTGACGTCAAGTTGTAATCTTTTGTAAGATCCCGTTTGGGCCCAAAGCTTGATTTTGCAGGGGGGCTAATATTCTCGTAACGCAATGATTTCAGTACACACTTTTAAAAATATGTAATGTATCTCAGTGGCGTAACGGAGAATATTAGGGCCCCCCTGCAAAGTCAGGTTTGGGTCCCTAAGCAGGATCTTATAAAGTGCTGCAAAACCATAACATCAGGTTTTGGGCCCCCTAGAATCCTGCCTTCCCCCGTAATGCAGGGGTGTACGCTACGCCACTGATGGGGTGGCCGCGGTAGCCGAGTGGTATAGGTATCGGACTGTGGCTTGCTTTGTCACAGGTTCGAGCCCAGTACCATAAAGACCCGCCGTGTAGGGCAGCGATGCACGTTAAATCTGTCGAGAGCTGAAACGTCCTCCCGTTGGTGTGGTGTGGTAGTTAGGAGAGGGGGTGCCAGCTCAGGTGTCGTCCACGTCACTTGACCATGGTTCAAAATTACGTGGTCCGTCGCCAAAAGCCCTCGTGTAGCTGAACAGTGCGACGTTAATATTAACTAACTAACTAACTAACGCCACTGATGGGTCTATAATATTTGATTTAATAATTCCCCCGTTATAATTTCTTTCAGAATTTCACTGTTAACTCTCATTTAATACTATGAACGAGATAATACACACACACACACACACACAAAATTAATTTCCATGAGGTAGTTTCAACTTTAATTATTTTAATTCCCAGAGAATTTTTAAACGTGTTGTAAAATATAATTCCATTTTTATTTATCTATTTAAAATCAAAATGAATGGGAATAATCGACTGTCTGATTTGAACAGCTGCCTCCACAGAAAAATCAGACGATGAGTCAGCGTTCGTACTCTCTAATTCGAAATGGTGCCAGACAAATTCTTATCAAGCGAACTGACCCGGGGCTGCGGTACGAAGTGTTTCCACTCATTTGAGTGAAAGACAAATGATATTTTTCAATCAAATACAAAAACTTCCCCTTTTCTGGCTCCACTTGAAGGGTCTCCGGAAATTCAATTGATGTTGGGTGTCTCGAGTGCCTTTTTCATACAATGTGGTTTCTGTTTACAGTTGTGGCTTCATGTCGAAATTGTTTGCAATCATTTGATGACTCAATCGTGCGGTGAATGACTCGCAAGCTCCGCACAGCTTTCTTCTGTTCGTGATAGATTTCAATTACAGTAAGTATTTATTTGTGTGTGGACACGTTTTCCCTATCCTTTATCTAACCGAAGAAATCATGCAGTAAATGGGTTAATGATACAGGCGTAGCTATTGAAAAAACAATACGCTCTTTTTAAAGCTTAAATTATATATTTCTGACTTAATGAGTGGTATATTATTTACTAAGAAATATTTGCTGTTTTTTCTGAAAAAAAAAAAAAAGACTAATCTTATTTATCTTATGATTTTATTCAGAAACTTTTCAGCAGACGATTTTTTTATCTTTGCACAGCAACGCTTTTTATTTCTTAGCAGGAGAATTTTCAAAGACCTGTTCTAGAATAATTTAAAAAGTTCTACTTGTAAAATTCTAATCTGTTTACTGTTTTCCTCCCTCCAGCCCTCTGCAGGTACACTTTCCCCCAATCTATTATAAATGATAATTTAATATTTTCTTTTATTATTATACTTTGAAGTTCCTCTTCCCGATATTCTTTCGGACTTTAATTCTAGGATTTAAAATATGTCAGTGACGGCATATTAATCTAATGGCAGAAGACAATTTATTCCGAATTCAAAAGAGTTCTTATAGTTAAATTTCAGAACTCTACGGAAAATATTTAGCAGTGCTTTTATATACATTCTATAAAAGTACATTATTACTTTGTAAACTGCAATAATATGGCAGTATCAAACAAATTAAGCAAAACCTTCAGGGATTTCAAAACAAGTTAAGATAAGTAAATGATTAGAATTACAAAGGGACAACGCGTGTATGGGAAGAGAGACAGCCGTCAAAACTACCAAGGGAGCCGTGTATAAAAAATTCTGTAAAGGTGCTTTGAAATGTGCATATGTTCTTTTGACTGTTGGAAATGATCGTTAAAAAGTCAACATGCCTCCCCAAAAATCCAGTGATGCGCGAGCAACCAATGGATTGCAAACGGTGACAATTCCTTGAGTGTGACCTTAAAAGTAATAGTAAATAGCCATTCACAAGGGACGTAGTACCAAAATAGATATGTTCTGTCATCATCACTTGACCGAAGCTTAAAATTATGAGATGTATCTCCTTAGTGTAGCTTCTGAGTGTAACGTTAATGTTTCATCAATCAATCAAGCCACAGAATATTTGAGTGTGGGGAAGAGAAAGAACATCGAGAACCGGTCAAGTCGAAACTCTGGAAGTAAGGCCATGAAATATGACGTCCCACAAGATGACAGGTACTTCATCCGCATGGCGGTTATGGGCCGTACAGTATTTTTTTGTACCTTGACACAAAATTGGAACTTGTGTTCAAATGTGTCATTGTTTGCCCCCAATGGTTCGTCAACGTCTGGTGCCCATAGGCTACATTCAAGGATTTCTCTGCGCTGAATTCTTTTGACACAGGACCACCTACGTGACTGGCTACAATGAGCTCTCCAATATAGTTAGTGACATGCCAATTGGCAATAAATCGTCTTCTAAAATTAGTGCAATATGGATCATAACGAAAAACGTGTATTTATAAAACGTTACAAAGATTAATGGTTCCTCCCAAAGCAGCGATACTCAACCTGCTGCCCGCGGGCCGCATGTGGCCCACCGGCCATTTTTGAGTGGTCCAGTCATGGCCCATTGCACTAAGAAATTCAATTATTGGAGAACAATGTACAAAACTGTAACAGGAAATTCTGTCAATCAAGCAAACAAATGTATAAATTTTGCGATCAATTTGTTTCTTAATAGTAGAATGTAAGCAAAAGGCTGGGTTATATATATATATATATATGTATATATATATATATATATATATATATATATATATATATATATATATATATATATATATATAAATGAAGAGAAATAAAAAATTATCCCTTAACTCAGTAAAAATTCATAAAAATAAATATTTGTGTGTGTGTGTTTGATAGAAAAGTTAATAAAGTATAAAAATAAATGTCAAAAATGAGTTTTAATATTTTTTTATCAATTTTATTTGTCAATATTGCTTTGGTCTTGTAGTGTGTTTTTTCCACTATCCGCGTGTTGCGGCCCGCATGAAACAACTGTGAACAACACGGCCCGCGTGAAATACCTACCATTAGTATGAGTCCCGGCCGCAAAAAAAGGTTGGGTACCCCTGTCCTAAAGTATCTCTTTCAGCGCAACATTGGATAGACGTTTATGGTTTGGTGCGCTACTGGATATCGTGGACGATCTCTTCTTTTCCGAATTGTAGAGACCATGAATAGCGGGCTTCAAGTCAGGAAAGTTGCAGATCTTGAGGTCCAGCCAATTTGTTTCACATTTCTGGAGCTGTTTGGAATATAAGCCTTTTTCAGAGCACGGCAGGTTCGGCTTTTTTCATTATATCCCATGCGAGAGGCAATTTCATGATACATAAGTCCACCCTTTCACAGAGCCTGATCATGTGACCTGTTCGAACCCCAAAACTTGTTTATACGGAGCTCTATGTTTTTGAGGAATCACACACATATTGGCTTCTTATTAATTATTTACAACAGTCAAGTGACCATATACACATTTCAGCGCACTTTAATAGTCTTTTTCATGCATAGCTTTCTTGGAAGTTTAGAGAGGGATGCTCGGACCTCACATGTACACGTACACACACACATAATTCTAATCATTTACATATCCTAACCTGCTCTACATTATCTGCAAGTTTCGTTTAATTTACATGATTTTTTGATGGTGTTGAAATTTTCAGCAACAGTAAGTATGTTAGTAATTTAAACAATAGGACAAGGAAAAAGAAAGCCACTTTTTAAATGTATCTTTTGATTCAAGAATAAAGTAATGTGATAAAATCAGATCCTTTTCTCACAGTAAAAAGCAAAGCCATTAATTGTTCTACAATTTAGAGAAATAAGATGATAGAATTTTGCCACAAAATGAGGAAATTTTTTTCTTTTATTGGTAGAAATTTATTTTCTAAGCGAGGAGGTTTTTGATGTGTGAGCGAAATGTATTCAGAGTTTTTTGTCACATATTACTAAGATATTTAAATTCAATAGTATCTTCGAAGAGGATATCCACAATTTTCTGACAATTCTTGTATTTTAATTATGAAATAAAATTTTGGTAGTGTTCAATTTGTTTTCTAACAACAATATAATACATAATACAATATCAAGAATAAACACCTGATATTGTGAGTTATGCTTGAGCAATATTTAATATTTACATTTACTGATAAAAGGAAATGTACAATCAAACAGAATTCTGAGATCTTATCAAATATATCAGCTTCTATAATGCATACAATACACATTAAACATATTTTCTTGATAAACCAAAGACATTCTCTATAAAATTCTAATATTTTAAGGTTCTTACTTCATTCCTCAGAATGAGTCATTTTTGTGTAATATTCTGAGTGAATATTAGAATAAAGAAACTTCGACTAAAAAAAAGAAATGTTATCGAAATGATGAATAGGTATAAAAAATTATTTTTCGTAATTTTTCAGACTGCATTTTGATAAATTGCAGGAAAACATAAATTGTTTTGATCTGTCCGTCATTTCCTCCCTCTTTCTTTTCAATAGCGAGTGTTTGTTCAAACTTCTACAGTTTGCGCTCTCATGTACTCAGTTTGACATATATATGAGTATTAAATGTTATTTTTCAAAACAAAACAACAACAACAAAAAAAGAATATGTGAAACACATAGAGGAATAATAACATTTAAATTTAAAATATTGCTTGTATTTCTTAAATAAATAGCACAGAAATTCATCATAAAACTCTTTGTTGACCTATATGTCTAGCTCATCTTGCTTTAAAACGCATTTTATAATTAAAAGTTCTTTATAATATTCTAAGGTTTTAAAAATATAAAATTAACTTAGAAACTCTTTAATATTTTTAGAAAAATGTTCCCCAAGCCTTCAATTCCAAAATTAAATATAATTATTTTTTTATCCTTGCCAATTGCCTAAATTCAAGAGTTTGTAAGCGAATGCTTATATATACAGCAGATGTTGAAAGGATAACTTTAATTTTAATGAAATGTACTATTAATTTATAAATTCATTTGCATATCGTTTTAATTTTAATGAAATGTCTCTACTACGAATTTATAAATTCATTTGGATATCATTTTAATCGTAAGTTACGTTAAAGTATTTTTAGGTAATTTTTTAAACATTCTTACAGCAGGGCATGTTAAAAATGTTTGTTCGTAAACACTTGGAGAGATTTTTCAGAATGATTGTAGTGAAATGTTTGCGGAATTAGGAAATTTTTTTCCGAGTTATTCTATCGATTGATGAAATATTAACTTTTTACGATATTATGACTTTAGTGTCTAGTGTTACTGGTAGATCATTTAAAATCTTCGTTTTCTGCGTCATAAGAGACATCAATCAAGAGTAAATGTGCCGGCTTAGGTTTATGGAAATCAATCATTAACGTGATGGAGTTTTATTTTCTGTCATCAACTATAGTTTGATCCTTCTAGTGTTCGAGGTCACTAGATTAGAGTTTCCCTATTGATATTATTATTGATGAAAAGTAAAAATGACACAAAATAAATGTTAAAAGTTTTACTTAATTAATTTTTTTAAAACACAGATGACAGATTCTTTAAAAAATTATCTCAATTTTGTTTTTAAATTTAAAACACCTTTTAAACATTTAAAGGATATAATTTTTGAATATTTTAAAGAAAAAACGAGGCTAATTTTTATCGTTCAGCTATAATCTCAAAATTTACAAAAGAGAGAGAGAGAAGGCACTTTTTCTCCTAACTTTTTCCGGAATATCAGCTCCAATTAGATTTTCTGTAGTGATTTATATGTTAATATATATCGATACATATCTATTTATAGATCTCTCTGTTTTTTAGATCCGACTAAAGGTCCGACTGTATATATGCATATACAGTCGGACCTCTATCTAACGAAGTCGCTAAATCCCGAAAAACAGTTCGTTATATTGAAAATTTGTTATATAGATGTTCTTCTTTCAATTTTCTTTATAAACCACATAAAACAAATTTTAAATTCATAAACACTCTCTTAAAAAAGTAATTACTCACACCTTTATGTAAAGTAATAATATTTATTTTATATATCTTACCTATCAAAAAGAAGGAAAGAAAAACTGCAAGGAAAATTTCTTGACGCCTTTATCCACTTCCTGAAGAATAAATTTTTTTTCTTTGATGCTCAAGCACTTACGTTTCGACATTTTCGAGTTATAAGGAACGAAGTTACCAGCACAATTGATCAACACTGCAAATGAATGGAGACTAGTTCAAGGACGCGAGGCAACTCCTCTGAGGGTGAAAGGGGATATCGAAGATGTTTCTAGTTAACTGAACAATGGGATTTAAAGGTTGCACTTCTTGGATGAAACGCCCAAAATTCTATTGCTCTCGGCGAGCTAGGTTCCAAATAAAACCAGTTCAAGGTTTATGAACACCATAAAATGTGTTAAAAGAAAGAATAACTTGAAATGTCCAGAAATACTTTAATATAAGGGAGAACAAAAATTGAATCACAAGAGAAAAAGTTCGATATATAGAAAAATTCACAATAAAGAGGTTCGTAACATTAAGGTGACTAGTTTTTTTACAATGAAATGGAGGACAAAAAATTTAAGAAAATGTTACAACGTAAATACATGAAACATTTTATTAAATCAAACAAAAATACGCTAATTATGCTTACATCCATTTTAATTATTTACTTAAACGAATATTTTCTCATTGAATGAACTTTTTTGTTTGTCAATATATTATTTTCTAATATATCCTAAATTTCGGAGCAAAAAATATCTTTCATCTTTACTGTAAGTACTGTAGTTAAAATATCAACATTCCATCTTGATTTCTCACTTGTTCAAAAATTACTAACTGAAAAGACTCTTTCAACTGAAGCATTAGTTCCAGGGCAGCACAACGTAAATTCAAAAAGAATAACTAAATTTTCTTATGGAATGTGTTCATTTTTGAAATGGTTAAGTATTTCAACCCATCTTATCAATTTCCGCATGTTGATTTTCCAATTGTTTCAATTTTATTATAATTTAAATATACACATTCAGTCTTCCAATTTCTTCAAACAGACCCTTGTCAACGATTTTAATATCAGGCATTTCTTTTGATAAAAAAAATCAACACAGTGTTCTGCATCTGCCCAATTTGCTTGTGATGAAGTCAAAAAACACCATTGAAAATTGTTATTTCCTGTAATATTGGTTTCAGACTATTCCTCAATATATCGGAAACATGTTTGGTTCATCTCTGAACACAGAGATTAAAAGATCAGTTTTAAAATATTGAAAAGGAGGACAAGAGTAGGAAGATACTTTTCTAGGAAGGATAGGACCTATAAAAGGAAGACTGTCCTCCCTAAAGGAGGACGGTTGGTCACCTTAGTAATATGGAGGTTCGACTGTATATATATATATATATATATATATATATATATATATATATATATATATATATATATATATATATATAGATAGATAGATATAGATAACTGGGCTGCCAAAATTAAGGTACAATCTGTTTTTTATGTCTTATTTGAAAATGAGTAAGTATAAAATCAAGAAATTTGGAAGGAATGAGCATTTAACAGTTTTTATTAAATGCCAAACAGAAATTTTTATAAGTTTAGCTACAACAAAAGAAAAGAAAAACCCACTATTTTCAAAAAACGTTACATATCAACGTTTGAATTATAAATTTTTAAATCAACTGTCTTACAAAATTGTTTCCATGAAGTAATTGCTCTTAATTTATAACTAATTAACTAAATACTTTTGTAAAACATCCGGATGAAATTATGATACATTTGTCACGTTTTATAGAAATATTCATCTTATCTTAAATCACGTCTGAGAAGGTTACTCACATCCTCATATTTAAAAGAAAAGAAACTATCTACCAATAACCAAACTTCCGCATTTTCGTTTTTGCCAAATGTTGTAGATAGGCCAAAGTTCATTTCGGAAGACTGATTTTACATTCAAAACCGAACGTGCGTGAACCTTGGCTTTGTCTTTTCTCTGCTCAAGGAGAACATGTGTCCTTCGTTCAACTCTAATCCCGACAATTGTGCTAGTTAATATGGATACGAGCGTAAAAGAAAAATCATCTCATGGTTGTTTATATTTATGAATAAGATGTTTATTAGGAAGATAGTCGCACCAATGGATTGAAAAAGGCGCGGAAAAGCTTCCAAAACTTTCAATGTGAGCTCTCATGTGTGAAGTACTGATGCTGCTGATTTTTATTTATGCGTTCTGGCTAGTTTCACCTGATTTTATTGAAACACCGCATAGGGATCATGTTTCATGCCGAATAATCCCCAAAACATTATTATTCAAAAGGTGGGAGTTAATAGAAAAAAAGCTGAAGTATAATTTGCAGTCATAATCAATGATGAATTATTACTGATTAACCGATGAGACAATAACATCAAATTCAAAATGAAAGTACATTTTAAGATTTTTCCTGCATACAAGACAGTTTAAAAAATTTATTTTATCTACAATTCGACTTTTTGATAAAAAGACTGAAAATGAAGGATTACTATTAGATGTAAATAAATGTGTATGTGATTCAGATTATAGAGAGAGGAGAAGGAGAGAGAGAGAAGAATTTTTAAAGTATCTGTAATAAACAATGCATTGTTTCAGAATAATTTTGCTTTTTCATTCAAATTCCATGCATAAATAATATTACTAAATGGAGTTAGGCAATTTACATGCACGCGTAGTTCTTGGTGTCGTCCACGTCACTTAACCATGGTTCAAAATTACGTGGTCCTTCGCCAAAAGCCCTCGTATAGCGAATAGTGCGACGTTAATATTCACTCACTCACTCACTCACGCGTAGTCTTACGTGGCGTTACGTGGAAGAAATGAGAGTTAGATACAGATCAAGTGTGTTACAAATGCCGATTTTTGTCATCTGAAAATGGCTTAAAATTACTTTTTCTAATCGTCATTAGGCCGTTAGTAGCTCTTGTGGTAAGATGAATGAAAGAAAAATTATCAAAAAAATCTATGCCGGATTTTTATATTGTATTTTCATACAGAAAAAAAAGTATTTATTTCAGTATAATGTGGGACTTCTATCAATAAATTTTATAAATTTCGTCGCATAATCAATATTGACTCAGTTTTACAAATGCAAGATTGCTAAAACATAAGTACGATGTTCTTCAAGAAAGAGTGACGAAAGAAACATTACTCATAGCAGTATGAATATTCGGAACATGTTCAGAATAAGAAGTGGTTATACATATTAAGCGTACTCGAAATCAATTCGATTTGTGACCTTGGAAGTCTGATCAAAATCTATTCACAAGGAAAAAGCTACGTATATTTTATTGAGAAAAATGTCTTATTATATTAAATATAATAGTATATATTATATTATGAAAACTTATTTTTTTAAGTAAATTTTGATAACGCCTTTATTATAGCTAGTCATAAACTATGAAGTTTTAAGTCAAGCATAATTTATTTGAGTTTTAGAAACGATAGTTAAAAAATTATGAATTATGCATTACAGGAATTTTACTTTTCGGAGAGAGAGATCAGAGTAAAAATATTTTGAGTATTCTCATGCAGTTTATTTTATGTAAATAATATTTCTATGACGAATTTTCGTAATTCCATAATCAAAGTAATATCAACATTTTCGACGTAATTAGAACAGTTCATCCGTTGTCAGTGGTAAAAGTCGTAGGACAAGAAAGTCTTAATAATTTGGAAGTGTAAGACGTAAAAGAAATTATGCTTAAGTAAGCTATAATGTGACATGATGACAAAATTACATAACATTAATTAAAAAAAAAACCTCTTTTTTTATAAATACTAAGAATTTACGCTCAAAAATTTATATTTCACTGGTTCTATATAATTCTAATTAATTAAAAGCGAGAATATAAAATTACACTAAAAAGCGCTCTAAGAAATAAGTTATATAATTTTTTTTAAAGTCAATTCCTACTTAGGTCCACAAAGAAAATTTTTATTTTAGTTATTAAATAATTACAATTAATATAAATATGTATATACATATAACAGAATCAAAATATTAAGTGGCAAATTTTTTTCTCCCATATAAAACTAAAATTAATTAATTAAATTTAATTAATGAATTTATGTTTGAAAGAAATGTATTAACATCAAGTGTTATCCACTACAAGTTTAAAAAAATGTATTTGAACGTGAGTAGATGAATAAAAAGTATTTAATTGACGATTGAAAATTTGAACAAGATATATAAATATATATAGGGAGAGGTTAAACTAATAGTAGGTATTGAAAAAGCGGCCAATGGACGAATAAGGAACAGTTTAATAATTCTACCAGAGAGAGAGAGAGAAAGAGTGTATTTTGAATAAATATTTTTTTAGTTTCAGAATATATATGATACATTTATTACCCCCGAAAGACATTTAAAATCTATTTGACTGTTTTTTTCCTCTTTACAGAATCTAATTAGCATTGAAAGAATAGTAATTTAGGTTTTTGAAACGGTTTTTATGGATTAGTTTTTGATGTGGACAAGCTGTGTTGAATAATAGATTAATAATAGAATCCCATATAGGGGGGATTCTTATATATCTATTATTCAAGTCTTTTTAATGTTATGATATATTTCTTATGATTATAAATAATTAATTACATAAAACTCCATTTTTAAGACTAATTTTAATGTTAAACTTAATCCAAAATTTTTTCATCTCTAAATTATTATACAATTTTTGTATACTAACTTTGATTTTAATACATCTTCTCAAGTATTATAAAATTGGGGAAAAATATAAGCATCATAATCAGAGCATAAAGTTGCATAATTGTTTAAGTGATAAAATAATTACTTCTGTATTAAGTGATGTTTCAGTTTTGTTATTCATGACAAAGTCAGGGAGTGAGACATTACTTTAGACATTCTGTCCTTTCTCCAATTGATTTCCATAACCATGTTTTAACACAAAAGTAAAGTAATTAAAAATGATAGATTTTACTTCTGTATACCCTTCTCATCGGTGTTTAAACAATTATCAATTACTTCCTTAACCCCTTTCAGATTCTTTTTATTTCTGGATAATGAATACAAAAATGTCAATTTTTTTAATGCTTTTTTTCAAATATACATATCTTTTAAAACATAATAGCGCCATCCACATACAAAATTTCCTAAAAATTAGTGTAAGAAAATCTATTTAAATAAATGTATAATTTACCTGTACAGTTGACTTTCTGTACGGCAGAAATTATTAGACTTTGGAGTCAATTTACACTAACTATAAAATTAAAGCTTAGAATACCCCTAACTGTTATCTTTTGTTACAAATTTTATTTACATCTTTTAGATTTACACATAAATGAGTATGAAATTGTTAATCACAATTGGATCGTGTATGATAAATTCGAAAACATGGTACTGCACATATAGCCCAACATCACAATCTAGACCAGCAGTGCTCAACCTGGCCCGGTCAATGCCCATTGCTCTGAAAAGTTCACTTATTTAAGAACAATATATTAAAAATGTGGTGTCAAGAAGTCAAATATTTCAATTTTGCTTTTTGTTGTCGATGTCGTACAAGTGCGAATTAATATTCTTTTTCTATTTGTAACGGTTACGATTAGTGATAACATGCAACGGTGGAATAGTGACGGTTTTATGGTGGAACTAATTTTTAACAATCTTTCATATCTTGCAAGCGAAAAATATCCGAAGAAAATAGATCGTTTCAAGACGATTGGGAGGTTGACTATTTTGTGGCGAAAAACAAACATGGAACAGTAATTGTTTGATTTGTCACGAAAGTTCTGTATTTAAAAAATACCAATAAAAATGAATCATTCAATGACTCTTTTCCTCGAAGATCTCTTTCAAGAGGTCATAAATAGGCTTTCTTGAATAGTCTTTGCAACAGCAACAAAGTGTTTTGTTAGTAGTAACAAAGATATCTTATGAAGTTTGTGTTGCATTATTGGTAACTGTTTCAAAAACAGTTGACTGATGCAGAAATTGTGAAGGAATATTTCTTAATTGCTTCTAATTCAGTGTCAGGGACAAAAATAAAAATTAAAAAGAGCAAAACAAGAGTTAAACAGGATCAACTTTCCACATTTTAACCCCCCCCCCCTTTATCCTCATGATGCGGCCCACTGGGAAATAGCTGACATATGTATACGGGCCAACAGAAAAAAAGGTTGAGTACCCCTGATCTAGACAGTATAATCTTGTTTCTCTTTTTATCTTCTTCCCTTTATTGTTTCTCTTTGAGCAGCAAATAATACACTGTCTTGTTGGATTAGTTTTCTTCTTTGTAGGGGTAATGAAGTTAATAAAGTGTCTTTCAGACAAGAGTGAAAGGGGGTGGGTGCTCAGCACAGAAGGACGTCCTTTTTTTACAGAAATTCTATCAAGTGGTAATTGTAAATTATTCGAAACCATAAAAAGCACATGTAGTGCCCGAACTACACTCGGGAAAATCCGGGAAAGGGCTAAAGAAGTAGCTAAAGTAAAAGAAATGTAAATATTAGGTTATTCCATCTTTTTCTTTTTTGAAATCATTCCTGGTCGTGTTCTACTACCCAAATAGTACTGAAACTAAACATAGTATGACTCAGTCTTTGTCAAAAGTAAAAAAAAAAACACAAAAACAATCTCACAAAAATATGTATTCATCATTGAATTAATGAAGATATTAAAAAAACAAACAAACGTAGGATTCATGAAGGACATTGAATTGAAATTGGAGGTTTCGAATGAATAAATGGGATTTTCACCATCACACTGAAATACACATAATTTCTCTATCACTTGGGTTTCGAGGAATCTGAGCTCGATGGGCGTCTCATTTGCTATCATCAGCACAACATAAAAACAACAAGGAACAAAGGCAGGACTTTGGCGATCTTAATCATTATCGTAGGGAAGGAAATAAAGTTTTTGAAGCAGATCATGGATAAGATTTGGTTTCGTAGTTCCTAATGAGAAAGGAAACTAGGTAGAAAAAAGCAGAAATATTCTTATGTGTGCGTGATTCACACTACAGATACAGAAGTGAATGATACTTCTCACACTGTAAAGAGATGATATTGACCCCATTTCTTACAAATCAAGGCATTTTGCATACCTGAGAACCTGAGAAGATGATTAAAAATGGATTTTCGTAACAATGGGTGAGGACATAACGTTTCTTTTAAGAAATGTCATATCGTAAGCGGTTAGAATAAGACGGCTTAGAAGATTCTGATTGAAAATGCTGAAACATATCAACTCTCGTTAGAACTTGCATGTACTTAGACTTTGGGAATAACGTTTCCTTAAAGAACAAGTATGAGAAATAAAACAGTGAAAAGGATTATTAAGTGATCCTAAAACACTTCAGCTCTTAAAAAATGAAGTACCATTTTGCGATTATGTTAAAATCAAATTGAAGACAGTTTACAGAGAGAGAGGGAGAGAAGTAGCCCTTTATAATCATGAATAAATATATGATCCAAATACTCAAGTTTTTTTTTATAAAAAAGAAAGACGAGAGGCAAATGATTGGTTTCATTCTGCTATGTTAATAGGATTAAAGTAAATAGGATATAACATAAAACAATTGAAGATAGATTGCTGAATTAATTTCTAATTAAAGGGTTGCACTTTCTTGCTACTGCAATTCATTTCATTTCATTAAAAGGAATTTATATTTATCTCATTAGTTATGGTATGTAACGTGTGATAAAAATGTATTTTTTACAGTATTAATGAATCTGTAAGATTCTTAATAATCCTATTTATAAATATATAGATGAAAATGTCTAGTAGAATTTATTTCTTATGATCATTTTGCCATTTTTAACGAAGAAAAGATGTATTGTGCATTTTTTCCAGTGCACATAATTCTGAACTACCATAAGATATGGACTTTAAAATAGCCATTCTAAAACTTTTAAAGGAGCTTCCAATCACAAAGAAATCAAACACTTTAATGTCATGGTGTAACTTTTGAATCGCTTAGCAAACGCCATGCAGTTAAAGATAATTTTTAATTCCATTTCTTTAAGAAAAATTTAATGATTTCAAAAGCAAATTATTATAAATTGGTTTTAAGAAAAATACGCCACTTTTCAGAAATCTTAAGCATATGACTCTTTTTATAAACAGGACCAATCCTAGGGTGTCGGCCGCCCACGTGCAAAGACCTAATGTGGCACCCCTTTAGAGAATTTTTCATACTTTGACTAATGCTTAAAAAGGACTTTAAGCATTAGTTACATTAGCATAAATTCATCTACCTGTATAAGAGTAAAAAGTAAAACATTAAGAAAAATGCAAATAGACTAAAAAAATCACTTCTTTCCTCTATTTTGTTTTTCTAAATTGTAAGGCTATTATTAAATTGAAAATTTTTAATTTCTTTAAATGCATATTGAATTTAGACATTCCTATGTCTTTGGTATTATTAACCATATTAGATATTTTCTTATAGTAGGTTTCGCAAAAACCTTTTTTAAGAACCCTTTGTCAAGCATTTCATCTTCAACGCGCCGCCAATACCATTGATGAAGCAATAAATAAATAAATAAAAATTCTTGCGGTATATTGCCGGCTATGTCTTGAATTTTACTACCAAATGAAGGATGTGTATAAAGAAAAGACATTAATGAACTGTGTGTGGGGACCAACACACTGTGCACAAGCATTCTATTTTTCTAAAACTATGCTATGCTATCGGGAAATCGAGACTTATTTGATTTTTCAATAACACTATTAAAAATTCAGTATTTTTATTCAACTTATTATAAATTTTATTTTGAGAAATTCGTAAAAAAATTTGCTTGATTGATAGAATTATATGAGGCATGTGGCCCCCGAGTGCGGTGCACACCTGCTAGGATCGGCTTTGACGATTAATTCTTACAAATATTATAAACGCGAAAGTTTGTATGTATGGATGTTTGTTATTCTTTCTCTCAAAAACAGCTAAATGGATTTTAATTCAGCTTTTCAATAATATAGCTTATACATCAGAATAACACATAGGCTGTAATTTATAAAGATATTGTGTTAAGTGTCCAAAAAAAATGAAACGATACTTGTCAAGTAAGTAGGAAAGAATTCTGCCATCTGCAAAAAAACCCACGACAGCATATATCTATCTTTTATGTGTGAAGCAAAAGTTTCCCTTTTTGTTTTGCCTACGGCATGCGTCAGGCGCGCTCGCTTTTAATTTATTCCTTTGATCAGTGTAATCACTTTTTTTATTTCAAAATAAAACTAGATTTCGAAGGGAGAGGAGTTGGCAAGATTTTAACATATAATAAATACAACAGAAAGTAATAGTAACGTATTACACTTCCAGATGTAAATTATTTACACTATTTTAAGTGTTCATTACACGAAATGTGTAACAATGTGTTACTTTTGCTGAACACATATCAGCTTAGGAAGGTGTTTTCAAATATCGACAGACGAGAGAGTTGCGGGGAGTTATAAATAAATAAAAATTCCTTTTATCTGAGCTATAGATCTACAGACTTAAAAGTTAACAAACATATTTTCTTTCTGTTCAGCTGAGATATACAATTTTTTTTTTGTTTAATTTGCAATTCACTTAAAATTAACTCATAAAAACTTCTTTGGGTGGAAGTCATTTTGAAAATGAGTATTAGAAGTGCTGATTTTGCGAAGGGAAGGGAAAATTTATAAAAGTAGAGATAGCCCGTGCAACGCCGTGCCATGCAGCTAGTATAGTCATAAATTTGGTATTGAACAAAACTGGAATCCTTTAAAAATATATATCCACCAGTTACGTATTCGAGAGATAAAAATATCTCTTACTCAGTTTTTCATCAATTAAATTAAGTCGTTCCGTCTATTCTTTGCTCTACGTTAAAATGAGTTTTAACGGATACAGCAAAAACTAAAACTATATTTTCCAAATCGAGCCTCATATTTTTTAAAAATGTTTTGTGCTGCCATCTGATGGTTAAACATTGTAAGAATAAATTCCTTAGTACACTTGAATTGGCTTTGATACGAATGAATAGTGTGTGAAAGAAATCATTTTTATATCGCTACTTTTTACATCTTTTCATTCTTAATAACTGTAACACTTCCCAAATATGAAAATTTTGTTTCGCGGAATCACCGTTAAGCTGCAGAGAATAATTAATTTAAATTTATTCAAAGTTACACAGAAATATATATTTAATTGTAATATATTTCTTCAGTTAAATGGCTAAAACATTTTAGATAAGTTTTGAACGAGAATTAATCTAAATAGAATTTGGATAACGTGTGTGTTAATGACTTTTTTTCCAGACAGTTTTTACACGCACAAAAGGGAATACTGCTCGGAAAAATGAAGAACTATTGGTAATATAAATTATTTTAAAAACAATCTTAGTAAAAAAACAAACATAATTCTAGCTATGAGCGGCCTGGTTATGATTTTCGAAGAATCTGTTCTTTTTTCCCTCGTGAAGATAAAGGAATTTAGTGTTAATTTAACCAAAAGAAAAGAGAATGACAACTGCTTAAATTGAAGCTTCATGATGCATTTAATACAGGATTCTCCCTCAAAAATTTGTCTTCTTTTTATAAACCAATTTTCATATTTTACTTATATCAAATAAAACACTTGCAAGATAAATTCACCAACTAAATCACTGCTGTAGCCATTTGAAAATTAATTAGGTATCACTCATAAGCATTAAATTATAACACAATTAATTTCTATAATTTAAGAAAATAATTTCTGTTTTTCGCATTTTAAATATATTGTCAAAAAATAGGCTTCTCTCCTTTAAGTTTGCATTTAGCTTGCTTACAGTTTTGGGCAAGAGCAAGTTTTAAAATTTAAGGGAGAAAAAATTCTTTTTAACTGAAGGAAGTTATTTAAGTAGATAATAAAAGTTTATGAAGATTTTCGTGGCTTCTAAAAAAATAATATGATGTTATGCGTCATGAAATTTTAATCTTATTTTTCCACTTTTGTCTTCATAAATATTATGGAAACTAAACTGTCTGAGGATAATCAAAATTATTGAATTTTGAAAAAAAAAACAAATGTGAGAGTTTTTTTTTTTGTGAATATAAAAAAGGGAGTTCTTTTTTTGAAAATAATTTACTTTTGCCAGTAAAATCTTACTTTGTTAAGGAATAATCTTCGAATAACAAACACAATGTATATATCCTTTTTCGCAGGAATTAATTTAAAAATACATTAAAGTAATTAAAAAATTTCCGTTTACTTTAAGTTGATAACGTCTTCTTGCTTCCAACTCTTTTAACAAATTAATCATCACTAGTTTCATAATATTTTACATAGAGGGCAGCACGACTAATTCAGGTAAAAATGAATGTGTGTGTGATGCGGTATTTTTATTTTTAAATTTGTGGAATTTTATGCTCTTGAAAATACTCATAAAATAATTGCATTCTTGTTTTGACTTAACTCTTTTTTATGAAATTATGGTTTCAGCATATTACGAGTACACTTAATAAAATTTCGTTTAATACACACACACACCGAAATGTTAGAATAAATGTATGCAACGATATAACGTAGAAATGAATTTTTAATTTTCTTTCTTTATACTAGCTCTTGAAATGAAAATCAGGAAAGATACAATTTGAAAAAAAAAATTAAAAAATTACTTTTTAGGGAACACTAAGCATTTTACACATTTTTTTCAAAAGTAATTTCATGTTTATTGATTTCTTATACTTATAGCAGTTGCCATTTTCTTTTCGTTTGGTTAAATTAACATCAAATTTCTTTATCTTCACGAGGGAAAAAACAGCAGATTCTTCAAAAATCATAACCAGGCTGTTCATAGCTAGAATTATTTTTGTTTTGTTTTTACTAAGATTGTTTTTAAAGTAATTTATATTACCAATTGTTCTTTTCATTTTACCGAACAGTATTCCCTTTTGTACGTGTAAAAACAGACTGAAAAAAAGTCATTAACGCTGTCAATATGCTACTTAGATTAAGTCTCGTTTAAAAGTCATCAAAATATTTTAGCCATATTCTTAGATATATTTAATTGAAGAAAAATATTACAATTAAATATATTTTTCTGCAACTTTTGAATAAATCTAAATTAATTATTCTCTGCAGCTTAACGGTGATTCGGCGAAACAAAATTTTCATATTTGGGAAGTGTTACAGTTATTAAGAATGAAAAGATGTTAAAAGTAGCGATATAAAAATGATTTTTTTCACACACTATTCACTCGTATCAAAGCCAATTCAAGTGTACTGAGGAATTTATTTTTACAATGTTTGACCAACAGATGGCAGCACAAAACATTTTAAAAAAATATGAGGCTCGATTTTTGGAAAATATAGTTTTAGTTTTTGCTGTATCCGTCAAAACTCATTTTAACGTAGAACAAAGAACAGACAGAACGACTTAATTTAATTGATGAAAAACTGAGTAAGATATATTTTTATCTCTCGAATACGTAACTGGTGGATATATATTAAATTTAAAAAGAATATAAGGATCGATTTGGTATATAGCTCTCGTTTTTATCTATCCGTCAGAGCTAATTTGTGGCCGTGGTAGCCGAGGGGTATAGGTATCGGATCGTTGCTTGCCTTGTGACGAGTTCGAGCCGAGTACCACTAAAGACCCACCGCGTAGGGCAGCGATGCACGTTAAATCTGTCGAGAGCTGAAACGTCCTCCCGTTGGTGGTGTGTGGTAGTTAGGAGAGGGGGTGCCAGCTCAGGTGTCATCCACGTCACTTGACCATGGTTCAAAAATACGTGGTCCGTCGCCAAAGGCCCTCATGTAGCTGAACAGTGCGACGTTAATATTCAATCAATCAATCAATCAAAGCTAATTTTGTGGCCGCGGTAGCTTAATGTCCAAGGTATCGGATCGTGGCTAGCCTTGTCACGAGTTCGAGCCCAGTACCACTAAACACCCACCGTGTTGGGGAGCGATGCACGTTAAATCTGACAAGAGCTCTAATGCCCTCCCGTTGGTGTGGTAGTTAGGAAGGGGGATTACCACAGCTCATGTGTCGTCCTCGTCACTTGTCCATGGTTCAAAATTACGAGGTTCGTCTCCAAATGCCTTCGTGTAGCTGAACAGTGCGACGTTAATATTCACTCAGAACTAGTATTAACGCAAAACAAAGTATAGACAGAACGAAATTAATGAATGAAAATTATTGAGTAAGAGATTTTTTTTTCAGTGATGTATTGAATATATATAACTGATGGATCTTTAAAGGATTCCTATTTTGTTCAATATACCAAATTGACCACTATATTAATCTTCAGGACCGATCCTAGTAGGTGTGCAGCGCGTGCACCGCTCTCGGGCGCAAGCCTCATATAATTCTATCAATCAATCAAAACTTTTTACGAATTTCTCAAAATAAAATTTATAAGTTGAATAAAAATACTGAATTTTAAATAGAGTTATTGAAAAATCAAAAAATATATATAAGTCTCGATTTCCCGATAGCATACATAGCTTTATAGAAAAATATAAAATTAGTGCGCAGTGTTTTGATCCACACACACAGTTCATTGTCTTCTCTTTATACACTTCCTTCATTTGGTAGAAAAAATTCGTGGCACAGCCGGCATTACCGAAAGAAAAGGGGGGCTCTTTGTTTTCTTCTTTTGCTTATCAGTATTACTGGCAACGCGTTGTGGATCGATGCTTGACAAAGAGGTCTTAAAAAAGGTTTTTGCGAAACCTGCTGTAAGAAAATATCTAATATGGTTAATATTATCAAAGACATAGGAATGTCTAAATTCAATATGCATTTGAGTAAATTAAGAGTTTTCAATTTAATAATAGCCTTACAATTTAGAAAAGCAAAATAGAGGAATGAAGTGATTTTTTTACTCTATTTGCATTTTCATTTATGTTTTACTTTTCACTCTTATACAGGTAGAGATGAATTTATGCTAACGTGACTAATGCTTAGCGTTCACTTTAAGCATTAGTCAAAATAAGAAAAATTCTCTAAAGGGGTGCCACATTAGGTCTTTGCACGTGGGCTGCCGACACCCTAGAATTGTTCCTATAAATTAGACAGCCATTTAATTACACTTATTCTCGAAGAGGCATATAAACATACACCGTCTTTTTTTTAAATTTTTTATATATAGAATTAAAAATTTCTACTTCGATATAATAAAAAATTATTTTCAGAGAGTGTTCCTTAAATTCTTGTAGAAGACATTCACTCGCATATTTCTATACATGTTATTAGAAATGCTTTTTGAAAAAAACATGAACAATCCAAATTTAAAATTAAATTTAACATACATATTTGTGCACAAGCAGAGCCGATCCTAGAAGGTGGACACCATAATATGTGCACCACAAGCGGGCGGCAACAGGCCGGATATCGTCGGTCTAACTATCAGACTGCGTAACTCCATCTGGAATGCTAATTTGATACAGTAAGGCTAGGCGCCAAGTTATTGTTTATGTTCGCCAAGATAGGCGATAATATTACAATATGGTTTACTTTGATATTTTTATCGTGCGATAATGTGGTTTTGACATGGGGATAACGTATATTAGTGTTAGTTTTTTTGTTTTTGTTTTTTTTTCCTCAGGATCTCTGCTCAGCAAAAGTAACACATTGCTGAAATTTTGTGTAGTGAACGCTTAAAATAGTGTGAATTATTTATTGCTGGAAGTGTAATACATTAATATTACTTTCTGTTGTATTTATTTTATGTTAAAATCTTGTCACCACCTCTCCCTTTGAACTTAAGTTTTATTATGAAATTAAAAAAAGCAGTGATTATATATATACTGATCGAGGAATAAATTAAAAGCGGAGCGGGCACTGAGGCATGACGTAGACAAAGCAAAAGGATTAAGGAATCGCGCCAAAAAGCGTTTGGTGCGTTGCACTCCTATATCAAATCAGTAACGCCTATGGAGTTACGCAGTCTGATAATTAGGCTGACGATATGTTGTTGTTTCCAATCCCCTTGGAGTAGGAAAGCCTACACCAAGTTCATTTGACCTTTCCGCATAATAATCTCACACACCAGGCCTTGATCGTTAAATAATTATCGCAGTGAAATGCTTCAGCAGTCCAGAAGATGAGCTGGAGAAGCAGGAAAAAAGCAAAGACAAATAAAGAAAGACTTTACCCCTTGCACAAAGGTCATACGACGCAGGTGACCGTTTCTAAAGCGTGCCAACGCCGAGACCGGATATAATTCTATCAATAAAACAACATTTTTTACAAAATTCTTAAAAATAAACAAAAAAACCCTATAATGTCGAATAAATATGATGAACTAAATTGAAAAATCAAAATGTCCCGATTTCACGACAGCATAGCATAATTTAAGAAAAACAGACTGTTAGTGTCAGACTGTTAGTTACACACAGTGTGTTGGTACACATTAATATCTGCTCTTTAAACACATTCTTCAATTGATAGCAAAGTTCGTGGCAGAGCCGGTAATACCGCAATACAATGGTTTACCAGCTTATCAACGGCACTGGCGGCGAGCGCACTACGGATCGATACGTAACAAAGGCGTCTCAAAAGTGATTTTTGCAAAGTTTCTTTACCAAATATCTAATATGGTTGATATTACCTTAGACATAGGAGTGTTTATAAATTCAATATGAATTTGGGGAAATTAAAAGTTTTTAATTTAATGTAAACCTTGCACACAATTCAGAAAAAACAAAACAGAGGAAAGAAGAGATTTTTGTATTTATTTGCATTTTTGTTAATGTTTTACTTTTCACTCCTATGCAAGTAGATGAGCTTATCCCGTTAACGTTAAGAAGGAGTCGAAATGTGAAAAATTTCTAAAAGACCTAATGTTGATCAACCTGCTTACAAGGATCAAGGATCACATAGACCTAAGATCGATCCTGATCACAAGGAAGAGAATGACTTTATTCTGAAAAAATCGTTCTATCGGATCATCAGGCAGACTATTTGTCTGGAAGAAATTTAAAACTAAATATGTGAAAGAATTACGATAGAAATTGAAAGTTCTTATATATATATATATAAGGATAACATTAAAAAAAATCCCGTAAAAAGATTATTTATGATGTGCTACCAGAAGATATTCCAGATATGACTAGAATTCATGATAATCAAATATTACAATTATGTAGGAAATACACATCCAAACTTTTCAGTTCTATGTTGAATTTATTAGTTTATTTTAAAGAGTAAATATAACACAAACATCTTCAGACTCAAAATGAGGTTGTTTTATACTTTAATCTTATTAAATTTTCAGTATTAAATTTCAGTTCCACTATGTTTCAGATTTTTTTTACGATTTTCGTTACAAAAAATAATCTTTTTGCTTGCATAAATTCACCAAAATGTAAGCTTCGTTCATATAAATAATACATGAAACAAAAATATTGCTCTAGAAGTATTTTTTTTTCAAAATATTTATTTTATTTGGCACTAAACGAGAGATGAAAAATAAGCATTCTATTTCAATTCGTTTATCTATATATTTGTATTATCTTAGAAAGATATTTCTTTCTTTATTTTATTTAAAAAAGAGTTTACGCTAAATGACTCTTAAACATCTGTTACACTTCACTTTTTGATAGTGTGCTATTTAAAGAAAGCTTCTTTTAACAGGATATAAATAAAAATTATTTTATCTTTTCTCATTCTGCTGAAACAAGCTAAAATTCTTGTGATATAATGAGTAAAACGAAATTCATTATTCACAGAAGAAATCCCTTTCGTCTTATGTAGAAATTCGAACTCCACATTTCGCAATTTTAAATCATCAGTCCGTCATTGAAAGACCCATTTTCCGAAAATATTAAAAATTTTAATGAAAACGCGAGCTTTTTCATTGGAATATTAATTTCGATAAGCATTATTGAAGAAGTAAAGAAGAGATTTTCGAAAATTACTCATTACCATCCATATTCCATCATTACTGCATGCAATGAGAATTTTGCATTATGGTGTTTCTGAAAATAATAATAATAACTTACACAATTATATAAAATAAAAGTATTTTCCTATAATATTTAAGTTAGTAAACTCCATTATGGAGTCTAGAATTCACCCATTTAACAATTTCTACAGTATTCAGACATATTTCAAATGAAATACAGTCGCGGACCTCTATTTAACGAAATCGCTAAATCCCGAAATAAAGTTCGTCATATGGAAAATTCGTTAAATAGAGATTCATCTTCTAATAAGCTTTAAAAACCCCATTAAACAAATTTTAATTTCATAAACACTATATATTGTTTAAAAAAGTAATTATTCACACTTTTTTTGGAAATTAATATCTCTCTATTCATTTTATATATCTTACCCATCAAAAAGAAATCGCAAGGAAAACAAGGGTATAAAAGGACATTGTTAAGGAATACACTGTACTTTCAATTTAAAAAAAGTAATTTTATCTTCAGATCAATGAATTTTTTAACGACATTTTCTAATTATAAGCCTACGAGTAACTTTAAACGTACATTATTTTACAATCAATAATTTTAAGCATACTCTACCACATGCGTGCTTAAATTTATAATTACTGATAAAATTTCTCATTTGTTTTTTTTAAAAAAAAAACTATGACCGCACATTTTAATGCTGTAGGTGAGTTAGGCACCTGATAATACTAGAGTTCAAGTTATGTTCACCATAAAACGTGCCAAAAGAAAGAATACTTTGAAAAATGTCCTGAAATATTTTAAAAATAGGGAGAAAAAAAACCGAGTTGCAAGTTCGTTATATAGTAAATGTACTTCGCTATTTGGAGTTTATTTTACAAAGAAAACAGTAAAATGTTCTTGGTTGCAGGAGAAAGTTTGCAATATAGAGAAAATCGAAAAATATAGGTTCGACTGTAATTTAAATCTAAAATATTTGTATTTTTAAACTTCAATAAAACAAATACAGTAATGAAATTGATTCAATTACGATAATGTAATCGAATAGAGGTACACTGTTAATGTGAGTAAATTAAAAACGTATTGTTTTACATAGGGAATTAAAGTTTATATTTACATCGATATGGGAAAAAGAGGTTGCATTTCCTTTGGAATATGAGAAGAATTCAGATTAAATAAATAAGAAAAATTACAAAAGAAACTTTAAAACAATTATTATGTGTCTTTGAGAATAACATACATAATAACATACTCCCAAACTTCTTTTTACAGAAGAGATACAAATTCTTAAGAATTGTGTAGAATTTACATAACTCCTAACACAAAACAAAAAAGGAAAATAGGCTCCATACTTAAAATACAAACAAAATGAGAGATAAGACGAAAAAACAAAATCAAGTTCTTTAAGATTATAAGATTTTTATTCACATTTCATAAAGATCAGATTTACATATAAGGAATTTCAATCTTTTTAAAGAAACATTCGTATTAAATACTTATCAAGAGTTATGTTTAAAAACTGTATTATTGATTATTAATATTAATTTCTGACAGTAAACGCGCATTTGGGGAATTCTCCATCAACAAAAAGTTTTGTAAGAATTAAAGAAAAAAATTTTCCAAATATATAATTCAATCTGTAAATGTTTTTTTTGATTTTTGTTTTTATTCTGTTACGCGTTGCCTGTTATGTGATTAGAGAAATTTCAAATTTACATAATTTGAAACTAGAAGTCAGTTTTACAATAGTCTCAGAATTTGTAACAATTATTAATACTTTTTTGACTTGAAACTTAGGTTAGTTAGAGAAAAAGTGAATTAAAAACTTGTCAAAAATTACTTTTTGTATTCAAATTCGTTGAAAATTAATAAATAGAGAGACATTAAAAAAAGGACTTAGCTGTTAACAATTTTTGGATAATTTGCTCTAGTTTGGTTTGCAAACACCTCGGTTAAAACTAAACAACACGATTTTAGCTATAGTTTGTGATCCTGAAATGACCACTTGTCATATTCCATTTCTTACCATCTGTTTTCAATACCCTTTTAAAACCATAAATATCGTATCCAATATATGTTTTATAAAGACTTTTGGATGCAATAGATTTTAAGAGTTTTTAGAATTGCTCAATATTTTAAGATGTAAACGTCTGTGGGATCTGATATTCAAATTGTGCCTTTTGAATGATTAAAAAATACGCTTTTCTTTTTTTTAAGCTGCCAATAAATTCTTAAATCTTACGTTAAGTGATTTAGAGAAATTCGCCCGTGGATATCAGTAAATAAAGAAATATTTGCTTTTGTTCATGAAATTGATTAGATAAGCGGATATAGGTGATAATTATGAGTCAAGTTAGTCAGTCTTGCAGCTATGAAGAAGAAAGTTTCTAGAAAATATTCTGGATTACTATTTTTAGTAATCATGGAATTTACTCGTATCATTTTTCTGAGTGTTCACTCGAAAAAAATGTTTTCCAGTAATCTTTAGTCAGTCGTGAAATGTGTTAATTTGATAAAACGTGTTTACATTTTGAACGTTTGTTCCTGTGTACCTTGTTACCACTCTGAATTCAATTTGTTTAATTTTGTCTTTACTACGTAAATATAAATTATGATTGACGGAAAAATTTTGGAAATTTCGTACGCGCGATACAGGTTAAGACTAATACGAGAAAAAAAATCCTTTAAAGATATTTACATCTACTAAAAATTTCATTCAATAATGAAATTTATTGTAATTATTTTCAATTTGTTATTGAGATTCCACAGCGTTTCCTAAATAAAGAATCACTAAAGAAGAAGAAAGCAATAAAAACTATTTTTATCTATAACTATTTATAGAAATACCTGCCGTGAACTATTAAAAAGACTTTGCTGATTATTAAAAGGCAAAGTCTAATTTTCGGATATCTTCATGATAATTATTAATATAAGCTATATGTTTTAAAAAGATAATCCCGCACGCACTTTTGTTTGCCTGAATTAATTATTGCTTGCTTTGAAAACCATTTTAGTCCGAACAGAAATGGTGTTTACATAATGTGTTTATACATTACATAAATTTAAAAAGCAATGTAAAACAACTATTACTTGGAAAAGTTGGTTTGGTTTTACGAACGTAGCACAAAAGCAGTTATTGACAGATCTTGTAATTTTGGACTACGTTCAAGCGACGAAGATGAAACCTGAAATGGTACCTCACTCTCCTAACTTCCATATCTCACCATGTAAGAGGCCCATGGCTTCGTTTTTGTGGCCGCGGTAGCCGAGTGGTATAGGTATCGGATCGTGGTTGGATTTGTGACGAGTTCGAGCCCAATACCACTAACGACCCACCGTATAGGGAAGAGATGCACGCTTTGTCGAGAGCTGAAACGCCCTCCCTTGGTGTGGTGTGGTAGTTAGGAGAGGTGGTGCCAGCTCAGGTGTCGTCCACGTCACTTGACCATGGTTCACAATTACGTGGTCCGTCGCCAAAAGCCCTCGTGTAGCTGAACAGTGCGACGTTAATATTCATTCATTCTCTCACTCACCATATAAGGACTTGAGATCTAGTTCCGCTAAAGATTGCAGAGAAGCCCTTCAAAAGAAATAATTAGAACTGGAATCTGCGGCTCAAATTTAAGGCTGTCTTCGGTTAATGTTAAAGAATAGGACCCGAGTTTGGAACATTTTTTCAGATATAAAAGAAATGAAACACATTAATATGATATTCTGGATTCCCTATCCTTTAAAGAGCAGCATTTTTTATCATACTTTCCATTTTTAACCGAGTTGATTCATTTTTTCTGGTATAAAATGTGTTTCACGTTTTTTCTCCTATATTAAAGAGTGTTTTTTTTCAGGTAAAGAAGTTTAAGTTGGCATTACTTTTCAAGATGGCGACCGATTTAACAGCTGTCAAGTGATTTATTCTCAGTTTGGTTTGGCAATTCATCATGGATAGACTCACGCCTGAACAACGCTTTTAGATTCGTCGAATGGGCCCAAAACGAGATTGCCGTTGTTCCCGATTTTCATAAGCGAATTTTGTTTAGCGATGAAGCGCACTTCTGGTTGAATGGCTACGTCAACAAACAAAACTGCCGCATTTGGAGTGAAGCTAATCCACAAGTGTATGTCGAAACACCGTTACGTCCAGAAAAACTGACTGTTTGGTGCGCTTTATGGGCTGGTGGAATCATTGGTCCGTACTTCTTCAAAAACGATGAAGGTCACAACGTTACAGTCAATGGGGATCGGTATAGAGCCATGATTACTAACTTTTTCATTCCTGAATTCAACAATCATGATGGCCAGGAGCTGTGGTTCCAACAAGACGGCGCAACATGTCACACAGCTCGTGCCACGATCGATTTATTGAAAGACACGTTTGGTGACCGCCTAATTTCACGTTTTGGACCTGTGAATTGGCCTACAAGATCTTGTGATTTAACACCGCTAGACTATTTTCTGTGGGGCTATGTAAAGTCATTGGTCTATGCGGATAAGCCACAAACGCTTGACCATTTGGAAGACAACATTCGCCGCGTTATTGCCGATATATGGCCACAAATGTTGGAAAAAGTCATGGAAAATTGGACGTCCAGATTGGACTACATCCGAGCCAGCCGTGGAAATCCTATGCCAGAAATCATATTTAAAATGTAATGCCACAAGATTATCTTTCGAATAAAAAAAAATTCATGTCAATCGAATAATACATCGTTGTTTTATTGCAATTTAAAGTTCTATACCTCTAAAAAACACCCTTTATAATGTTAAATGAGCTATGCTTCACGTGTTAAAATGAAAAATAAAGTATTCATTTAATATTTTGACATTTTTAAAAACACTATATTGTTAACAAAGGTATGAGTTATAATATTGCAAATTTCCATGGGAATTGAGGCATTTTTTTTCTGTCTGAAAATGTGCTTCGCGTTTAATTCAAGCTCTCGTACTTTTACGGAAGACAGCCTTAACATTGGTGGTGAAAAAGTTACCGATCTTGCAATTTTGAATCACGATCAGATTATAAGAACAATACCCAAATTATTTAATGCTTCACCAAATTCTTACAGATTCAATATCTGACCAGTGAGTGAGTTAATATTAACGTCGCACTGTTCAGCTACACGAGGGCTTTCGGCGACGGACCACGTAATTTTGAACCATGGTCAAGTGACGTGGACGACACCTGAGCTGGCACCCCCCTCTCCTAACTACCACACCACACCAACGGGAGGACGTTTCAGCTCTCGACAGATTTAACGTGCATCGCTGCCCTACACGGCGGGTCTTTAGTGGTACTTGGATCGAACTCATGACATGCCTGCCATGGTTGGATACCTTAACCACTGGGCTACCGCAGCCCACTCAATATCTGACCAGACTGTGAGACCTAGTTCAATTTTTCAAGGGACGTTCCTTCATTGTCTAACTTATCTGAGAACTTTAAAAAGAAATTGGGACTCGAACCACCACTCAGCTCGAGTCTTGTCTGCCACAGAGCTCGTGACCTTAACCCCTTAACGCGATGCGCTCTCCAGTGCCCCCATTTTTTACACGCAGAAAAGGTACTGTGACATCGTCGATGGTTGTGAATTCCCATCTTTCGATTCACGATAGGTTTTATGGTTTCACCAGCTGTTCAAGGACAAGTACAAGGATTCCACAAACGCACCAAACAGTCAGTTTTTCTGGATGTAACGGTGTTTCGACATACTCTTGTGGATTAGCTTCACTCCAAATGCGGCAGTTTTGTTTGTTGACGTAGCCATTCAACCAGAAGTGCGCTTCATCGCTAAACAAAATTCGCTTATGAAAATCGGGAACAACGGCAATCTCGTTTTGGGCCCATTCGACGAATCTAAAAGCGTTGTTCAGGCGTGAGTCTATCCATGATGAATTGCCAAACCAAACTGAGAATAAATCACTTGACAGCTGTTAAATCGGTCGCCATCTTGGAAAGTAATGCCAACTTAAACTTCTATACCTGGAAAAAAAACACCCTATATGTATATATATAGTAGAAATTTAGTTGTTGTTGTTGTTTTCTGATGCCACCTGTTTGACGTAGTCAGATCGAGGCCCACGAAATTCATCGTGGCATGGGCAAGAGGTACGTCTGTCGTTGGCCTTGAGCATCATATAGGTGACAGTACGATTTAGCTCGGAGAAATTTAGTAATCGAAGGGAGAAGAAAAAGAAGCTGAGTTGCTGAACGCAGTGCTGTTACGGTGAGGATCGGAATTTAGACGCTTGATTATAGGACGGACTTCAACTATTAGAATAAATTAAAGAAGCTTGGATTCTTAAGATAACGTTGAGCAAAGTTAAGCTATTAGGATCTCGTGTGCTTATTCACATAAGATTTTGAGCTACGTTATATCACTCTAGATTTTCCCTCTATAGTTGACTTGTCTTTGATTAATATATTTGGTAATAATAAATCGGATTTCTCATGGCTAGCTTGGGTCATCAATCTTTACCCCCTACAGATTTAGGTCGAGTAGATGAAGAGATGGCTTCCCCAGGTGGGAGGCCATTGTAAGATATATTCGACGACGGCAGTTAAGGGGTTGACTATCAGACAACGATAACCAATTTTAATAATAATATATACTATTATATTTTTCCATATCCCTTGTAATCCAATCAAGCAAGCAAAATATTTTTTAGTATTTTTGTGCTAGGCCAACTATTAATGACTTATTGTATTAGGCTATGTAGATATAACACTTCCCTTCATTTTCCGTATGCCTTCCCCTCCCCCATTTTTTTTCATGATGTCAGACAGCGTTTCTTAACTATTTCTTTCTCTTTTAGTATATGCTAATGGAGGAGTCAATTATGTTGGGAGGTGAAGGAAAGCTTACTTAGAAGGAAATATTGAGTAATTCCTTTGCAATAAAAAGCATGTGTTTATGATAGTTACTGTGATTAAATGTTTAATAGTTTTGGGAATAATATTAAATATGGCATACAATTGTCTAAAAGCTAATCATACATTTCATGTATGTATTTGATTTATATTGTTTCTATTTATGTAAATTTTTATAGTACTTTCAACAGATTTGATTTTTTTTATTATTTACTTTTGTTGTGTATTTTTTTTCGTCATAACTTTTTTAACCCTCATTGGCGAGTTTTTTTAAAAACATTTTCTGTGTGCTATATTTGTGACGGGCTCACGCGTCTTTTCTTTAACATGTCCTTTGGGTTCTTTGGGCCAGAATTAATGGCAAATCTTTTCCAACCAAATCCAAGAAGTGAAGTGTGAATTAAAGATGCAAATGAACAAGCTTTTAAATATCGGAACTTAAAGTAAACAAAATGGCAATGTAGGGTAACGTATGACAATTGATGTTAGTTTGTGGCAGTTGATGGCAAATAGAGAAAAGTAAATATATGTCGTGGTTCAAGTCTGAATGAGCTTTACGTGACGGTGACTAGAAGTTATAAGTGATCGAATATATGAAGGTCAAATTGCGCACCAGTGCATGCAATTAAAGACAAGATTGAGCATAAGTCAATACAGATTGATTATCCAAGCTGTAATAAGGTAGGATTGACTATTTAATATTAGAATCAGTGATTAGGCGGTTCAGTTATTGATAAAGGTCTGCATTAGATTAAGTCTTATTATCTAAATATATATATATATTGTGTGTTGCGTATTTTTCCATCGTAGATTCTCTCACATTAATTATTATAATTTAATTTGTTAAAGGCTTAAGTTGAATATCTTAATAAAGTCATATTAAGATAATGATGTCTTCTAGTTCTTTCGTTAATTCTACATCTCTAGCTCACGCTGATACTCCGAGAGATGTTCCCTCAAGGGGAGGAACATCACATATTTTAAATCCTATTATTTTATTTTATGTAATTCTCTTAGAATCGCAGTTTCTTAAGCCAAATTTTAGAACATAAAAATGTTCATCTGTAATATCTTACATTTTTTAAAACCTGAATTATACATTTAATAGCACATTCGTTAAAGCCATACTGAGTAGATTTATGTCTTATTTTAGAGAAAATGTTCATTTTTTTCATTGTTTTTACATTGAAATCTATTAGTTTATTATAAGCTATTTCGTAAATTTGGGTAGTTAAAGCGAAGCTATGAAAATGAGATTTCTAAAACAAATTTTGGATTCACCATCTTAAAAATATGTATATGTCTGTGACTTAAAATATTTGTGTCTAGAGTCTCTATAATTTCTTTTGATCATTAAAGAATTGCGCTGTTCCAGATTCCTTTTTGTCCCTTTGAATCTTTATCTCGTTTGAAGTATTGATAAAATTTATCTTCAAATACACGTGTAGAAATGGGCGTGATTCATGAAGTATCATAAAATTCCTTCTGATGCGATATGGTACGATAATTTTACAAAATTGGTTGTAATATGAAGATTTCTGCAACACCTTATTTTATAATATTTCAACATTAAATGTATTTTACTTTATCCTTACTATTTTTTATATATTTGCGTAAGAGTTTCATATATTTTTTTTTAAAATCAAAACTTATTATTATCTAATTATTTATCCCTTTGGAAAGTTTAGTTAGAAATCGAGTATTCTTTTTTTGAAAGTAATATTTGAAGAGATACTTCAACTTCAACCCCACCCTCAACTACATCAAATAAATTTATTTTAACTGATTTAATTTATTTTGTAAAATAATACATTTATGTATTTTTATATGCATTAAAGAAGTTGTTATCAAACATACGCTCGAAATCCTTTACTTCATCAATCATTTTTGATAAAACCTTCTCGATTAGTCAGTTAAAGAATCTTAAAGAAATTTCTGGGGGAAACAAATTTTAAGTATAATAATAGCATTTTTAAAAACACAATGATAAATTTCCTTTATATATTTAATTATATTTTCAGCTTATAAAATGTGTAAAACGTTATATTATAATTCTAAAAAGTGCAGGTATTTCAATTAAGTTAGTTAGAATAGGTACACATACAAATATACCAAATTAGTAATAAATAAAATTAATTTTGTTTATAAACATATATTTCTATAAAATGTAAATTTATTTTAGTTCTAAGTAGTTTCCAATCTAAGACGTTAAGAATTTTTTAGTATTTTTTAATTGTGCTCGGAGAAAAACCTGAGAAAGAATAAAAAATAAGTTTATATTTTTACATTTAGAGGTTTCACAATTTCGAACTTCTGTGAATTTCAACACCTCTTACGAGTTGCTATTGCCACAAATAACGTAGAAAAAGTGGGTTCGTTATCATAAAACGTATCTTCTTAAAATAATTTACCACCATCATGGACGCATCTTTAAAAGTATGGGAATTATGTCACATTTTATACAAAGTTTTTTTTTGAATGAAAAAATTTCTTTTCATTTGAGGAAAGTTTCATACATAGTTTTGTGTCCTCGTCCTTGTAACGTCAGATTAAAAATTTGAATAAAAGTTTTATAAACTAAGGTGTATTATCTCATTATGAATTATTGCATTGATCATTAATTATTTAATTTAAACTTAAATACATTTTTTGTGTCTAATTTTTGAATCCATTAAAGTAATCATATATGTCTCCCTTTTGAAAAATGTGTTGCTTAAGATTATTACTTAGTCCTTGAAACAGCACATACGCTTTTTTTTCATTTAAACCTGTAAAATAATACTTAAAAGACAAATTAAATTTCTATTTTTAAAATCTAAAGATACCCCTATTTTTGCATTTTTAATAACACGCGTTTTTACCATATACTTGTTACAAATTTTAATACACGAGGATCACGATAATTTAATTAGACATCATTTTGGTGTGCGATACTTTTTCATGAGTTTAATCCATTTTGTTCCATCAAACATAAGATCTGGACCTAGTGACATAAAAGGAAAGTATTTTGGAATAACCAATACTCATAAAAATGATCACTGTAATGATTTTAATGACAAGAAATTCAATTATACCTATTTAATTATTAATTAATATTAATTATTTTGTAACTTACACCAGTGCTTCTCAAATTTTCGATATTGGCGACTCAATTTTCAATCATAATTTTCATCGACCCCCCCCCCATTCAATAACATTCAAAGCAATAATAATATACTTTGGCACTAAAGCTACAACATGACCTTAATTATAAGCCATACAAATTATCAATATATGTATTAAGTTTTGTGTATGTGACTTTTTTAAGTAATAAATATTTTAAGTAACTTTTAAGTAATAGGATAAGTATTATGTTACTTTTCATAGTTCAGAATATACTTTATTTTGCTTATTTTCAGTAAATTAATAATTTTTTTTAAAAATAAACTTTTATTTCTGACTTTTCAATATGCCCGCGCCCCTCACGAAGAATTTCCACGCCCCCTAAGGGAGCCTACCCACCCCTTGAGAAACGCTGACTTTCACAATTTCATTATCTTTATCAATGTATAGTAATAATTTTTACTCTAATTATATTTTTTATTGATCTCTCTCTATTTAGATTTACTATAAAAATTCAAACAAAAAGTCATAGAAGTTATCAGGAAAACCTGGAAATATGAAAGTAAACAAAAACTCACCCTATACGTAGGAGGAAACACATGTGAAGTAGATACACATATAGAAATTAAATATGGATGCTCGAGTTATTAAATATATCGTGCTGAGGATTCGTTTAAGCGAAGTTAAACCTGATTTTAATGGTAGCCAATTCCTCCCTTTCTGTTATAGTGCCGAGAAAAAAATTCAGTTCATTCAAAACAAATTGAATTTCCAAAATGTTTTGCATAAACAGAAAGTATATACCTATCCATACTTAACACCTTGCGTACCATGTAAGCACTAACGGATACATGCTATGTATAAGGAAAAATCCCATTGTAACATCATGTGGATACATGGCTTATTTAGGTGTACAACCAGTATAAAATATCCGACTAAGTTCGGAACCCTGATTTTAAAAAAAGCGCATAAATGGATAATTTTCATGATATTTAGTGTCATTGAGATTAAAATACATGTATAAAACTGTTTTAAGGACATTATGACAAAAAAACTTAACTCAGAATAACTTTTTTTCAAAACGTTCTCTTTTTATAAAAAAAATGCTTCTATAATAATAATATTTTGCTTACATGAAGTAAAGACTTTTCCAGAGAGTCTGAACTATAGAATTTTTGAAAAAAATTCACATTATTTTCAGAGTTACCACCAATTGAAATAATCTCATCGGCGTTTTTTTATTAAAATTTCTCTCCTCTGTTGTCAAAAATTCTAGTTCAGTCTCTGTAGAAAGGTCTGAGCTATATACAGGCAAAATATTATTATAATAGAAGTATTTTTCGTAAAAGGAGAATGTTTTGAAAATTGGTCATTCTATGTTCATTTTTTGTCAGAATATTGTACTTAAATAATTTTTTATTGTAATAATATTCTTAAAAAAATTGTATATACGTTTTCTAATCTAAGTGACGCTAAATGTCATAAATATTATCTATTTATACGCTTTTGCAAAATCATGGTTCCGAACGTAGTTGGATACCTTAAGTATCCCAGGAAACATTATAAAGTAGATTTTCTTTTGTTGAGATTGCTTAAAATGTCAAAAGTTAAATTACAAAATCTCTGGGTTACAAAAATTTGAAAAAATAGGAAAATTATAATTAAAAATCTTTGCGAAATTGCTCGAAATATACCTTGGAAACAAAAAGATTTTCTACGTACGTTACACAAGTGTATTGTCATTTTTGTTCCATTTCTTTACCTTCTTCATCACAAATAAATAAATCCGTATCAGAGTCACTATTGTATTCATCAGTTTCCGGCAAATATTCTCATTTGGTATCATTTTCGTTGAAATCTAACGACGATGCCATTTGGCAAGAAAAAGTAGAAACAAATAACAAAAACTGTTGTTCGAACTTAAGAAAGTGAAAGGAAACACGAACGAACGTGCGTATTAGTCAGAGTCAAAAGGAAAAATGAAATATGCGTCGTAACGTCAAGGTCAGTATCCCCAGAAATCTGGGATATGTGGGGATACTAGAAAGAGTGCAGTTTGGTATTCTAAGGAGGATTTACATAAATTAATGAATAAATTTTTGAACTGTTGTAAAAATTATGCAAGAAAAGTAAGAAAATTTAAATATTATTTTAGAGTATGAAAAAAAAAAAGAATATATATATGTTTGCAATAATCAGAATACTTTTTATCGAAATGATTCCTCATTGAAATTATCTTAATTCGCAAATGTGTTAAAAAGATGTCAAATTTTTAAAATACACAGTAAGAGCTTCTAAAATAATTGGAACCATTTTCTTTTTTTTTTATACTATATATAATAATAAAAAAAGAGAACAGAAAACCAAAGAGGTTTTCAGACCTCTTGGACATCCCTATAAGTTACCCCATTAAAACTATTAAATCCAAATAATAAAAGTTCAGAAAGTTTAAAAAAATTATGCAAGCATGATGAATTTTTACTGCATGTAACAAACATTTTAAAACACACGTGTAATCCAAAAAAATACTAAATTTCTAGCTGTAATAATGATAATCGTCATCCACTGGCTTGGAGACTTATAAATGAAAAGAGAAACACAATGTTTATTAGATGTAATTATTTACATTTTATCTGTTTGATTAAAAAAATGCTTGAATGTACAGCTATACAAGTATTCAGTACGTGACATTCTTTGCGTCCATGAAAGTGCAATCAGTAATTAAAAAATAATCTTCAACATATAGCACAAGCAATCTCTTCGATATTTCTGTCCATCACTCGTGATAACCTTAGGAATAGCGGCGACGGGGTATCTTAAGTAATTCAATCACGCAGAGAAATTGTCACAGATAAATGATGCCCGAAGACAACGTTTCGATAAGAAAACTCGTGAGACGGGTAGAGCTTAAAATATATGTTGTTTTTCTTTGCACATAATACTAAAATGACATTTTTGTGGAGTTCAAGAGGTCTTCAAACTCTCAAAGATAAAATATTGCAATCAAGTTCACGAAGTTCACGCTGTGAAACTATTTACGCAGAAACTGTTTACTGATTGGCTATAGGTGAATAGTCTTAGGTATAGGGAACTAAGTTAAAGTAAAACTATGGACTCTTGGAAAAGCCTTTTGTGTTATTTTTTGAATGAATAATTTCATTAGCATTCAAGTTTTGAAATATTTTTCATTTTCTCCTTACAGGTGGGTATCTGTACTATTCGACGTAAATTTTGAGTTATGTTTTCATTCTTATAAAAACAATATATATATACCGTAAATCCGGCGTATAACGCTCACTTTTAACACAAAGAATAAGATCGAAATTTAAGGGTGCGCGTTATACGCCGGATTTTACGGTATATATAGTTAAACCGTCAAACATATTCTTTTGATTTTATTGATTGTAGGGAACAAAAAACAGAAAAAAATTATTGTTAATTAAATAATTGGGATTAATTAATAAAATAATATTTTTAACTACTAATAGTATAATAATTTGATTAAATTAGTATACTTAATTAAATTAGTAGTAGCACACAAGGGAGATCTGGACCCACGCCCCCCCTCTTTGTGTATGCTACTGATACACATCCCCCTTCACCCCCATACATACACATACAGATATATATATATATATATATATATATTGAGAGAGAGAGAGAGAAAGTATTTTTAAACTCAAATGTGAAGCGTACATATAACTATAAACATTTTTTTAATTAATACTTTTCCTAGCTTTCGGCAACGTCTCAGTATCGTTTCTTTTTCTATACTATTTGTGGGTAACTACAATATAATTGCATTGCATATAATTGTAAGTGTATTTAAGCGTCACAGGAAAAACTATTTTTTCATCGAATGTTTTATTTTTTTTTTTTTTTTGAAAATCTGGAATCGTTCCCCCTCGATTTTTAAGTCTTACACGCGCGCGCGAAAAGGATATTTTCTACTTACATTCCTTCCATAAATACTATTCTTAAAACTTATGAATTGGCTAACAAAAGTATATAAAAACAATCTGCAATAGTATACAAAAAAACAACTGAAAAGACCCTCTGCGGTTGATGGGTTAAATTATGCATGAATCATCTATTTCCATCTAAAATATAAATATTTGATAAATTGATTCCTTTTTTTTATTATTAATCTACTCAAATTGAGTCAACTTGTTTTACAAGTGATAAGCGCATGGTCAATCGATTAAAACAAAAATTGAACTTATTAATTGAACAAATGTTGCACAAATGTTCTGTGACCGAAAATAGCAAAAGAAGGAAAACGCTGCGAACAGATCTGCTTACTTCTGCGAGATTAATCTTATTCAATGTAGTAGTACAAATAGTGTTACCAAAATAAAATAACACATTTCTATAAATACGTTATTTGTAAGTAAAGACACCGAGAAAAAACTATTGCGCGTATTATACTTAGAGAATTTGGAATCTTTGAAAATATTTTTATTTATAAAATAATTGACCACAATTAAAAACAAATTATTTGTGCTTAAAATTATATTTTTGCTCAAAATATTCTTGAAACAAGTAATATACAATTTTTTTTAAAGTCAACGCCTACATAGGTTCACAAAGAAAATTTTTATTTCGGTTACTTTGTATAGAATAGTTACAATTAATAGAAATATGTATATACATATGACAGAATAACAATATTACGTGACAAAACAGAATGCAATTTTCCATTTTCCTTTCTATATATGGTGTTAGACAATTTTTTTGTTTCTTACTATTTATTCATTAATTAAATTTAATTATTCAAAAAATAGTATAGTAAAGAAGAAAACACATTATCAGAAATTAGGCCATTCCAAGTGGGATTCGAATTCACAACCTTTAGATTAGAAGTTCAACGCGCTGTCCATTGCGCTACAGGGACACAACGAACGATTTTGTTTTCTGTATATGCTGTTTGACTATTAGTTTTGTTTGTTACTAATTATTTATTTCTTAATTTAATTAATGAATTAATATTTGAAAAAACTGTATTAACATCAAGTGTCATCCACTACAAGTTTAAAAAAATGTATGTGAAATTGAATGGATGAATAGAAAATACTTTATTAACGATTAAAAATTTGAACAAGATATATATATATAGGGAGAGAGGGTGCTAACAGAGTAGGAATTGAAACAGAAATTAAAAACATGCTCTCGATATATCAGTTAGAAGTAATGATGTTCAAATTACCTATTCGGCATTCAATACCGTTAATTTGATTTAACATGGGAATATTCAGAACCTGTTTTATTACACTCATGTCCATAAATTAAGGATAATGAAGTTCAGGCAAAGAAAAAGACAGAAGCAAAACAAATTTGACTTATTTGTAAAGTCTATTTATTAAAGAAAAGGTAAAAAGCAAAAAATATGCTATATGTTTGACATAATTAATAAAAATTGCGATTTTTATTCCCCGGAGCAAATTTCAAAAAAGAACCTATTTACAAAAAAACAGTATAACATGATTAGTATGATGGTTAATACGGAGTATGTCTCCCGGACGATGCAATACAGGCCTTACAACGCCTAGGCATGCTGAGTATCAAATTATCAATCTGATCTTGGGGAATATTACACCACTCATCACGCAATGCCCTCCGAAGTTCCGGTAGACAGGTGGGAGGGGGTTGACAGGCTGCAATTCGTCAGCCAAGCATATCCCACACATGCTCTATTAGATTCAAGTCCGGTGAGTATGCTGGCCAATCCATACGGGTGATATCCTCCGATTGAAGGCATTCGTCTACAATGTTTGCACGGTGAGGACGGGCGTTGTCATCCATAAACAGAAATTCAGCACCCATGGTGCCCCGAAACAAACGTACATGTTGTTCCAGAATGACATCCCGATAGATGTGGCCTGTCATCGTTACACTCTGAACATGCAGATCAGTTCTGGAACCAAGAATAATTCCTCCCCAAATGAGTCATCCTGCACCACTGTAACGGTGTCGTTCAATGGTGTTCTCTTGGTGGTAACGGGTACCTGGCGCTCTCCATATTAAAGTCCGGCGAGAATCAGACTGCAAACTAAACCTGGACTCGTCGGGAAACATCACACAAGACCACTGTTGTGGTGTCCACAATGCATGCTCTCTACTCCAGGTTAATCGCAGGCGACAGTGAGTTGCGGTAAGTGGAATACATCTGACAGGCCTACGAGCATATAAACCAATGTGCCCTAAGCGTCTGTACACGGTCTGCCTTGAAACTGTCGTGCCGGTAGCTGAAGAGAGCTGACGAGACAGGTCTGATGTTATGCTCCGTCTGTTTCTTTTGGCAGTAACTGCCAAATATATACATATATATATATATACCGGTCCTCATTCGTCATCGTAACTCGGGGGCGACCTGTGCTGTAACATCTACTAACATTACCATCATCTTGGAATCGTTACCAAAGCCTGGAGATGACACTCTGGGCGATTCCAAGTTCCTCGGATACTTCCTGCTGGGTACGTCCGCATTCCAGTCGTCCAATAATTCTACCACGTAAAAAATCATCCAAATGCTTCCTTAGTGCCATAACTATGCGGTTATTGCACTGAAAGGCTTTTAAAGCGCTTGTAAACAATTTTACTTCTGCGGGAATTTATTCGGGCACCTGGGTTTGAAGAAGCCTTAATCCCGTATCTGGCAAAAGTCTCTTTAATGACATGGCTTATCGTTGAGTTTTCATGTTTGGTAGTAGATCATTGCAATTGGACGAGCGGCGGCAGGCCAGTAGGCGGAGCTTCGAGGCATGGATCTTATCCGCGCCATCTGGTGGTTTCCTGTAATTTGCATGTTCTTCTTCAAGATATGTGTGATAATTCCACAGGTGAAAATTTTTTTTAGAGTTCAATTTCTGTGTGATTCTGAATTATTCTTAATTTATGGACATGAGTGTAGTTTAATGATGACCAAGGGAAATGCTATTTTTTCGGTATGGGAGTGGGGACATCCTAAGAGATTTTATTTTATTTTTGTATTTCATTGCGGAGAGAGGACTGTTGAAACGACACTATCCGTTTTTTCCAAATTCCATACTTTCTGAATCGCATATTTTGAGCATGTATTTGGATTTTTTTCTAATAATAATTTTAAAATTTTATAGTTAGTTTTTATACATAATTTTATTTTTATAAATTTAATCAATTTTCGTTTAAGTAATTTCTGGTTTTGACGATTAATATTATAAAAGATACAATTATCATCTAGATACATCTAGATAATTAATTGAATTGGATAATTGCTTTTGGGTGAAACTTATGCCAAGAGGATTTGGATTTCCTAAAACAACATATTTTAAAAATATTGTATCCTCTATATTCTATGTTCTGTAAATAAAGTACCTTTTATGTTCATTTAACTCACTTAACTGCAAAGCAAACTGCAATAAAAAAAAGAGAAACATTAAAGAGGAATTGATTTTCAATTTATTCTACAAAAATTCAATTGTCTTCATAGCAACACTTTAAAATATCTTGCTCAACAGATGCAATTAAAAAGTACACAATTTTTTAAATAAAGAGTTGTTCCAAAAGAGCTTTAAGTCATGCCAGCCATATTCTTGGAAATACATAGGTGAATCCAAATGATATATGTATTTTATATTGGCTACGTTACATATGCATATCATTTGTTGTTTCCGTCAGTGTATATGTATACGATGCGTTCAAAAAGTATCAGCCTTTATTTAAAAATAAAATACCCGCGATTTAGATTTCACAATCTTACATTATCTTCTTCTAAGTAGTTCCCCTTGCCCCACACTTTCAAAGATTTTGTCTCAATCAGTAGCAGTTCTAGAACACCTCTTTTAAGATGGTGCACAGATGGCCCATCGCATTCTCATCGACGGTCTGACAGCTTCTGCAGATAGAGAAAAATTAAGATTACTTGCATACATGATCAAAACAATTTTTCTAGATTTATTTGTTTCACGCGAAAAATTATGGTAGGATATTTTTTTAAACACACACATATCTCGTGGATATTTATTCAAGCTTCTAAGCCTATTTCTGATATGAAAATGACAATTATAAGAACCATAAAACAGAATTTGAGGAATTTTCCATGTAAGTTAACAGAATTTCTGAGATAGGTTGTTGCATTCCCGATCTAAAAATGTATATATAGTTTATATTTTCATTCAGAAAAATTAAAAGGATTTAAAACAAAGGCAACATTTCTGACAAAATTTTAAACTTATGATATAGTCATAAAGAAAAGGCTATTATTAGCTAAATCAAATTTCTTTAGGTAAAAGTCTTGGATAAGCATCAAGTAAAAATGAAATTAGATTACGGAGATTTTACATGCATCAGCATGAAGATTAAGTACAATTATATCAACATTTGGGCTTGAGGAACCGACACTTAATTTCTTAATGTTGTGGGTTAACAGACTACAAAGTTACGAGTTTTTAATTTTAGTAGCATTAGTACTGTATGCTCGTAACAGAAATGGATTTGATGAATGGTATTTTCAGCTAATTTAGGCGGACAGAAGAACATATGTGTAAATGGAAAAATTCTTAAAATAATAATTCCTGCATATATCAACTAAGAACTATGTCCTCTTGAAACAGCTTCACATTTGTATGGAGCTTTTCTTTTTGACATTGCCTTCATCTCCGTGCAGTGGCCTAACGTACACTCCCGCAACCCCCGCTGGGGGGATAAAGTTTGACTGATGCCAAGTACTTATTTAATTAATTTATAAAATATTAAAGGCAAAACTTGACTTTTCAGGGGGCCCTAATATTCTCCTTTACACCACTGTCTCCATGGGTTACCTGTACATTTATGAACGTCTGCAGATTTAATATGTGAGTTCGTTGAAACAATTTATAATATTTCATCTTTTTTTTCATTTTGATAGGTTTGGTTTCTTTCGACGTGCTAAATGCGCAACCGCACTCTTCAAAAAACTTTGAATTACTGTTGAAGTTTTTATTTCAAGATTTGATATTTATATTTGTCTCAACGTTTCCATGTATGTAGAGGGGGCTGTGCAACGCTATGTGGAATATAGTAATGCTACACTCCGAAATACAAGCAGAATTGCGATTTCTTTTTCTTTTGGTTGTAGTAAACATGGTTTTTACGTAGTATGATCCGAAAGTTTAGGGATAAGGTGTAGAGAAAACTTTACCCTCAATATATAGTTCACAGTACCAAAGCTCATCCACTTTTTAAGTAGTCCCCTTGTGCAACGATACACTTCTGCCAGCGGTCATATAACTTCTGGAAGCACAGATGGAAGCCATTTTTCGCAACCTCCCGTAAGGACTCCTACGATGCTCCTTTCACCTCCTCTGATGACACAAAATGGCGTCCCTGTAAATGTTTTTTCATTGATGGGAACAGGTAAAAGTCACATAAGGTTAAGTCTGGTGAATAAGGGGGATATGGAAGCACGTTAGTGCGAGTTTTGGTGAGCAACTCATTTACCAATTGGGATCAATGTGCTGGTGCGTTGTCATGCAGAACACACCAGTCGTCACTCTACCAGAACTGAGGCCGTTTACGACGAATGGATTCCCTCAAACGATGTCTTCGAGAAGCGTGTACCTTCAATGATTTGTGCAAGTGTTTGACGACGATTTTTCGAACACATTCAGACACCAAAGCAACATTTTCCGGGTTCAGTGAAGTAGGTCGTCCAACACGTTCATCGTTTTTGATGGATTATCTACCCTCTTTAAAACGTCGATGCCATTCGTAACCCTTGGATCTCGCTATGGTAGATTCACCATACACCTTAGTTAGCATTTCTTAAGTCTCCATTGGTGTTTTACCTAAGCGTTGACAGAATTTAATGTTCAACGCTGTTCAAGAAAAGCCATCTTTCTTACATAGCAGAACGAAGCCAACTAGCTTCGGAAGATAACAGCTGCCCGTGCGATTTGGTCAAATGACATGAATTAAACCACCCTGGCCAGGTAGGGGAAGGCTGGGGGAATCCATTTCAAATGGTTTAAAATTAGGTACTTACTTTCATCTTCAGCAACGGCCACAATCCTCAAACTTTTGGATTGTACTACGTGTATCATCCCCCTTTTAAAAACTTTCACAAAGTTATGGAGTCAATATTTCATTGTGTGGGTCCTGCAGTCATTCGTTTCCGTGAAAGATTCAACTATTAAAAGAATAGTGCAAGAGAGGTTTTTGGCACTTTACTACATGATTTAAGCTGAACTTTCTATTTATTCCTTTTGTAGAAACCATATAAGTTGCTTTATTGTGGTAGTAAAATTATGGAATAAGATCTGCGTAAGAATGATCCACTGACTAAATGATTTTTACTCTAATGGAATTTTTAAAATTCTTAGAAAATAAACCCATACAAAGTTAAAGAGTTTATTTCCTTTTTCTTTCTGGAATTTTAGACAAATAAAAATATATAAGTTTTTAAACAAGTGTTTTGAATATTTTTAAGGCATATTATAACAAATTTTCTAAAATATTAATTGAATCTTTCGGTGTTTGTTAATTTAACTCTCTGTATCCGTGATTTTGCAAATTTATCGTTCCTAATTTACCACTTTTTCTTTTTTTAAGCAATAACTAGGCATCAAATTATTTTTGGGTGCTCTCGGCTAGTAATTTCTCTTCAATAAATTATGTTGTAACGCGCAAGACAGTAATAATAGAGCCTGAATAAGCGCACGCATCTGCTTCTTGTTTGAATTGTTTTTCGTGAATAGCATGTTATCTTCTTTAGTATATTATGAGAAGAAAGAAACACGCGACCTTCAAAAGTACCTATTTTCGCAAAAAAAACGCATGAGTGTGGCTATTTCCTGCTTAAAAATTTTTGTTAACTGACTAATCACATTCTATTTATGCATTTGTCTGGTTGGCTAGTGGCCAAATCATCTCCTTGGAATTTATTGTAAAAGACCGATTAGATAAATTTCATAGCAAATTAAGCGTTTTGTGAAACAATGTATATAAATCTAGAGATTAGAACAAAATGTATGCACATGGAGTACAACTAGTACAAAATATTGAAAATAAATTAAAATTTATTTTATATAAATGGTATGATTTAATTTTATTTTAAGAAAGTAATTTCAAAGAGAAAATCTAAATCAAATCTTTTGCATCTGTTTTGTTTAATATTACTTAAAAAGTATTGTGGTTGACACAGATTTTTTTTCTAAACATTTCATATTTTTCTTAAGATTTTATTTAGGATTGATTTTCAAACTTTCATATATTTCATATCATAATGCTATGCAATACATTTAAACTAACTTTTACAAATTGATAATAGTAAAGTAGAGTAAAAATATAAGAACCTGTATTGTATCTGTGTATATAATTTGTATCTTTGTCAAACACTGCATATTAAATACATATGCAGTGTCTGACAAAGAAAATTAGACATCCCCTGTATAATTATGCAAATTGCAAAGTGTGCGACGAAGAACAATTTATAAACTTGATTCGAAATGCGTTTGTCACAGGTTAAGTTAGCAATATAAAAGTGGATGCAGGGCCAAAACAGTCAACTTCTATAACAGTCTTTCACCAAGAAAAATTGTTTCTTGTCTCAGAAAATACATATGGTTAAAGAGATGCCTGACAGACGACAACACAATAAGTTTAAGCAACAACACGCGCGTGTTCACTAAGGGTTTATTTTAAACTTAAAACGGCTGTTCGATCTTCCCATAGTATTAATATCAAGCAGACCTACATACATCGGCTTTGCAAAAAAAAAAAAAAAAAAAAAAAAAAAAAAAAAAAAAAAAAAAATTGTAGAGAATATTATGTAACACCAGAAATTGCAGATAGCGCTAAGGGTACTAATGCTTCTAGATGGACGTTAGAATGCTTGAATAGAAATATTCAGAGAAATGCAGTGGGAAGCTCGTAATCCACAAGTATCAACGTTTTGCCTCCAGAATCTCTCTGGCCTGCGCGATCGCTAGATCACTACCCGATAACGCATTTTTGGGCTCTGATGAGTTGGCGTCCCTGAAACGGATCCAATATAACTCACCAATCGGAACATTTATGACAAGCAATCTCGCAAAAAATCGTCCGCCAACTGTTCGATCCAGTGCCCAATCGGATAATAGCTTGCATCATGGTCAGAAGCAGGCCAAAGCATTGTTTTTTGATTTTTTTTGTTTCACTTATAACTGCATTTTCTTAGTAAAACACTGAATGAAACTCTTAGTAATACTGTCAATGTTTCGTTTTCAATACATGTACATGTGTGTGACATACATTAATATTCATCCCAACCAGCTAACTCTTTCTTGGTACGTCGTTTCTTATGTTATAGAGTGCACTTTTGAAATAGATAAAACTGCATAAGAACAAAAATATGTTGAAGAAAAACTAATTTTCTTCGACTTAAAATAAAACTTTCTTTTCATATTTTTTAAATTTTAATTAATGCCTAATTAAAAATGAAATCAAAGCCAACCTTATTTGATTAAAGCATTTGCCATACGAAGGTGTAAATTAGTACTTTTCATTTTCATATCTTCGGTTTTGAGATACTTAGGCATTTCTTTTTTTTTTTCTCCGTTGAAAGGTCTCTGAAAATCATATTTCTATCATACGTGATAAAACTAACATGTGGGGAGGATGAAATGTAAAAATAAAATAAAATAGACTAAAATTCTCAAAAAAAATATATAATCATAGAGCTCTTAATATTTTTTGAAAATAACAGAAACTAATGGAAGAACAAAATTCATCTCACCATTATTGATGCTAAGAATTAATTATAGAATTTTAAATCTAATTTTCATGGCATACATATTTAAGTTTATTATAATGGTTTGGATATGTTTTAGCTACCTATATTTTATATATATGTTTACTATTCTGAAGATCCCTTTACTTATATATTAGATAAATTATTTTTGCTGTAAAACCTCTTTACCATAAATTATATCTTACTCAATTCACCACATAAAAAAATAAAAAATAACTCTTTGATGTAGTATATTTTCATAATACTGCCTTTATTCGAATCTAAGCCGCACTTTTTTTCTCTATGTTAATGCGTCTACTGAAAATTAGGCGTGGCTTAGAATCAAACGCGGAAAAATTCGTTGCATGGAGAAAATTAACAGTCTGAATTAAGCTCATTCTGGGCTCTGGGCGCAGAAGATCTACGAGCCCCCTGGCACACCCGGATCTAAATTTATAATAAGAAATTCTGGTTAAGTCCTGTTTATCCGGAACCCTGGGCGCCCGCCCCAAGCGCCCAATGGATAAACCGGCACTGGAAATCAATCATTATACCGAGGGTTAGAGCAATTTCAAATTCATGTATGCATTTAAAAGTTTTTAATACTGGTTAAATAAATTAACTATTCACTTTTTATTAGTTCTCATTAAAATTTTTTAAAAAAAATTTCGTAATTATCGGATATTTATAAAAAGAAAACCATTTTACACTATTTTATTCTTCACAAAAATATGTTGAGAATTTGGGCTTAAAATCGGTGCCGGGTTAGATTCGAATAAATACGGCAATTTAAAGCATTTGTTAAAAAGCATGTATTCCCCTTCAATATTTGGTTGATTAAAAGACATCACTGGAAAAATATTTCGGATCATGACTCAAAATGCTCAGAGGCTGAATTGAGCCATCGAATAGAAAAAAAGATCTCGAATTCCATGATAAGAACTATCCCAAACTCTTAAAAAACGATAAAAGTGTAGTAGTGATTGATAAAAGTCTACCGTTCATTGCTTATGCGTGTGTGTTTATGTGTTTTGAAAAAGCGTTAGTAAACGCTGATACACAAAAAGTCTTAGAGCTTTTTGTTTGCATGAATATTATTACGTTTCATCTCTCTCGCCACGTCGAAAACTTAAAACATAGAGATTTGTAAATATATTGCAAGTTCATATCCATATCATAGGGATCATCAAAAGTCTGTAAAAGGATTATTGAATAAACAGCTAAATAAAGGGTGTTTTTTTTGAGAGGTATAGAACTTTAAATTGCAATAAAACAACGATGTACTATTCGATTGACATGAATTTTTTTTTATTCGAAAGATAATCTTGTGGCATTACATTTTAAATATGATTTCTGGCATAGGATTTCCACGGCTGGCTCGGATGTAGTCCAATCTGGACGTCCAATTTTCGATGACTTTTTCCAACATTTGTGGCCGTATATCGGCAATAACACGGCGAATGTTGTCTTCCAAATGGTCAAGCGTTTGTGGCTTATCCGCATAGACCAATGACTTTACATAGCCCCACAGAAAATAGTCTAGCGGTGTTAAATCACAAGATCTTGGAGGCCAATTCACAGGTCCAAAACGTAAAATTAGGCGGTCACCAAACGTGTCTTTCAATCAATCGATTGTGGCACGAGCTGTGTGACATGTTGCGCCGTCTTGTTGGAACCACAGCTCCTGGACATCATGATTGTTCAATTCAGGAATGAAAAAGTTAGTAATCATGGCTCTATACCGATCACCATTGACTGTAACGTTGTGGCCTTCATCGTTTTTGAAGAAGGAATCAACCAGCCCATAAAGCGCACCAAACAGTCAGTTTTTCTGGATGTAACGGTGTTTCGACATACACTTGTGGATTAGCTTCACTCCAAATGCGGCAGTTTTGCTTGTTGACGTAGCCATTCAACCAGAAGTGCACTTCATCGCTAAACAAAATTCGCTTATTAAAATCGGGAACAACGGCAATCTCGTTTTGGGCCCATTCGACGAATCTGTGCCTTGCTTGATGATCGTTTTGATGAATTGCCAAACCAAACTGAGAATAAATCACTTGACAGCTGTTAAATCGGTCGCCATCTTGGAAAGTAATGCCAACTTAAACTTCTATACCTGGAAAAAAAACACTCTTTATTATCTTGTAAAGAAAGACAGATTAAAACAAAGAATGAAGTCATTATGTACCGAAGGAAAGTACGCCTAAAAACAATAACAGTATCATAATGCATTTCATATGCATTGCATCGTATTATTTTCCTTCATAAAATTATCATAACCATTCTTTATCTTTCTCACTTAAATATCTCTGTATTCTTTAAAACATAATTCTACTATAATAAGCGTTGAAAAAAAAGCTACAAACGCCACAAAAGCATACTGTGTCAGAATCAGGACAATAAAAAGGAGAGTTCATACGATGCAATTTTTGAACACAGGTATTATACAAGGCTAAATAATTCAAAAATGTAAAATAAAAAAATTAAACAATGCTTTAAGAGTATGATTAAAGAAAAACAAGTTGAAATAACATTCAGTTTTTACACATAATATTCTATTATAATTATTCTATTAAACCAACGTTTCTCAAACTATGGGGCACGCCCCTATAGAGGGGGGTAGGATAACCTTACATGAGGGGCGCGAGCATTTCAAAAAGTTGAAAATAAAACATCCTTTTAAAAAAAGTATTAATTTACTGAAAGAAAGCAAAACAAAATAAATTCTGACATAACAAAAAAAAGTAAAAAATACAAATTTCCAATTATGAATATATTAGTACTGCTCAATGTATTTGCTAATCAATTTATGAATACTAAGTTAACAACAAAAGTTTAATAATTACTAGTGACGCCATAGGTTTGTCATATACAAAATTTAGTAATTATCTTGATAATTTGCATGATTTATAATTAAGGTCGTATTGTTGCTTTGTGTCAAAAAACATTATTCATGAATTCAACACATTATCATTGTATGGAGGGGGAAGCGATGAAAATTATGATTGAAAATTGGGTGGCAAGCTTTGAAAAAGTTTGAGAAGCACTGTATTAATCCATTACTCATACACACATCCTGATGCCACTTATATACATATGAGCTCTGATGCCACTGAAAATCTGCCGTGTAAAGAAGCTGAAGCACGTTAAATCTGTAGAGGCTCAAACTAATCACGTTCAGTGGTGTAGACGCTTGGAGTGTATGAGGCCAGCTCAGGAGTCACTTTTCTACTACTAGGTAAAATCAAAATAATCACTGTAACAACATATCCCTCTTGGAAATTAGTGTCCTACCAGATTAAGTACTTCATTTGTCTATACCAGTGTCCGGCAAACTTTTGTAGAGAAGAGCCAAGTTGTAAGGAAAACAAGATAACTAAAAGGTATCAAAGAACCACTTTTACAAAGAGCCATTTATACAAAGAGACACATAAGCGTCCACAGAAAAGTAAGGGGAACCTGTGGTAGCAGTCGTGATCAAGACTGTTGCACTCTAACTAGCATTTTTGTTTTTAATATTTTAATAAAGCTTTACACAAAAAAAGTAACATTTTCCATTCCTTCCAAAACTAAGAACTTACGAAAATATTTTTATTTTTGTGTGGCTCAAAATGCAAGGCTCATCGTCAAAATATCTTAATGTTGGAAATGACGAGAAAAAAGGTTCCTACGAATAATACCGTTAGAGCTTTATTCTGAAATTTCATGTTTACACTAATAATTAAAATTGACTTTGATTGTTCCTACATATTAAAATCGTATCAACTCTCTTTTTATTAACCCATGAGCATGGCACAAAATATGGAATGTGTTTTTGTCACTTCTGTTTGGAGATTTATGTGTATCTCGGCATCACATTCAAGAATGCTCCCTAACTCATGCATGCAAATTAGCAAAAGTTGCTGGAAATCATTTGGAATTGAGTCTTCCCATGGTGAAATTTCCACCGTTAAATTATACTTTTACTGATTTAGAGTTAATTTTAATATTTTCACTGATCAGTCAAATTTTTAATTTTAGACACAACTAAGGTAAACCCTTTGAATAGATAATTATAAAGGATGAAAAGAAAGAAAGTTATAATTTTAATAGATAAAATTTTTTCAATTCATATAGCTTAAAGTCTGAAGAGCTGCAACCATCTGTACAAAGAGCTGTATGAGGCTCGCGCGAATCACGGTTTGCGTACCCCTGATCTATACCAACTACCATTCTTCCTTGCAGCATTGCTCATGATGGATTTTAAATATTTTACGCTTACAAGTATACAGCTATATTGCAGTCTTAATTTTTATACATGTTCCTATAACCGGATGACTCCTTCCCTTAATTTCAAGTAATTATGCTTACCATTCTGGATTGCAACAGGAGGAATATAATAAGATTAATGAATGAAAAAGAAAAACGAGATGAGATTATTGCTAAAAGTGACAGAAATTAGTAAAGTGTGACTCAAAAAATGCAATTTTTCAATTTGACGAAAATCACAAGCGAAGTCATTGAGTGCACGTAAAAGTATAACAATACTTTTTCAATGGTTTTGCTCTCTTTATGAGTATTTTATTAGAAGATTAATTATTCTCTCTCTTATACGATTAAAGTATATTTTGAAGAAACTTAAAATATATATTCATGCATGTTTTGAACACATAATTTTAATGGAAAACTGCTATTTTTAATGAACAGAAACGTACGATGATAACAACTATAGGTTACAAAATTAATAAATAATAGATATAAAAATAAGAAATATAAAAATTACTCACGTTCTATTAGATAAATTTGGCTAAAAATTGATATACATACTCTTAAAATACATATAAATAAGTGATAAAAAAAACTTGAAGACCTCTGTCTTTTTACTGGTCGTCAAAAAAAAAAAAAAAAAAAAAAAAATTCCCTAAAAATGCTTAAAAAACAGGCCCTCACATAGGTGAACCCCCTTAATGGGAAATTGTTATTTTAAGGTATCCGACTACGTTCGAAACCCTGATTTTAAAAAAGCGTATAAATGGATAATTTTCATGATATTTAGTGTCACTTAGGTTAGAATATATGCATAAAATTGTTTTAAGGACATTTCGACAAAAAAAATTTATTTAAATACAATATATTTTGGCAAAAAATTAACTTAGAATAATCTTTTTTGCAAATGTTCTCCTTTTGTGAAAAAGGGTTCTATTATAATAATATTTTGCCTGTATATAGCTCAGACCTCTCTACAGAGGCTCAACTAGAACTTTTGAAAAATTCACATTATTTTCTGAGTTACTACTAATTGAAATAATTATTGGCGTTTTTTTTCTTAAATTTCTTCCCTCTGTTGTCGTAAAATATGAATAAACCTACTTCTAAGTTATAGATTTCAAAAATTCTAGTTGAGCCTCTGTAGAGAGGTCTGAGCACTATACAGGCAAAATATTATCATAATAGAACTATTTTTCACAAAAGGAGAACATTTGGAAAAAAGATTATTCTAAGTTAATTTTTTGCTGAAATATTATATTTAAATAAAAAAATTCTTTTTGTCAAAATCTCCTTAAAACAATTTTATGCATGTATTCTAATCTAAGTAACATAAAATATCATGAAAATTATCCATTTATGCGCTTTGCAAAATCACGGTCCCGAACGTAGTCGGATACCTTAAATTAACAGAAGCATGCGATAATAACAATAGGTTACAACATTAATAAATAACAGATATAAAAAGAATGAGAAATATAAAAATTACTTATTACTGTGTTCAATCAATAACACTTATTCACATTTAGGTTGGAAGAATAATGGAATATGTATTTATCATTACAAAATGAACGATTTTAACCCTTTATCTACAGACGGTACTTATAAGTACCACTCACTTCAAAATTACATAGAATAACCATTTTTACGAATATTTTGACAATACTTCTTTTGAGGAATATTCTTTGAAATCCATTCTTCCAAGATATATGGCAGCACGGGTTCTATCATGAGTATTTTAGCCAGGAAGGTGAATAGTTTTAGAGCAGAAGTTGCGTTCTCAGCGGATTGGGAAGATTATAATTTTTGTCCCGAAAAAATAGTTAATGTCAAAATTTAAGTGTCTTATTTTTTTGTATGTTAATGAAGACCTTTGAAAACGATTTGACTATTTATTTTAAGTAAACAGTGTACATAATTAATTATACAGTTGAATATATTTAATTGATTAATTAGCTCTAACGAATTAAATTTCCCAAAGTTGAGTATCTTGTTTATGTATATCCCTTAATTTTCAATGTAGTGATTCAAAAAAAATATTGCATAAAAAAACTTGCAGTAAATCATAATGTGGTAGATAAAGGGTTAAAATGCTCATATTTTAGTCAACAATATCTTCTATATAACTTCTCTTACCAATGCTTTTAAATATAACCAAATTTCTTAAATGATACTGAACAGTGAAAAGAAAACTAATACAGAAGCAATTTGTTTTCAGTTGGCTTAAAATCACTACTGTAATTTATGGTATAAAAAGAATTGTGAATGACAAAAAGAATAAAATTCCCTTAGATGATGGCTAAAAGTCATTGTAACCTAGTGGTCATGCTCCAGAAATTGGGACTTGTGTCGAGCCACAGACTTGAAACCTAGTAGTACCATTGGAAACTCTTTGTTTAGACAGGCAGATGCATGTTAAATCTGACGAGGCTCAAAGTTCTCTCGTTGGTGTGATGTGGAAGTTTGGAGAGAGGGGTACCAGCTCATGTGTTGCCTTTGTCAAAAGACAGTCGTTCAAAATTACGGGTTCCGTCACCAAAAACCCTCGTTTTATTTCAGATTTTGTAACGTAAATTAAAATCTTTATCATTACCAGAAAACAACGATAGTTCTGACATTTCGTGAAGAACCGATTGCTCCGGCGAAATACTTATTTTCCTCTGGGATAACATATGTAAGCCTTCATGTTGCCAAAATTTTTACTGTAATTTATTGTGAACCGAAATAAATAATCTAATAACAATAGCTGCCTGTATTGGAAAATTCATTGTTAAATGCATTAACTTTGTAAAACTCCTCTTGTACGAGGAATCTCTTATTTTGGAAAGTTAAATAAATGCTGCTCGATAGGCTGGCGTCTAAGGTACCCACCCAAATCTCTTCTTGAGAGGCTGGTTTTGTAGCTCTGTGTTCTTGTTGGGAGATTTCGGCCTTTCGTTTGGTTGGAACAGATAGCGATGACGACTTCAAAACACAACTATTGTTCCAACATTCTGGAAAGTGCTGACCTCTCCAAAAACGCCGGACTGTGACATCAAGCTGTGAATATGACAGAAAATCTATAGCATCGAGGAACTTTTACACCGTAAAAATGATGTAGATGTAAACTATGTTTTGTCAGTAAAAGAAATTAAAAATAAGCTTTTAAATGAAGTATCTTAAATAATAGGGGTTTGTACGAAACCTAATGCCAGCGGATCAAGTTCCTAACACGGTTTGCTATTATTTATGCTTCTAAATACATGAAAGAGCGCCCGCGCCCACAGAAAACACAATTCCGGTACTGAAAACGGATTTCATTTCCCTTTATGTGGCTCTTGTAGGCGACCCTACTAGTTTAGATGATTTGCACATGCATTGAAATGTATTTTATTGAGATCTGAATGCTTCTTTCATGCATTTCGAATGAACTGCAGTGTAGTATAACTCAGTGTTTCTCAAACTGTGGGGCGCCCCCCTAAGGGGGCGTGATAACTTTATAAGGGGCACGCGAACATATAGAAAAGTCGAAAACAAAAGATTATTTAAAAAAATTATTAGTTTACTGAAAGTGTAAACAAATAAAATACACATTCCGACATAATGAAAAATAAAATACACATTTACACTCATCACTTACTGCGTAATGTATTTTATAATTAATTTAACAATATTAAGTTAAGAATAAGTTTAATAATTACATGAGCCCATGGGCTTGCCATATATAAAATTACGTGCAAAAATTAACACTTATCTTGATAATTTGTACGATTTATAATAAATCCCTTAAATGCCGATTAAAAATTACGTGATTTTCTCCCCAATGCCACCGTTTAAAACGTAAGCGAGCGTATGTGGTGTATTGAAGAGGGTGGAGAGGTAGAAAAGGAACGAATAGGCAAATTCTCTGAAATAAGCAAACACTGTCGAGGCCATTTTATTGCATTCCAAAACCTTTGGAATAATTTTATGGATAACAGTTTATAGAAAAGATCGTACTTCGGAAAGACGTATATATATGTTCGGGGCAATTAACGCACTGGCTGAAAGAGACGTTCATATACGCCGGTGGCACTTTAGAGGTTAAAGTCGTATTGTAGAATTAGTGTCAAAGTATAGTATTATTGAATTTAATGCATTTTTATTGTATGGAGGGGGCGCGATGAAAATGATGAGTGAATATTGGGTCGCAAATATTGAAAGTTTGAGAAGAACTGGTATAACTATTAGCATTGAAAATTAAAAACAATATATTTTATAAGAAAAATATTGCTATTTAGTTAATGATCTATAGTATATAAAGTTGCATATATATATATATATATATATATATATATAACCAGGTATTCTCCTGTAAGTTAGTAATTGTTACTTTTAATAGGGTTGTAAGGGCGAACCCCTTGGGTGCCCTTCTCCTAGATTATCAGCGTGAGCTAGAGGTGTAGGATTAAATGAAGAACCATAAGCTGCCATAATCTTAATATTACTTCATTAACATCTTAACTTAAACCAATAAAAAATTAGATAATAATATGATATGTGAGAGAACCTATGGTGGCGAAACACACAATATATAATTCCGAAATAACGTAACCCAGACCACTATCAGTAACTAACTCGCCTAAGCTCAATTTCAATGTAAACACAGATCCGAATATTAAAAGGGTAACTCCTACCTTAATGTCCAACGAAGCAGCAATCTATCGGATCCTAACTAAAGCACTGGCGTGGAATTGTTTCACCTTGACTAAGACTCTCTGTCACGGGTAACCTCTCTTGACTGTCACTTAACTTCTCGAAATACTCTTTACACTTGCAACACGGACTATCATAACACTCCCCAAATGCCACCTCGCTTACTCTAATCTTCTGTTATTTAAAAGCTTCTTAATTTGCATCTTTCATTCACGTTTTACTTCTCGGGTTGGTTGGAAAAGAATCGCCATTTATTCTGGCCCCAAGGAACCCAAAAGGACATGCTAATGAAAAAACGCATGAGCCCGTCACAGGGTTTAAATAAGTAGAATAGAAAGAGTAATGGAAGGTGTGTAAACTCTCAATTTTCCATATACAGTCAGACTTCTATATAACGAAGTCGCTAAATCCCGGTAAAAAGCTCGTTATATGGAAAATTCGTTATATAAAGGTTCATCTTTTAATATACTTTAAAAACCACATAAAACAAATTTTAAATTCATAAATGCTATATATATTAAAAAAATACTTATTCACATCTTTTTATGAAATTAATATATGTTTATTTTATATATCTTACCCATTAAAAATAGAAAGAAAAACTGCAAGGAAAACAAGAGAAAAGAATGTCAAAGAATACACTGTATTTTCAATATTAAGAAAATAATTTTATATTAAAATTAATGAATTTAAAGGACATTTTCTAATTTAAAGCATACAAGTAAAACTAAACATTTATTATTTTATTACTAGAACACGGGGACACGGGACAACTCCACTGAGTGTGAAAGATGATATAGAAGATGTTTCTAGTGAACTGGACAATGGGGGTTAAAAGTTACACATCTTGGATGAAACGTCCAGAACTTTATAGCTCTCGGCGAGTTAGGGACCTAATAAAACCAGTTCACGATTTATGATCACCATAAAATATATTAAAAGAGAGAATAATTTGAAATGCGTTCAGCAATACTTTAAAAATAGGGAGAACAAAAACTGAACCACAAAAGAAAAAGTTCGTTACATAGAAAATGCACTTCGCTATAGAGAGGTTATTTTACGAAGAAAATTGTGAAATGTTCAAGGTTCCAGGAAAAAGATCGCTATATAGAAAAATTCGCAATATAGGGGTTCGACTGTATATATACGTGTGTGTGCGTGCATGTATACATATATTTATATATATCAACAATATTCAACGTTCTACCACCGTGTTTCAGCTATAATTTTAGATTCGGCATAACTTATGCCGTTCATTGGAAATGGCGAAACACAGAGATTTCCAAAATGTGATAATAAATCACTAGAGAAATATAGAATTAGTTTGTCATATGAGAGAAATAGTTCAGTTGAATGAATTTACTGTGTTTAATAATATTCAAGAAAACAGATGATATTGAAAACAAGCCAAGATTGACGCATCCAAGGACTTTTTGTGAATCTGGAGACATATGGATTAGAAAACAAGTTTAAATAATTCCTTGGAACTAGAACCATAAGTTTAGTGAGGCTAAAAGAAGATACAGGAGACTCACAAACTCTGGTACTGTTATAAATAAACTAAGAAAATGCAAATTTCTTGCTGAGTATCTCGGAGAACGCCCTACATCTGCAAAGCAAATAGAAAAGATAGATTGCTAAGATTTATATAAAGCAGCGAAGAATATTTTAGAAAAATGTCATTTCCGGTGTCTTTATAATATTTTCATACCAAATGCTAAGCAAAGTGTTTGGCGCACAACAAATAAAACAGTTCACATAATAAAATGTAAGGCTTTGTAAGAAAATAAGGTAAGAAAGTGAAATCAAATCATTTGATTTCTAGTGTAAAGAACTTATTAATGATAGAACGCGCGCAACATATTTAATTTGACATTATCAAACGAAATTTTAATCTAGTGAAAGCAATTTAGGAATTTTTAGACGTTTTAAACTCTTTAGGATAAAATACAGGGCTCCCAGGTTACAGGAGCATCAAAAAGCGTAAGCGAAAAACCACAAAATGTTAAGAGGCCCCAAAAGAGAGCCCCCAAGGACTAGTTACGCCAGTGGGTCTTGGAGTGATTAGGATCCCTGCTCGGAGAAATGGTCTTATTTCTATTGAACATACTTAGTATTAATCGCCACAAAATTCAATAAGCAGCATATTCACAGAAGCAGGATTTGAGAAAGCTTCTCGGCACAAAATATTGCAAACTGAAGTATAATTTTTACAAAATTAATATTACTATATATATATACATATATATTATGTAAATAAAATTTACGCTAATGAATGCCATCATTACACTTTATGATCACAATCGGTCACAAAGGGTAATTAGTAACTTCTCTCTTTAACAAAACATAAATCATTTGCTCCGCAAATTTTTCCTTATTTGATTGGGTAAAATCCCTTTTCCGGTGTAGCATATCTTTTTCTGATTTTTCTTTTATTTTATAATGTACCTACAGTTGCATAGTAAAAATGTATATCAGTAATATAATAACATAAAATCTTGTGAAACTATATTGTTCTCTGTATTTTTCCACACACACACAGACACACACGCAATCTTTGCTGTTTGTATGGTAACGGTAATGATAAATGATATATTAGTTAGCTTGTGTATGAGTATTTTTGTAAGACACGTATTATAATACGTGTCTTACAAAAATACTCATACACATAACATAATTTTCAGTATTGTTTTTCGTTCAATTCGTGCTTTAGGATAGTTAATATATCTCTCTCTATACATATAAAATGTTTTTTGGGATGCTGTAATAAATTTATTTGGCTTCTATCTTGGTGGCGATGACGGCGATCATCAAGAGAATGTTATGCTACAGTATCTGCTTGAACATCTAACATCACTAACTGTATCGGGAATGCCACAAGCTAAACTGAATTTGAAATTAGGCTGTATCGTCATGCTATTAAGAAATTTATGTATTACTGATGGACTGTGTAATGGCTCAAGATTGGTAGTGAAAAATATTCAGAAAAATATACTACAGTGTGAAATTTTATCACGAGATAAGAAAGGAGAAATCGTATGAATGCCGAGTATCAAACTCGACACTGGAGGGGACTTGGATATGCCTATCGTACTGATTGGATTTGCTAAGTAAGATTGACATTGACCATGACTGTTAATAGATCACGGCGGCAGAGATTTGAAAAAGTTGGTGTATGTGCAATACCTTACTCGTGGACAATTGTATGTAGCTTTTTTAAGGTACAGAAGCAAAAACGCGCGGAATATATAAAAATTCAGGTCAATTTAGAGGAAAATCGTTTTTGAAGGAGGCACTAATTTTTTTTTTTAGTCCAAATTAAAATATGGAGAGGAAAGCTTGGAATTTATTTTTTTTCCTGCTGTAAATTACAGTTTTACAATTTGAGCACTAAGTATGAACACTTGTATGACTAGTACAATGGGGATTGGTCTGCCGTTAGGCAGACAGAGGGTACTCCCCCCAGTGGGTACAAAAAAGAATGTCTGCTGCTATTTTCCTTACGAGTGTGTCATTTAGATAAAGATGAAATCTTCCCTGAAGGTTTTGAGGTATATGTCTGTTTATTTCCATGTTTTAGTGTTATTCCTTTAAAATCTCACGCTAGATATTGCTAGGTTGTTTGTCCAACCCTTGGCATGTGTGTGGTTATAGACAGTGGCGTAACGAAGATAACTAAAGCCCCACTACGGAATCAAGTTTTGGGCCCCAAGCCCAAATACGTACATGATATCAGTCAGGTTTTCCGCCCCCTGCAATGCGGGGGTGTACGTTACGCCATTGGTTTTAGAATAACATAAAGCAAATCAAGAATTCGAAGACCTTTCTTCATTACGACCTCTATTAAATGAGGAATCAAATTTATAAAGGAGGGCTCTCATCAACGCTAATACAAGTATCAACTTGAAAATATAAGAAAATTTCTATGATTTTCTGCCTAGTGTCAAAGTGCACGTACTTAAAAATACAAGATATTTTAATTTATTTCTCCTGTTTGTTAATTATTTGTCGTAAATAGTGTCAAAGCTTCACGGAAATCATATTGTTTCCATTAGTATTGCATTCAGATACACGTTGTGACGGGCTCTTGCGTCTTTTCTTTAACATGTCCTTTGAGTTCTTTGGGGCCAGAATTAATGGCAACTCTTTCCCAACCAAATCCAAGAAGTGAAGTGTGAAAGAAAGATGCAAATTAGGAACCTTTTAAATGTCAGAAGTTAGAGTAAGCACGGTGGCAATTAGAGGAATGTAAACAGTTTGTGGTTCTAGATCGAAGAAGTTTTAGATAACGATACGTGGCGAAAAATAGTAATTATACGTGATAGAGATCCGTTAATCAAGGTGCATACCATTTCACACGAGTTATCGCAAGACTTCATCTAAAATTATTGTGATCGTTTACTGATACTACAAAAAGGTAGGATTGATTATTTCATATTAGGATCAGTAATTGTATTAGAATTGAGTGTAAGCGTTTAAGTTATTGATAGTGGTCCGAGTTAGGTTAAGTCGTTATTATAAATATATTGTGTGGTGTGTTTTACCATCGTAGGTTCTCTCACATAAATTATTATAATCTAATTAGTTAAAGGTTTAAGTTGAATATCTTAATAAAGTCATATTAAGATAATGTTTCCTTCTAGTTCTTTCGTTAATCCTACACCTCTAGCTAACGCTGATACCAGAGATAATCACATCAGAGGGAGATTATCACAACGTAGACTGGAACGGAATATGCGGTATCTCATTCAGCATGCTGAAGATGTGTGAATCATCTATTTCCAGAAAAGAAATACTTACCAAATTCTTATCAGACCCACTTATCCACTTATTTTTTTACGATAATGGACATGTTTATTGATTTATTGATGTTTATTGATTATGTTATGGATTCGTTGTAAGTTTTTTTACATTTGTTTTAAATAATAATAATATTTATTAAATAATCCGTCCTCAGTTCCTCGACAGCTCAGGGTGTGTCTTGGCCTTTTCAAGAAGCCTTTTCCAGGCCAGCCTTCTTCCTGCTAGTGTTTTCCAATTTCTAGATCTCAAAACTAGGAGATCTTTTTATATGTCATCAATCCATCTAAGATTTGGCCTGCTCTTTCTTCGTGTGACAATTAGTTGAGCATTGAAGACTTTTTGAGTGGTGCGGTCTTTGTCCATTCTGACAACGTGGCCTGCCCATTTAATTCTTTGTATTTTGATGAAGTTAACAATGACAGATTCTTTACATGATTGATAGAGCTCTAAATTTGATCTTCTTCGCTTTGTTCCATTTTCCTGAATTCCTCCTAAAACATATCTTAAAATTTTCCCTTATTTATTAAATAATAGTACATACATAAGTACATAATGTCCTGAATGAGCTATATAGCTCGTGTGCAAGAAAAAATAAATACAACTAATACACTTATTACATCTGTTGGCTAAATAAAAACTAGGTAAAATAAAATAATATATAGAATAGAATATTTAAAATTAAAACTAACATTAGGTAAATTAGGACTAAAGTAAAATTAAGCTTACAACAATAGATTAGAAAAAACTGAAAATGTTTTAATATATAGAAGAATAACAGTATAATATGAGGAAGTGTATTTATTTATTTTCCAACTATAAAATAACTAGATAAATCAACAATTGTGGCTAGGAGGAAAAAAATCACGTTCCCATGCTGCTTGAAGCGTGGTGGTGTAAAATATGTACCACCTATTTTTTAAAACTTTGGACCCCCTTTACTTGAAAAAGTGTTCAATATTATTAATATATACCAGCTATTGATCAATAATTATAATTTTATGTGGTCTATCTAAAATATTTGTCATTATTTCCCTCTAGCGCATTATTTTTGTCAAAAATTCAGCGCATAAAGCTGCATAAAGGGGTAAGCAAAGGAATTCCGATTATTCTTTCTCACAAACAATGTTTTTGATTCAAAATAATCTCTCTTAACAAATAGAAGTCTAACTAGCGCCATAGTCTTTATTTTATATTCATGTAAATTCATTAGGAAATATATACCCATACACTGAAAGTAAAATTAAAGTCGCAATTTAAAATTATCCTATAGCTGTAAAAATCTCTTTATTTATATTTTTATTATAACTTTATTTTACAATTGAAAAATATTTTATAAATATTTAAAGAATTAATTATATACTTATATATATATATATATATATATATATATATATATATATATATATATATATGTGGGAAATTTCCACATGAACATTCTTTAGAGGGCGCTGGCAACGAAGCCACCAACCAGCGAGTTAACGAGGGGGAGAAGGGGATTCAGCGAGCGGACTCTAGACGTGGAGGTCAATGATCCGGGGCTGAAGGAAGAGCGACGAGAACGGTGGCCGAGTAGGGATCCACCACATGTTGTTCACAAGCTAGGCGCGGAGGTCGATGATCCGGGGCTGAGGAAAGAGCGACGAGAACAGTGGCCGTGTAGGGACCCACCACCCGTTGTTCACAAGAGAGATGCGTAGGTCACTCTCAACACCCATATACCTGAGACTATCGTGAAGATTAAGTGTCAGCAATTGTACTAGAACTGTCGTTAAGAGCCAGAGGTGTTTAATCGAATTGTAAATATTTTATCATATGTGTTTAAACATCTGTCGTAGTGAGTAGAACTGTGTATCTAATTCCAACATTAAACGTTAGTTTAGCAAAAAACGAGTGTGATCATTGAATACCCCTAGAACTGTACCATAATCCCCCCATATATATATATATATAATGTGTGTGTGTGTTCATGTAAATCATTTGAAAGAAATCTCCTTTTTATTGTCTTCATATTTATACTATTTAAATTGTAAACGGCCACCCAGACAGTATGGTGGTTATGACACTTGGCTTGTAATCGAGAGTGCTTGAGTTCAAATTTTGAATAAGACATGGGAGTACCTTCGGGAAAGAGAAGTCGGATTTTCGTATGGAATGGATTCCCGTCTCGAATGATAAGCAGCTCACCCCTTCTGTACTATGCTGGGATCATCGTTTGCAATACAGTCTTTATTCTTCTATTATTGTATTGTGCGTTTCTGCTCATCTATTCCTCGTCTTTCATATGTATCCTAGGATGAAACGCACGACAGCAACTTATAGACTAGGCTTATTAAATTCGCTGATGCGCAAGCCCTGTATGCAACGGCATGTCATATATTGGGTAAAAAAGTATTCGTTAGGGCATTGATTTTCCTTCTCAAATATCGGCCGCGGTAGCCGAGTGGTATAGGTATCGGATCGTAGCTTGCCTTGTCACGAGTTCGAGCCCAGTGCCACTAAAGACCCGCCGTGTAGGGCAGCGATGCACGTTAAATCTGTCGAGAGCTGAAACGTCCTCCCGTTGGTGTGGTGTGGTAGTTAGGAGAGGGGGTGCCAGCTCAGGTCTCGTCCACGTCACTTGACCATGGTTAAAAATTACGTGGTCCGTCGCCAAAAGCCCTCGTGTAGCTGAACAGTGCGACGTTAATATTCAATCCATCAATCAATTCCTTCTCAAATATCTGCATTTGCATTTTACACTGTTCTTGAGGTCTCAAACTCTTTAAAAAGTGTATGGTTATTTTATGATACTTGCATCTGTTAATGCACAGAATAAAAGATTATTTAAAATCTCTCTTTATATATTAAACTACATCACAAACATAATAAATCATCGATAGTTTTATTTAAATTAGAATTAGATTTGTTGAAAAATGTTACATTTATTCCTTTCTGAACCATCTTTGAGACATATAAATTGTTTTTGGTACTTACACTCATTAAATAGTAATTTATTCAGAGGAGATCGAAAAGAGATATTCAAAGATTCAACGAAACGTTGGACTATAAACTGTTCAAATTTTTGTACATAACAATTAAAACTTTCAGAGTTGCTCCTCTTGGATTAAACATATATACTTTAGAAAAATCAAGATATATATTATAAACATGAAAGTTTGTGAGGATGTTTGGTAGTCTTTCAAGCAAAAACTACTGAATGGATTTTAATGAAACTACAATAGTATAGCTTATACATCAGAATAAAACGTAGGCTATAATTTATAAAGATATTCTGTGAAGTGTCCAAAATATAACAATAATTGTCTAGTAAGTAGGAAAAAATTCTGCCATCTGCAAAAAAGCCCACGACAGCATATATCTATCTTTTATGTGTGAAGCAAAATTTTCCCTTTTTGTTTTGTCTACGCCATGCGTCAGGTGCGCTCGCTTTTAATTTATTCATTTGATCAGTGTAATTACTATTTTTTTTATTTCAGAATAAAACTAGATTTCGAAGGGAGAGGAGGTGGCAAGATTTTAACATAAAATAAATACAATAATATAATATCTTTTAAATAATTAATAATATTAATATATTTTTAATATCTTTTTTCAATAAATATCTTTTAAATTCAACGTAATATCTATTCTCTCATTTGAATGCGATGGCCTCGGTAGCGGAGTGGTATAGGTATCGGATCGTGCCTTGTCACGAGTTCGAGCCCAGTACCACTAAAGACCCGCCGTGTAGGGCAGCGATGCACGTTAAATCTGTCGAGAGCTGAAAAGTCCTCTCATTGGTGTGGTGTGGTAGTTAGGAGAGGGGGTGCCAGCTCAGGTGTCGTCCACGTCACTTGACCATGGTTCAAAATTACGTGGTCCGTCGCCAAAAATCCTCGTGTAGCTGAACAGTGCGACGTTAATATTCAATCAATGAATCAATCTCATTTGAATGCAAAGTTGTAATAATAGTTTTCATTAAGCAAGGTGATAATTTAAAATTTAAATACTATTTATAGTGGCTCAAAAATATTGAAACAAATTTACACTTCAAAAGATAATATCGAAGTACAAAACAAATTTAGTTGAAAAAGGCCAAGTGTATGACACCCATTTCATTTAACTTGAAGAACGGTGAATAGCTAGGAATATTATAAACCTATAACAAAACTACAGTAAAATTGATAGTGGATGAATATCGAAGGTTTTAAAAGTTTGTCAACGCATAATTCTAAACCTTTCAAGAAAATGTAATAATAAGTATTATAATAATTAGTATAAAAAGGTAGTTTTAATATTTTAAAAAAATAGAAGACAAAGTAACATTTTTATTCAACTGGGAATGACTTAAATAAATTTTTACTCTTTATAGTATTTTATTTTTTTAATATATTGCATCACAGTTAAAATATATTCAAATTTTAAATATTTAATAACTACTTATCAAATTCAAAGCTTTTATAACTTTTTCATTTATAAAAATGATTGCATGTAACTTTTTTTCCGTGTATCGAACATTTCAAAAAACGCTCACAATTTTAATTCAAAATTTAATACAGTTATGAAATTTTGTAACTAAAAATTTCTACTTTTCTCAACACACAACTATTTTTAAAAAGGTACATTTTCGTTTCCGGGGTCTGAAAAGTTGCAAAGTGAGTGAGTGATTATTAAAGTCCCACTGTTCACTTACTCGAGAGATATAGCGAGAGAGGAAAGGGAATTTCCATGACAAAGTGTTATGCATTTAAAAATGTTCATGCAACGCACGGGGGGCTAAACCTGTCTGACAGAAAAGAAGCGGAAAAACTTCGAAACGGAATTTTAAGTTATACACTCCGTAAAAGCTCGGGGAGCAACACCGAGCTAAGAGGAGGAAGGGGGGGGGTGGAAGTCATTTTGAAAAAGACTATTAGAAGTGCTGATTTTGTGAAGCAAAAGGGAAAATTTATAAAAGTAGAGAAAGCTCGAGCAAAAATCGCCGAGCCATGCAGCAAGTCAATGATAAAAGAAAAAAAAAACTACGTTTTTTAAACATATGTAATCGCTTACAGTTTCAACAAGAATCAGATTTGCATTTACTCATTGGCGTAGCTAGTACTGAGAAGGGCAAGTATCAAAATACTGGCCCTCTCAGGGAAGCTGTTTTTGAGGCCCCTAGAAGCTGTTTTTTGAGGTCCTCTAACATTAAAATATTTGCTTACGTGATTAATGGATTGCTTAAGTATTTTGCTGCTCCTGACGCTTGGGGGCCCAGTATCATTTATACGGCTGATACGGCCCTTGTATTTACTCCAAAACAAATTAAAATAATTCCAATTATAATTATATTCCGATATAAATCAGCCTTTTCTGACGCGATAGAATTTTGATCACACACTTCAGGGGAAAAATAATCCCTACACAGGGATAAAAATCCCTCTGTTTACATTTGTCCTTTACCTTATTTCGTAATTCTTACAAAAGGGAAACGTGTGATGGTAAGAGTAATCCCGTGCTTGCGCTGATTTCAGTGGTTGGAGGATGACGCATTTTATTCATTTTCCATTGCTATAAATAAAAACTGTCAAAGCTGGTAAGTAGTGGCATTTGGTTGCGTTTAGTTGGAGTAATAGCAGCAAGGAATAGCATCTGTACACATTCAGCATGGCTAATGCCCGCAGAATTGATCGTAAGTATTTTAGTATTCTATCGAATTCACAATAAATTATTGTTATCTATTGTATCCCTTTAATTTGAAATATCAGAGTGCCATGTTGATTCCGTTATTTGTGATCCTTAATTGTTAAGTTTTTAATGGCGTTGCATAGAATACAACTTTAAATGATTTCTCCTTTATTTTATTATTAACGCTTTGAATCATTTAATATATGCTATGTCGCATTAATTTGTTTTTCTGTAGAATTCTGCACTCCGAATATTATTCACTCTTGTGTTAATAAACATGAATAACTTGAGTACTGTAGTTATGGTTTCGTTGTGAAAACTGTAGCAATTGATTTTTTTTTCTTATTGCGATATCATACAAATAATTGTGTATACGCTAATTCAAGACTTGATATTTTCCTTTCTTCTATTCTCTGTTAAACTGTGAATTCTGGTAAAATGTATCTGTTAAATTCTTGTATGTGTAAAATATATTTCAGCTGATTTGTCTGAAGTATAGAATACTGCGACTAAAAAATAAAAAGACGAAATATGTCTTTCCCCCCCATCTGCTGGTTTTGATTGAAACCATGCGAGTGTGCGCTAGATTTATTAGTACCAATGAATGAAATTCTTAACGCGGAACTCTGATTTTTTTTTTTTTTTTTTTTTTTTGTAAAAGGAAACTCTACGCAATATTTGAACACCAAATTTGAAAAACTATCTTTAATTATATTTAACGCAATCATAGTTAAGCAATGTTAACACTTGTACATTCGAGTTTAATCTGATGTTTCTGCTGCTTTGTGTTTAAAAAAAAAAAGTGAATTTTCAATGCAAGTGGCAGGTGTGTGAGGTGCATGACAAAGAATTAACATGAGGGTAAAAAGTCGTAAGTAGAACATGTTTGTGGAATTTGATTCATGAACTAAAAGATCCAAATCTGAAGGGATTTATTTTAATAGAAACTTAACTTTGTTTTAATACCGAGGCTATTAGAAATGGTTTCTATAAAGAATTTATTAATATTTTAAAAATTAAAGTCTAAATCTTAATAGCAAGGTCTCTTATTATTAACGAAAGAGAATGTTAAGAGTTGGATTCTGTATTTTGGCCTATTTAGAATTGCTTTCAGTTTATAAATCCTATCTTTTTGAATTTGTGAAAATGTTTAGATAAAAATTTTGGATGCTTGATTTTTCACCTCTAATAAACTAAATTAAAAATATAAACCAGTTTATTTACTTTATTAAAAAAGTACTTCAAGTTGTTTAAACAATTAACTGTGTTAACTGTCTGATTCTGCAAATTATTGTTGAAGAATGCGTATCTTGGAGTTTCTTCTCGCGTATCTATATAACACTCTGGGTAAGGATTTACTGTGTAGCCTGTTTTTGGTTCTCTGATAACTTTATTTGTTAATTTCGCAATGGTTTACTTTTTTTATTATTTAGAGCAGAGATTCATTTTATAAAGTGAACATTTTCACTTCTATATATCAAGTTACTTTTACTTAAATTTTATTGAATTAAACTGCATCTTTGAGTTAAGCCTTTGTCTTAAGGATTCATTTTTGCTCCAGAAACATTATTTACATATTTTAAAATATGGCTATCGATTGTTTAATTTTGCCTTTCCATACAGGCTCCAAGTATTATACGGAAATAATATTGTCGGATTCTGTTTTGCTTGCTTTACGAGTAGAGATCGGAGATTGTGAATTTAAGACATTAATTTTTAAAAAAATCTTGTTTAGGATCTTGTCTCGAGGGGTGAAGATGTAAATTTTCAAACGGGTATAATTTATATTAAATCGAATAATTTACGTACTTGCAGCGGATTATGGCTTCAAAAAAGTACAAAAAATGTTTGAAATATGCTTATATATTTAAAATTATGATATGAAAATGTGTAACAAATTTTTCGTTGCGCATGCCATTTCCTAAGGGTTGCCTCTGATGTATAAAACTTTGTAGAATTATAAAATGTATCATACTCTTTAAACCCTACATAATTTAAGATTGTATCTTTTGGATTTCAAAATACTTGAAAAATATGGAAATTTTTTGAAAATGTAATTTTTTTTATTAAGTATAATTTATTATTCTAATATAAAATTCCTGCAGTTTAAGAAGGATGCATTTAACTTTATAAACCAACTTATTGATAGTAATTAAAGTTAATATTTTGGAAAATAGCATGCGCAACGTAAAACTTAAACAATATTTCTTATCATATGAAAATAAAATATTCCATGATTTTTAAATTATGATTTATATTTGAAGCATTTTTCTGAAGCCCCATGCCTTTATAAATGTGTGGGAAAAAAAAAAAGATTCAATTTATTTAATTTTAATTTCAAACAGTTGCATATATTTATATCTTCAGCCCGCTAGAAAAAGCTAACACTCCTGAGATTTCTTAATATTGGAAAAATAAGTGAATATTGTGCAAATATATATAAAAAAAAATATCGCAATGTAAACATTAATTTTTAGTGTTGAATATAAAATTTTAAACTTGATACTTGTCTATTTTTGAATATTACAAGAGATCTATCTGTTCCTTGCTAATTTCTTTATTCAAAAAAATATTAAATTGAGTTTTGTATTTGGTATACATTATTTTGATAGTCTAATGGTTCAGTTTGATTCCTTGAGTTGTAAATGTTTATACATATAACAGCATCTTGGGTAAAGTGGAAGATTCATTAATCAGTTTTGGGCGTTTTTCTTTCTGAAGATCATTTTATAAAATGAAACTATTGCATGTGCTGAGTTTAATTACTAGAAAAATTAACCCTTAAAAATATACTGTATAAATTCTTAGTGTGAGGGGGGGTCCTAGAAACTTACCTCCGTGAGTTTCAAAAACTTTATTGTCTTCTAGCCTCAAGTTTTAAAAATATACTTATTCGGATAAAGTCTCTTACATTTATGGTTCTAGAACAGGTGTCGGCAACCTTTTAGCTGTGACGTGCCAAACCTATTTACAAATGGTTCAGCGTGCCACACAGTAGGAATTTTTGAAACAATTCGATTCTCGAGATAATGTTTGCAGAGTTGCAGAATAGAGGTCAATTATATCTATTTAGTTCTTATTTATTTTGTATCTTGTTAAAAATTTCTTATTTAAAAAATAAACTCTGAATAAAATGCAACTATTTCTTCACCAAAAATTAAATTAAACTGTTCGTGTATAAAGTAGTTTTAAACATATCTATTAAAATAAGAATTTGACAAAATAAAATTGCGTATTTCCTGTCATTATAGTTAAATGCAATTTTTAATGTGAACCTAATCCTCCAACCACTCTTATTCATATCGCAAAATCAGGAGTATAGTTTGACTTTTAGTTTGAAACTATTCTGAGCATTTAGTTAAATGATTTCTTTGAGGACTCTCCACTTTCCTCGTATGAAAATATAAAGCAGAGTACATGGAATTTTCTCTCCAAATTAATTTCTCCAGCAATGGCGTTCTTTAATTTACAAAATATCTGTAAATTTATCTTACGAAACATCTGAAAGATAACTCGTAATTGTGCATAATTCTGGAGATGTTTATCAAATAAGGTCCATTATACAAATTTATCAAATTGCATCCACTCAAAAATTGACAAATTTGTTTAGTGCAAGGTGCCACTGAGAACTGAGCCATGTGCCACAGGTTGCGGACCCCTGTTCTATAAGATAGTTATTCAATTTGGATTGTAATCTCTCGTGGTTATTTGAATGGCCTTCCAATTGTATAGGAGTTGATTCGAATTTTATAACAAATCCTGATGCAGAAAATGCCATGTTTTGTTTGTTGCACAACTATGAATAAAAATTGGCTTATAACTTTGTTAAAAGGCGCATGTTTATTTTGGATTTGTTTTCTGTACTGTAAGAAGCATTTTATGAAAAATGGAATACTTATTTAGGTTATTCAGACTACTTTGAACTTGGGTTCTATAAGAAGTGTAATGACAATTTTTATAAGTATTTAGATTTGCATAACTATATTGGAATATTTAGAATTTATACCTGGTTAACTTGAGAAATCTGAAAGTGATGTAGAAACAATTTAGAATTTGATTTAAATCTTCAGTATACACAGTAGAACGTTGTTTATCCGAAACAATTGGGACCGGACACCGTTCGGATACGCGATTGTTCGGATAACCGAATGCGATCCATGCAGTATATGAAACCGTACACTAAACGAATATTGAAAATAATCATATGCGGGAAACATGCTTGAAGTGGTAAAATAGGTGCAAGACGTCGCAATTTTACCTCTTGTGGGGAAAATCGCTTGTTTTTCGCTGTACCATTGTATACTTTTTTTAGCTGCAAGGTCTGATTCTTTTGAGCAGCAGTAGAGTAGGACAGAACTGTTAGTACTACATAGCTGTCTCTAACGGAGAAAACGAGTTGGCATTTGGACTTTTTGTCGAATTGACTTTCCAACATTATATAAAACTGTGCTAGAGACTCTCCACTTTCTTCCTTCGCGAGACGGTTCAATATTTTAATTTGTCTCTATGTTCAAACCGGTGCGCTCCCGTTTTGAATTTGAAGCCATAGCAGTTCACAACTGAACAAAAGAGCACGTATACACCCCCTCGCTTGAAACAAACTGACCTAATATTCTGCGCAGATGCTTACCAAATCACCCAACTAAAATTCTCAATTTCCCTGACATTGGGCTTTCCCTTGAATTTTGGACTCACGCGAAACAGTCCGGAGGTCCGGTGTCAAACTGGTAGGATATTTGACACTCCGGATAATGAACGTTGATAAATGACGTTCTACTGTACTCGTATAAACTAGATTTAAACTGGATAAAAATGACATTTAGTAACATTGTATTTTAACTACAGAGTGGCCATAATTAAACTGCAGGTGTTTAAGAGGTTATGGAAAGAAAACTACTAGGAATATATATATCCCATTGAAATTTGGTATCTGCACGTTTCAGAACATGCGCTAAAATTAATACGCAAAAAAGCATAACTTTCACCAGATGGCGCTGTGCCGTATTTCAATGCTTATTAATGGCTTGTATGCAAATTTTAAGCCCACCGAACATTTTAAAAACAAGACTAGATTGAGTAGCGATGTTGAGAGAACGATTCCGGCATTGCAAGAGACATTGATTAGAAACCACGGTATTTATACACACAGGACGGAACACCCACACACATCGCTAAACCTTTTTAAAAGTTGCTACATTTTTGGTGTGGACCGAGTCATAAGCGGAGGTTTTGAAGATGCCTGGCTCCAACGTGCACCGGACCTTAATCCTTGCGAATTTTAGCTGTGAGGGCATCTAAAAAATATGGTTTATGTATAACATGCTTATGTTGCTGAATTGAAATCTGGCATAACGAGACATGTGAGGTGTATTAAAACGGAGATTTTAATTGCTACGGTGGACCATGTTTTACGCTTTCAGCACGTGGTTGCATCTGGTGGTTCGCATATTGAGCACAACAAGTGATAAATTCATTGAGTAAATGCTTTGTTTTCCAAAGAGCTTTTATGGATTGTTTAATTTGTGATCTTAATTTACGTTAATTTTTGATTGCACGATACTGTGAAAATTTAATTACTGAAGCGAACTGCGCGGAATGTTCGTAAAATGTAAGTGGATATTTGTATATTGTTTGTCTCTTGGAATGTCACCATGCTCTGTCTATTGGTTTAGGAGGTTGTGTATGCCATCGATGAGCATTGAAATACGGTACAGGGCCATCTATTGGGTGAAAATGGCGATTTTCTTTTTTACATATTCGATTTGCGCATGTTCCGAAACGTGTGGATAATTTCACTGGGATATTCCCAGTGGTTTTCTCTCCAGCCCCCTTTGGACACTTGTAAGGCCGCGGTAGCCGAGTAGTATAGGTATCGGATCGTGGTTTGCCTTGTCACGAGTTCGAGCCCAGTAATTCTAAAGACCCACCGTGTAGGACAGCGATGCACGCAAAATCTGTCGAGAGCTGAAACGTCCTCCCGTTGGTGTGGTAGTTAGGAGAGGGGTGTCAGCTCGGGTGTTGTCCTCGTCGCTTGACCATGGTTCAAAATTACGTGATCCGTTGCCACAAAAGCCCTCGTGTAGCTGAACAGTGTGACGTTAATATTCAATCAATCAACTAAACACTTGTAGTTTTATGGTCACCCTATAGATTATAAATGGATTATTTACATAAAATGAATAAATCTCTCTTCTTTCAGACGTTTTACATCAAATTATTAGTTATGCCTCGACTTTTTTCCCTAATTTTAGATTTTAAGAAACTGATAAGGTTCTAATTCATCTTTTCAACTGGCTTATGACTGGATGAAAATTAGCCATTTCAAGGAATCTTGTAATTTAGATTAATTAAATTAATCCTCTAGTTAATTCGCTGAATCAGTCCTTAAAGTAATGGGTGTGGAATAAATTAATATTGAAGAGATTCCGTATCAAAAAGACATACGAGACAATTTAATGAACAAAATTCGGTATTGACAAGTTTGTCTAGATATGGGGATAAAAATATCGCGTATTTTCAAACTCTGTACATAAAACTTCCTCTGTATTGTCCTCCTTGAATGTGTATTATAAATCATGTAAACCTTTATTTTACGCAAGTATTTTTGTATATCAATTTAAAATGGATATATATATATTGAAATTGCATTTATTTTTCAGCTCCCTGCAGTCCTCCTGATTGCCCATGGGTTTCAATGACTAGTAGCTCGCCTAAACCAGAAAATGCTGTTTATTTCAATGGTAAACTACATGGCGAGGATGCGTATATTGGTAGAGTATATGATGATGGTTGCTATCTTGCAGGCACAGCTATCCCTAGTAAGAAGAAATGTATCTATTTGAGTAAAAAACTGGAAATTAAGTCTACTGATACGTATGATGTAAGTCTTATTGAATTTATGTTCTTCATGTAAAAGTAGATTCTCTCTCGTAGATTATTAAAGTATTCAAAATGCAGATTTCTAGAGATCAGCTTCTTGTTGAGTGCTTTCTTCAAAATCGGATGGAACTAAAATTTGACTGTAGTTTGAATTAAGATCAAAATTAAGAGTTTTCTTAATTACACAGGAACTTGGTTTTATTTACTCGTATTTTTATGCAACTTTTTTATAGCCTATATGTTCAAAGGTTTATAGGTTTTACTCTTTTGAATTATTCAAGTCTGGAATGTTTTAAGAAATTCCAGATATTTCTGTATTTGTGCGTGGCTTTACTTGATCTTGCCATCATTCACAAGTACTGAAATGCGCATTCCGTATAAATAAAAAAAACTTTTAAAATTCTTTAATTAATCTACATGTCATTAAAATTGTACGATTCACTTATCTGTTCTGAGAGACAACTTAAGGTTTATATTTCAATTCCAGATTTTGACATGTGACAATGATGATATCCTTGGATTTCTATCTATGGGTCTTGATAGCAATTTGCTTTTTGTTGCTGGAGGTGACGAAGATGAATGCTTATACTGCTCAAGAGTTGTTGATGGAGCAAATACTTACTATGGATGGGCCGATAAAGAAATCAAGACTGTGTATATTCCAAGAGAGTCGAGTGTTGGTCCCAACAAAGTAAAAGAGGGATATGACATCTTGATTCATAATCTTCTTGATCGTCTTTGTATTTGCCCAACACCACCCCAGCCACCTCCCTTTTAAGATTACTTTTAGTATTTCAAGTACCTAATTTTGCTTAGTACTTGGAAAATTTTTTGCACACTAGTATTGTTGGAATATCGTACTCTACTTAAATCAAGAGATTGATGGCAGTTTTGAAAAATGTTTGTATTTCATTTAACATGCTGCATAACGTTTCTTATAAGCACTCCGAAGAAATTTAATGTATTTCTATAAAATGTCAACTAGATTAAGAATAATTTTTGATCAAGTTCAAGAGCTTTTATACTGAGTATATTTTTGTATCGTATGTAATGAAATTACCCAGCTTGTTATGTTAATAAACTTTTTTGAGCACTTAATTTGTCTCCTTTATTTTCCCTTAATGTAAGACGGCTGAATGCAAATTAGAATTCTTGGTTTCATAATTGATATAGGATTTCTAGAAATTTCTCCTTTCCCCTTGTAGTATTAGTTGACAAAAGACTTGGTAGGAAGGGGGATTTACTTACGCTGTATACCAAATACTATTTAGCAAAAATATCTGGATGCCATTGTATTCAAGAAAGTTATACGAAAATGTCTTATTCTATTTGTAATGAAAGTAACTCTTTGTTTTATTTAGTGCTTACTTATTCATTAAATAAGGAAGTAAGTTGGGAGAATAAGTACCTTTTTTTTTTAATTTATCCATAGCGTTTGTATCTTGGAATCTTTAAGTATAATTGGATTATTTGTGTTGTAATGTATAGCCTCTTCTAATCCAGTATAATATATGTTTGACGTATGAATTCAAATGCAGGCTTGAAAATTAGAGAAATTCCATATCTCGGCTGCATTTCTTATGTGCTGAAATTTTGATCTAATGCTTGATTTTGCTAGAGTACCTCGTAATATTCTTGCTCGTTGTGCAATGAGAAACTGAAAATGGATAAGGAGTTCAAATCTCTAAAATGCTTTAATGACATTCTTCTCGCGTTACTGTCGGTCATCAGACTAATTACTTTATGAAATATTTTAATTGGGAATCGTTATTAAACTTTTTCTTCCATTAACTGTGATGTATTTTATTCCTGTAACTCACCCAAGTTAAGGCAATTGCCTGATGACTGGTTATTTCATTGAAGGGGGAACGACTGTACGCGGTTAAATAAAAATTAAGAGTGAAATATTAGAGATTGTGCTTAGTATTTGACTGTGTATCTGAACTCGGTCTTATCATTAATAATCCATTGTATGGATTTGCAGAGGAATGAGTCTCTAATTTCTCTCCCCTCTCATTTGAAAAGTTCTTAGGATTAATTTCTTTCTGATGGTTAATGTGTATAATATCAGCTTCATATTTATTTAGCAGTGGACACGGATTTTTCGAAATACGATCTCTGAAGGACTCCAACTCCTTCTTATACTTAAAAAAAAAAAAAAAATTAAAGAGATGGGGACTACATAGTGTGCATTTTAGTTCCAATTTGTATTAAAGTATCCCACTGCGTTCGGAAACGTGATTTTTTTTTTTTTTTTTTTTTTTTTTTCAAAAGCGTAAAGAAAACCGGATTTTTTTAATGTTTATCGTCACTTAGATTGGAATGCACGTATAAAATGGTTTCTATAAGTGTATGTAATTTATTAATATTACAGTAAAAAAAAATTTTAATGCGATATTGGGGGGAAAAAAAGATGAACACAGGAGAATGTTTTGAAAATTTTCTACGGGAAAAATGCTTTCATAATTTACCCATATATAGCTCAAACATGTGTACAGAGCCTGAACTAAGATTTTTGAACTATAACTTAGTTTATTTATCCATATTTTAACACATTAAAAAAGCTGTTTAGGAGCGTCGATTATTTCAATTGGTAGTAACTCTGGAAAAAATGTCAATTTTATAATAAACCTAGTTCAGGCTCTCAGGTGAAGTCTTAGCCATCAAATGGCAACATATTATTAATGGAAGCATTTTTCATAAATGAAAAATGTTTTGAAAATTTTATGCCAAATATTGCATTAAAATTTTTTATTGTAGTAATATTAAAACAATTTTATACGTGTATCCTAATCTAAGTGACACTAAATTTTAAAAGAAATATTCGTTTGTAGGCTTTTGAAAAGTACGAAAATTATTGGTAAGGAAAGAGTCGAATTATGTTTAAATACTGATTTGAGTCCTTAGGTTGTCTTGCAGGATGATAGAATTTTCTACTCGTTAATGGGAAATGCCCTTTGAAGTAAATTAAAATAGTTGCCAACAAAATTTGTTGCTCTAGCTCAAATTCGGTTAAAATTTTGCAGGAAATAGAAGCCTAACTGTTCCATAATTTTACAGCAATAGTGATGAATATTTATAATTAATCGCTTTAAATTTAAAAGTGACATGAAGGAAATACAACGTAATGTTTGATAAATTCGAGATTGTCTTAATCCCCCAACTGCAAAGTTTATGTATTTGCCAGAGAATTTTATCTGTGTTAAGCAAATGGCTTTCCTATGTATCACATTTTGAGATGGTTCTCTTTAGATAAACTTGATCCCCCCCTTATTTCATATGGAGCAAAATTTACTTTCGAAATTTTTTTGCTTTAAAATGTAAATAAAAAGTTACAAATTTTTAATTACATTCTGCAGTATGATTGGACACAAGTATTCCTTAAGAAATTTCATTTAATTCTTACTTATTGATGGAAGTTGTATTTTCTTCCTTGGTGCGTAATTTTTCCTTTCTTAGATTTGATTATTATGAGTTGATCGCTCCCCGCCCTTTAGAGGTTTGTCCACACAAATATTTTTGCGACAATGTATCTAATGCTTAGTTACCAATGAGTTTACATTTATTAAATCTTATGAAAATGAGAGGGCAGAGATGTGTGAGAGAGAGAGAGAGAGAGAGAGCCTATTGTGGATCTCGAACGATGCAAACAAATCTTAGTCTTTAGCCTATACAACGCTGTTTATCGTGCTCTATTAGTCTACACTTTCCAGCCTGTGTGTATAGAGAAGACTTCGAGAAATGGAACTTTCTTTGAAGTAAGTCGACAAGAATTTGTAATTTCTATATTAGAGCAATCGGCGTGTGCAGCTTTAAATTTGCCACGGGTTATGACTTTACAGATAGGGGTTCTTTTTCGGGAAATTATAAGATTGCTATACTTTCTACTTCTATACATTCCCAGAGTAATGCCAATGAGCTTATCTATGAGGTAGCTATTTTTGACCTGACTGTGGATTCCAACCCCGGATATAAATTTTAGTTGACCGTACTGTGGCAGTTTGATATCATTCACCCCGAGTTCCATGGGTGACAAAAACTGATTAAGCAGTCGGTGGGCCTTGCTACTGCCAGGGTCTCGCAGGCCAGTAGGGGCCCCAAGCTTGATGAATTCCAGTAATAAATAAAACGTGCAACAAATCTTGAACTGATTTTGCAACCACGATCATTTGAGTCTTAACAGCTCTAGCCATAGCTTTCTTCTGTATATCAGAGTTGCGATGTGTGAAAAATTTTCGCCTGCAATTTTTTTCTTCACAAATTTTATTAAAAAAACTAATACTGTAAAAGTCAGAGAATTAATTCACAGCTGACACAAACTAAATATTACTGTAGACTAATGAATATTTGGCAATACATTTTTCTAGGTAACATATTTAATTGATTAAAGTTTAAAGACCACACAGGTTAATGTAAGCGAGAGAAGAAACATTTCAATTGTGAATTCGGTGGAACAATCAGAATTTTAAATGCAAACGGGCATACAATGTGTCATAAAAGTTCTGGTTGTCAGTTTAGGGGATGCAATTGCATGTCTGTTACTCTTGGTCGGTCAATGTATGGTTGTTTAGTTCTGGTTGTGAAAGGCGCTGTCGTTGCCATCCAATGATGTCCCATTCGTGCTCAATTGGAAAAAGATATTGTAATCTAGCAGCCTGAGGTAACACATTGACGCTCTATAGAGCCTGTTGGGTTACAACAAGGTATGAGGGAGCATGTTATCTTATTGTTAGTGGGAAAACTCCTTTTAAATGATGTTTATAAATGGCAGTGCAACAGTTTGAATCTTCAGACTGACGTACAAGTTTACAGTCAGAAAGTGTGAATCAACCTAGAGTTTTCCTGCAATGAAGGAAAATTGCTTGCGCCAGACCATAACTGTAGATGCAGGTCCAGTGTGTCTATGTCGCAGAAAGGCTGTTCGCAGGTGCTGACCTTCATCTAATCAATAAACAGCCATCACTAGCATCAAGACAGAAACGGCTTCGATCGGAGAACACAACACATTGCCACCTCGCTCTCCAATAGTTTCTAGCGTGACATCGCTGAAGTGGTAGATGTCGGTGATTTGGAGCTAATAGCATGAAGGCTACATGATGCCTGGCTATGAGCTATTTCTCAAACAACTTGATTTGTTGGAGTTCACTGAGTCACTCTGGCGCTGGAAAAAAAACTATTTTTGTTGTAGATGCACCACGATATTCTCCAGCCATGAGATGAATACGGCGATCTTCTGTCAGTAGTGGCCATGCGCGTGGTTGGACCATAGTTTTCTTCTCGAGACCACTGCTGACAAAAATTATACACAATGGATATATTCCTACCAAGTCTTCCTGCAATATCGTGGAAAGAAAATCCCACTCTTTTTAGCTCTATTATACTACTTCGTTCAAACTATGCGAGCTGTTGATAATGGCTTCTTAAAGTCATTACGGATTAACATCAACTCACTACGTCAAATCTCAACTATAAATAACACTCACTTTATAATGCGAAATTTGAATAATCTTTCAGATGTATAAACACGCAAAATTTCGTTGATATGGCAGAACTCCTAGGTGTGAAAGGGATTTTCTTTCCATAGGTGTATTTTACTAATCAAGACAAATAAAAAAAAAAGTGAAGTTATGTGATAAAAGAGATGTCTAGTTCAAAGCAAACTGTTTCAAGTTAGTTGAATTTAGGCCTTAATAGCAAGATAAAGATTATCAAAAGCGACCCTGGCTGAAATCCGTCATACGAACGAGGAACAAAAGACCATCATACTAGCGGCAACTTCCCTTTCGAAAGGGATGGACAAATATGAAAATTCCCAGTGGCACTCTGCACTACTCAACAAATTTGTCAATTTTTGAATGGATGAAACTTGATAAATTTGTAATGGACCTTATTTGACAAACATCTCCAGAATTATGGACAATTGCGGAATTATGAAAAAGAAATTGGAAGAAAACTCTAAAGGTAAAAGCTTTTTAGTAAATTATTGAATGCCATAGCTGGAAATATTTAATTGTTTGAGAGAAAATTCAATTATTCTGCCTTTCCGCTTTTGGTTCTACATATCTAAATAAAAACTTTCTTCATATAAAAGATGTTTTGAATTTGCAAAGATTGTTTATATAACAACTGAGAGAATGCTCAGAATTATGTCAAAGTGAAACTCGCCAATTACACTCCAGATTTTGAGATATGGTAATAGAGCGATGCAGCACTAGATTCAGATGAAAAATTATATTTATCTTTTTATTCAACTTTAATGTAGGAAAATACGTAGACAACGTAAAATATATTTCTTATTTAAAAAATGTTTAAAAATACATAATGTGTACAATTTCGGTTTTTTTAAAAAAATTTCTTGAAGAAATAGTTATTTTGTGCTGTTTACTTTTATGTTAAGAAATATTTTTAATTCATGCAATATTAATGTATAATAAAACTGCAAATCTATATTATTGAATTCTGTTCCCTAACTCTGCATGCTTTATCACGGGAATCGAATTGTTTCAAAAATGCCCTGTGTGGCACGCCGAATTATAATTGGTAGATTGGTTTTTGACACGCCATTGCTAAAAGGTTGCCGACCCCTGGTCCATAGGCATGAAAAAACTATTCGACGACCGAGCAGTCCAAAATTCACGTTATTGCTGAAAAAATATTTTTTTAACAGAAACTTACATAACAGTTGTTAACTTCTAGTACAAAAACCAAAATGACTACTAAAAAGAAAACCAGGGACTATTGCTTGCTCAATAGCTATGATGCGTGTGGAAAATAAAAGTAAACTCATGTAATCTGTTAAAGAACGTCAGTACTATATAGCAGTGGCTCCCAACCACTGATCCAAATGGTATCGGGCCTCTCAAGGAGCATTAAATTTTCATTTTATATACTGGGGTGTATTTTTCTCTAGTGTTTGTGTGACTTTCGACGGAAATCACTTTATATTTCATGTAAAATCACTTTATATTGAATTTTTGGAGTAACTGATTTTTATTCTGAAGGCATGTTTAAATACAATTAAATTAAATCAAAACAATTTAAAATATAAACAATCAACGTTCTGCCCTCAGCGGTTCGCGGTAAAATTATCAAACGTTGACCGGTCCGCGGGGATAAAAAGGTTGGGAAGCACTTCTATACAGTATTACGTTACAGATACTGAGTTATCTTACGTACTTCAGGAAGCTCATTTGGCTATTTGACATGGGAACGAGGTAGAATTCTGTGTGAAAGAACTTTAAACCAAATACAAAAACGTTACACGTTATAATATTGAACTGTACGTCCACTTTTGTAACCCTTGCAAGGAAAAAACAAATTTGTTTTAATTGCATTGTTGTGAAATTTGTGACTCTTTTCTGAATGCCAATATTATAGCGCTTGTAATGAGTGTGAAATAGGATAGTTTCTATCAATTTGGAACTTCTGAAGGAATTTCAAAACAAGTATACACGAAATCACAATATACTTCATGCAATAAATACTTCCAAAATATTTTTAACAATACCGATATCGAATGCATCAGGTGAGAAATCTTTTTTTTTTTTTAATTTTAAAAGGTGTTAAAATTTATTTAAGAACTGTGAGAGAGAAGACAGATTGTGAGCAACATGGCCTTATTATATATAGAACAAAATGTTTTGAACAAAATAGAACGGCAAATATAATTGATGAATTTGCCAAAGAGAAATAAAAGTAAAATTGCAGAGCAAAATTGTAAGGTTTTAGTTTTTTTTAAAAACAGTTGTTTTTTCTTTAGTCGTTGTTTTATTATTAGTTATCTTAAAATCTCAAAATAAAATGTATAAGTTAATCGTTTCACTACGTTAGATTTAAGACTTTTGAGTCTGGGAACCTTAAACATTTTAGGCCATAGTCCTCCAACTGGTTTAATTCGCCTCTGTAGGATGGAGGAATTTTAATTACCCCAGCAGTGAGGTAAGAGGGTAATAAGAGAAGGAGTAACGCCCACGAGAAGAATTGGTGAATATTAATCAGCTTGTCGTGAGAAAGAGTACAGTTATGAAACTTTGTCCTGACCAGTTACTGTCTGTCTATCGCGAACAGCGCTTTTTCAACTAAAAGTATTCAGTTACTTAAGGAATCGCATTTCGTAGCCTACCAGCTCGACCAATCTGATTAAAGTTCCGGTAGCCAAAGTATTGGACTCATGGCAGGCATATCATGAGAGTTCGAGCCTAGTACCGCGAAGACCCACCGTGCAGCGGGGGCGGATGAACGTCCACCCGTTAGAGTGGTATGGAAGTTAGGAGAGAGAGCCAGCACAGGTGCGAGTCCTCATCACTTGACCATGGTTCAAAATTACGAAGTCCGTTGCCAACAGCTCTCATGCAGCTTTGTAGTGCAACGTAAATATCTCTCTCTGATAAAAGTTCCGAGATCTTGATTTATGTGGATGACGAAAGTACTAATACTTAAAACCATTATTTAATTTTTTAAAAAGCTTTTTTGGATACTTGTCTTTATTATGATCTATTTAACTGAATCAGCTGTTTGAAGAAGGGAATGCCCCCGTTCCCCAAACAGTTCGGGGAGAATACTTTTAAGCAGTTTCTTGCAACTTTTCTTATTCATTATTTTTCTTAACCAAATTGGTGAGATTCTTACATTAATATTTATTTATATAACAATAATATATCGATTCCAAAAATAAGAAATTGGTTGTACATATTAATGATCTCTTAAATATAATATGTGATATCTTTTTTTTTTAACGTACATAATCGCTACTTCAGCAGCAAATAAATTCTTAAAACGCGTGTAAGGATAATTATATTAGATTTAAAATTAAAATGCCTGTACAAGAGCACTTAACTTATATTTTTCATTATATTTTCAAGTATTAAATTAATCACCCAATTATTTCTCCGAAACATATGGCGTAACCACCAAACATTTCTGATCCCAGATCATTATATTTAAAAGCCCTATAAGTCAGCATTAACTTTTAAGAACACTCATAAAATCAGAGGTACTTCTCACATCTAGCTTAAGTGGTAAAACACTTAGATTTCCCTTTGGCGTTTTTTTTCTCTCTGCCTCTCAGTGTCAAAACTTGTACGGATTTCATCGATCAAAGAAAAAGATATTTAAAAAAAAATTAAGACTGATTCTAGCTCGAAACATGCCATATATTAATTATCTCTTGGCAGCAATACTAGAGAAATAAATGATTCAGCTTCAACTGATTGATTTTCAAACACACGCGATTAAGCAAAGGAACATTAATTTTAATAATTATTTTTAAATGTGAATTTTTTCGAGATTTTTTTAGTTTTTAAAACCTTTAATAGTAATATTTTATCAATGTCGATAACAATTTTTGCTTTTTGTGGGAAAAGTGATAAATTTCATTAAAAAAATTACAACTTTTAATTTGGGGAATGAGTTTTCTTTTGTGTTTATGATAAAGTTGAAAATAAAAAAATCCGAGGCGTTTTAACAGCATCTGCAAAATAAAAATAGTGATATTTTTTTATTTGACTTAAGAAACTTCCTTCATAAATTCGAATTTGTATAATTTCTTTCTTCAGAATCGTTACTTATTCCTACGAAATAGTTATTTCTGCAGATTTCGTCACCAACTATTTTTGAAAATTGGTTATCATTACATCGGGGGATATCATTGGAATATAAAGGCAGATTTTTAAATTTCTCACTGCCTCACAAAATTGTACTCATTTGTTGGGAGCATGGATGAAAATATATTTGATACTTTATATTTACTCATTTAAACCTTTTACAGTTTTATTAGTTATACGACAAATTTTTAATTTTAAAACTTCTATAACTTACCAATGCTTTTAAATATAACCAAATTTCTTAAGGTATCCGACTACAATCGGAATCGTGATTTTAAAAAAGCGCATGAATGGATAATTTTTATGATATTTAGTGTCACTTAGATTAGAATACATGTATAAAGTTATTTTAAGGACATTTTGACAAAAAAAAATTATTTAAGTACAATACTTTGGAAAAAAATTAACTTAGAACATTTTTTGAAAAAAAAATTATTCTTCTTTTATAAAAAATAATTCTAAAAAATTCTTTCGCTTATATAATGTAAAGACTTCTCCAGAGATTCTGGCATATGGTTTTTGAAAAAATTCACTTTATTTACAGAGTTACACCCAATTGAAATAATTAGCAGCGTTTTTTCTTAAAATTGCTCCCCTCTGTTGTCTTAAACTATGGAGAGATGATCCACTTCTAAGATGTATATTTCAAAAATTATAGTTGCTCCTCTGTAGAGAGGTCTGAGCTATATACAGGCAAAAGATTATTATAATAGAAGCATTTTTCTCAAAAGGAGAATGTTTTGAAAATGGGTCATTCTATGTTCATTTTTTGTCTAAATATAGTACTTAAATAATTTTTTATTGTAATACTATTCTTAAAATAATTTTATATACATTTTCTAATCTAAGTGACAGTAAATATCACAAATATTTTTCATTTACACTTTTTTGCAAAATCACGGTTCCGAACGTAGTCGAATACCTTAAATGATAGGGAAAATTGAATAGGAAACTAATACAAAAGAGCAATTTAATTTCAGTTAGCTTAAAATCATTACTCTAACTTATGGTATACAAAGAATAATAAATTAAAATAAGAATAAACACTTCGTAGGGTGACGGCTTTATAAAAAACAAGTAGGGGCACAAGCAGAGAGGTCATGGTCGAGAACTTGTAACTGGCTTTCTCGAGTCGCAGGCTCGAAACCTACAATCAATCGAGACTAGTCATGCAAATAGAGCGGTGCACATTAAATCTTTCGAAGGTTAAGTTTTCTCGTAGGCTTGATGTGAAAGTTTGGAGAGAGTGGTGCCAGCTCAGACGCTCTCTTCGTCAAAAGTCTGTCGTTCAAAATTACGAGTTCCGTCGTCAATAACCCTCGTTTTGGTTCACATAGCCGCGGTAGCCGAATGGTATAGGTATCGAATCGTGGCTGGCTTTGTCACGAGTTTGAGCCTAGTACCACTAAAGACCCGCCGTGTAGGGCAGCGATGCACGCTAAGTCTGTTGAGATCTGAAACGTCCTCCCATAGGTGTGGTGTGGTGTGGTAGTTAGGAGAGGGGGTGCAAGCTCAGGTGTCGTCTACGTCACTTGACCATGATTTAACATTACTTGGTCCGTCGCCAAAAATCATCGTGTAGCTGAACAGTGCGACGTTAATATTCAACCAATGAATCAATCTCATTTGAATGCAAAGTTGTAATAATAGTCTCCATTAAGCAAGGTGATAATTTAAAATTTAAGTACTATTTATAGTGGCTCAAAAAATATTGAAACAAATTTACAGTTCAAAAGATAATATCGAAGTACAAAACAAATTTAGTTGAAAAAGGCCAAGTGTAGGACACCCATTTCACTTAGCTTGAAGAACGGTGGGGATAGTTAGGAATATTATAAACCTATAACAAAACTATAGTAAAATTGATACTGGATGAATATCGTAGGTTTTAAAAGTTTGTCACTGCATAGTTCTAAACTTTTCAAGAAACTGTAATAATAAGTATTATAATAATTAGTAAAAAGGTAGTTTTAATATTTTTAAAAAATAGAAGACAAAGTAAAATTTTTATTTAACTGAGAATGACTTAAATAAATTTTAACTCTTTATAGTATTTTATCTTTTTAATATTATTGCACCACAGTTAAAATATACTCAGATTTTAAATATTTAATAACTACTTATCAAATACAAAGTTTTTATAACTTTTTCATTTATAAAAATAATTGCATGTAACTTTTTTTTTCCGTGTATCGAACATTTCAAAAATTGCTCACAATTTTAATTCAAAATTTAATACAGTTGTGAAATTTTGTAATTATAAAAATTTCTACTTTTCTCAACACATAACTATTTTTAAGAAGGTACATTTTCGTTACAGGGACATGAAAAGTTGCAAAGTGAGCGAGTGAATATTAAAGACCCACTGTTCCACTTACCCGAGAAAGCGAAAAAATTTCGAAATAGGGAATTTTAAGTTATACACTCGGTAAAAGCTCGAGGAGCAACGCCGACCTAAGAGGAGGAAGTCATTTTGAAAAAGAGTATTAGAAGTACTGATTTTGTGAAGGAAGGGGAAAATTTATAAAAGTAGAGAAATCTCGAGCAAAAAACGCCGGGCCATGCAGCTAGTCAATGTTAAAAGGAAAAGAAAAAAAAACACAACGTTTTTTAAAACAAATTATGTAATCGCTTACATTTTCAACAAGAATCAGATTTGTATTTACTCATTGGCGTAGCTAGTCCTGAGAAGGCCAAGTATCAAAATACTGGTCCTCTCAGGAAAGCTGTTTTTAGGCCCCTGGAAGCTCTTTTTTTTTGAGGTCCTTTAACATTAAAATATTTATTGCGTACGTATTTTGCTGCTCCTGACGCTTGGAAGCTCAGTATCATTTATACGGCTGATAAGGCCCCTGTATTTACCCCAATACTAATTAAAATAATTCCAATTATAATTATATTCCGATATAAATCAGCCTTTTCTGACGCGATAGAATTTTGATCACACACTTCAGGGGAAAATAATCCCTAAACAGGGATAAAAATCCCTCTGTTTACATTTGCCCATTACCTTATTTCGTAATTCTTACAAACGGGAAACGTGTGATGGTAAGAGTAATCCCGTGCTTGCGCTGATTTCAGTGGTTGGTGGATGACGCATTTTATTCATTTTCCATTGCTATAAATAAAAACTTTCAAAGCTGGCAAGTAGTGGCGTTTGGTTGTGTTCAGTTGGAGTAATAACAGCAAGGAATAGCATCTGTACACATTTAGCATGGCTAATGCCCGCAGAATTGATCGTAAGTATTTTAGTATTCTATCGAATTCACAATAAATTATTGTTATCTATTGTATCCCTTTAATTTGAAATATCAGAGTGCCATGTCGATTCCGTTATTTGTGATCCTTAATTGTTAAGTTTTTAATGGCGTTGCATAAAATACAACTTTAAATGATTTCTCCTTTATTTTATTATTAACGCTTTGAATCATTTAATATATGCTATGTCGCATTAATTTGTTTTTCTGTAGAATTCTGCACTCCGAATATTATTCACTCTTGTGTTAATAAACATGAATAACTTGAGTACTGTAGTTATGGTTTCTTTGTGAAAACTGTAGCAATTGATTTTTTTTTCTTATTGCGGTATCATACAAATAATTGTGTATACGCTAATTCAAGACTTGATATTTTCCTTTCTTCTATTCTCTGTTAAACTGTGAATTCTGGTAAAATGTATCTGTTAAATTCTTGTATGTGTAAAATATATTTCGGCTGATTTGTCTGAAGTATAGAATACTGCAACTAAAAAATAAAATGGCGAAATATCAGTCTTCCCCCCATCTGCTGGTTTTGATTGAAACCATGCGAGTGTGCGCTAGATTTATTAGTACCAATGAATGAAATTCTTAACGCGGAACTCTGATTTTTTTTTTTTTTTTTTTTTTGTAAAAGGAAACTCTACGCAATATTTGAACGCCAAATTTGAAAAACGACCCTTATCTTTAATTATATTTAACGCAAACGTAGTTAAGCAATGTTAACACTTGTACATTCGAGTTTAATCTGATGTTTCTGCTGTTTTGTGTTTAAAAAAAAAAGTGAGTTTTCAATGTAAGTGGCAGGTGTGTGAGGTGCATGACAAAGAATTAACATGAGGGTAAAAAGTCGTAAGTAGAACATGTTTGTGGAATTTGATTCATGAACTAAAAGATCCAAATCTGAAGGGATTTATTTTAATAGAAACTTAACTCTTGTTTTAATACCGAGGCTATTAGAAATGGTTTCTATAAAGAATTTATTAATATTTTAAAAATTCAAGTCTAAATCTTAATAGCAAGGTCTCTTATTAACGAAAGAGAATGTTAAGAGTTGGATTCTGTATTTTGGCCTATTTAGAATTGCTTTCAGTTTATAAATCGTATCTTTTTGAATTTGTGAAAATGTTTAGATAAAAATTTTGGATGCTTGATTTTTCACCTCTAATAAACTAAATTATAAATATAAACCAGTTTATTTACTTTATTAAAAAAAGTACTTCAAGTTGTTTAAACAATTAACTGTGTTAACTGTCTGATTCTGCAAATTATTGTTGAAGAATGCGTATCTTGGAGTTTCTTCTCGCGTATCTATATAACACTCTGGGTAAGGATTTATTGTGTAGCCTGTTTTTGGTTCTCTGATAACTTTATTTGTTAATCTCGCAATGGTTTACTTTATCTATTATTTAGAGCAGATTCATTTTATAAAAGGAACATTTTCACTTCTATATATCAAGTTACTTTTACTTAAATTTTATTGAATGAAACTGCATCTTTGAGTAAAGCCTTTGTCTTAAGGATTCATTTTTGCTCCAGAAACATTATGTACATATTTTAAAATATGGCTATCGATTGTTTAATTTTGCCTTTCCATACAGGCTCCAAGTATTATACGGAAATATTGTCGGATTCTGTTTTGCTTGCTTTACGAGTAGAGATCGGAGATTGTGAATTTAAGACATTAATTTTTTTAAAAAAATTAATCTTGTTTCGAGGATCTTGTCTCGAGGGGTGAAGATGTAAATTTTCAAACGGGTATAATTTATATTAAATCGAATAATTTACGTACTTGCAGCGGATTATGGCTTCAAAAAAGTACAAAAAATGTTTGAAATATGCTTATATATTTAAAATTATGATATGAAAATGTGTGACAAATTTTTTCGTTGCACATGCTATTTCCTAAGGGTTGCCTCTGATGTATAAAACTTTGTAGAATTATAAAATGTATCATACTCTTTAAACCCTACATAATTTAAGATTGTATCTTTTGGATTTCAAAATACTTGAAAAATATGGAAATTTTTTGAAAATGTAATTTTTTTTATTAAATATAATTTATTATTCTAATATAAAATTCCTGCAGTTTAATAAGGATGCATTTAACTTTATAAACCAACTTATTGTTAGTAATTAAAGTTAATATTTTGGAAAATAGCATGCGCAACGTAAAACTTAAACAATATTTCTTATCATATGAAAATAAAATATTCCATGATTTTTAAATTATGATTTATATTTGAAGCATTTTTCTGAAGCCCCATGCCTTTATAAATGTGTGGGAAAAAAAGATTCAATTTATTTAATTTTAATTTCAAACAGTTGCATATATTTATATCTTCAGTCCGCTAGAAAAAGCTAACACTCCCCTGAGATTCCTTAATATTGGAAAAATAAGTGAATATTGTGCAAATATATATAAAAAAAATATCGCAATGTAAACATTAATTTTTAGTGTTGAATATAAAATTTTAAACTTGATACTTGTCTATTTTTGAATATTACAAGAGATCTATCTGTTCCTTGCTAATTTCTTTATTCAAAAAAATATTAAATTGAGTTTTGTATTTGGTATACATTATTTTGATAGTCTAATGGTTCAGTTTGATTCCTTGAGTTGTAAATGTTTATACATATAACAGCATCTTGGGTAAAGTGGAAGATTCATTAATCAGTTTTGGGCGTTTTTCTTTCTGAAGATCATTTTATAAAATGAAACTATTGCATGTGCTGAGTTTAATTACTAGAAAAATTAACCCTTAAAAATATACTGTATAAATTCTTAGTGTGAGGGGGGGTCCTAGAAACTTACCTCCGTGAGTTTCAAAAACTTTATTGACTTCTAGCCTCAAGTTTTTAAAAATATACTTATTCGGATAAAGTCTCTTACATTTATGGTTCTAGAACAGGTGTAGGCAACTTTTTAGCTGTGACGTGCCAAACCTATTTACAAATGGTTCAGCGTGCCACACAGTAGGGAATTTTTGAAACAATTCGATTCTCGAGATAATGTTTGCAGAGTTGCAGAATAGAGGTCAATTATATCTATTTAGTTCTTATTTATTTTGTATCTTGTTAAAAATTTCTTATTTAAAAAATAAACTCTGAATAAAATGCAACTATTTCTTCACCAAAAATTAAATTAAACTGTTCGTGTATAAAGTAGTTTTAAACATATCTATTAAAATAAGAATTTGACAAAATAAAATTGCGTATTTCCTGTCATTATAGTTAAATGCAATTTTTAATGTGAACCTAATCCTCCAACCACTCTTATTCATATCGCAAAATCAGGAGTATAGTTTGACTTTTAGTTTGAAACTATTCTGAGCATTTAGTTAAATGATTTCTTTGAGGACCCTCCACTTTCCTCGTATGAAAATATAAAGCAGAGTACATGGAATTTTCTCTCCAAATTAATTTCTCCAGCAATGGCGTTCTTTAATTTACAAAATATCTGTAAATTTATCTTACGAAACATCTGAAAGATAACTCGTAATTGTGCATAATTCTGGAGATGTTTATCAAATAAGGTCCATTATACAAATTTATCAAATTGCATCCACTCAAAAATTGACAAATTTGTTGAGTAGTGCAAGGTGCCACTGAGAACTGAGCCATGTGCCACAGGTTGCGGACCCCTGTTCTATAAGATAGTTATTCAATTTGGATTGTAATCTCTCGTGGTTATTTGAATGGCCTTCCAATTGTATAGGAGTTGATTCGAATTTTATAACAAATCCTGATGCAGAAAATGCCATGTTTTGTTTGTTGCACAACTATGAATAAAAATTGGCTTATAACTTTGTTAAAAGGCGCATGTTTATTTTGGATTTGTTTTCTGTACTGTAAGAAGCATTTTATGAAAAATGGAATACTTATTTAGGTTATTCAGACTACTTTGAACTTGGGTTCTATAAGAAGTGTAATGACAATTTTTATAAGTATTTAGATTTGCATAACTATATTGGAATATTTAGAATTTATACCTGGTTAACTTGAGAAATCTGAAAGTGATGTAGAAACAATTTAGAATTTGATTTAAATCTTCAGTATACACAGTAGAACGTTGTTTATCCGAAACAATTGGGACCGGACACCGTTCGGATACGCGATTGTTCGGATAACCGAATGCGATCCATGCAGTATATGAAACCGTACACTAAACGAATATTGAAAATAATCATATGCGGGAAACATGCTTGAAGTGGTAAAATAGGTGCAAGACGTCGCAATTTTACCTCTTGTGGGGAAAATCGCTTGTTTTTCGCTGTACCATTGTATACTTTTTTTAGCTGCAAGGTCTGATTCTTTTGAGCAGCAGTAGAGTAGGACAGAACTGTTAGTACTACATAGCTGTCTCTAACGGAGAAAACGAGTTGGCATTTGGACTTTTTTGTCGAATTGACTTTCCAACATTATATAAAACTGTGCTAGAGACTCTCCACTTTCTTCCTTCGCGAGACGGTTCAATATTTTAAGTTGTCTCTATGTTCAAAACGGTGCGCTCCCGTTTTGAATTTGAAGCCATAGCAGTTCACAACTGAACAAAAGAGCACGTATACACCCCCTCGCTTGGAAACAAACTGACCTAATATTCTGCGCAGATGCTTACCAAATCACCCAACTAAAATTCTCAATTTCCCTGACATTGGGCTTTCCCTTGAATTTTGGCCTCACGCGAAACAGTCCGGAGGTCCGGTGTCAAACTGGTAGGATATTTGACACTCCGGATAATGAACGTTGATAAATGACGTTCTACTGTACTCGTATAAACTAGATTTAAATTGGATAAAAATGACATTTAGTAACATTGTATTTTAACTACAGAGTGGCCATAATTAAACTGCAATTGTTTAAGAGGTGCTGGAAAGAAAACTACCAGGAATATATATATTCCATTGAAATTTGGTATCTGCACGTTTCAGAACATCCGCAAAAATTAATACGCAAAAAAGCATAACTTTCACCAGATGGCGCTGTGCCGTATTTCAATGCTTATTAATGGCTTGTATGCAAATTTTAAGCCCACCGAACATTTTAAAAACAAGACTAGATTGAGTAGCGATGTTGAGAGAACGATTCCGGCATTGCAAGAGACATTGATTAGAAACCACGGTATTTATACACACAGGACGGAACACCCACACACATCGCTAAACCTTTTTAAAAGTTGCTACATTTTTGGTGTGGACCGAGTCATAAGCGGAGGTTTTGAAGATGCCTGGCTCCAACGTTCACTGGACCTTAGTCCTTGCGAATTTTAGCTGTGAGGGCATCTAAAAATATGGTTTATGTATAACATGCTTATGTTGCTGAATTGAAATCTGGCGTAACGAGACATGCGAGGTGTATTAAAACGGAGATTTTAATTGCGACGGTGGACCATGTTTTACGCTTTCAGCATGTGGTTGCATCTGGTGGTTCGCATATTGAGCACAACATGTGATAAATTCATTGGATAAATGGTTTGTTTTCCAAAGAGCTTTTATGGATTGTTTAATTTGATCTTAATTTACGTTAATTACTGAAGCGCATGGCGTGGAATTATGGTAAAATGTTAGTGGATTTTAGTATATTGTTTCTCCTGGAATGTCACTATGCTCTGTCTATTGGTTTAGGAGGTTGTGTATGTGTGTGTGCCATCCATGAGAGAGCATTGAAATACGGTACAGGGCCATCTATTGGTTGAAAATGGCGATTTTCTTTTTTACATATATGATTTGCGCATGTTCCGAAACGTGTGGATAACAAATTTCACTGGGATATTTTTAGTGGGTTTTCTCTCCAGCACCCTTTGAACACTTGTACGGCCGTGGTAGCCGAGTAGTATAGGTATCGGATCGTGGTTTGCCTTGTCACGAGTTCGAGCCCAGTACCACTAAAGACCCGCCGTGTAGGGCAGCGATGCACGCAAAATCTGTCGAGAGCTGAAACGTCCTCCCGTTGGTGTGGTAGTTAGGAGAGGGGTGTTAGCTTGGGTGTTGTCCTCGTCGCTGGACCATGGTTCAAAATTACGTGATCCGTTGCCAAAAGCCCTCGTGTAGCTGAACAGTGTGACGTTAATATTCAATCAACTAAACACTTGTAGGTTTATGGTCACCCTATAGTTTATAAATGGATTATTTACATAAAATGAATGAATCTATCTTCTTTCAGACGTTTTACATCAAATTATTAGTTATGCCTCGACTTTTTTCCCTAATTTTAGATTTTAAGAAACTGATAAGGTTCTAATTCATCTTTTCAACTGGCTTTTGACTGGTTGAAAATTAGCCATTTCAAGGAATCTTGTAATTTAGATTAATTAAATTAATCCTCTAGTTAATTAATTCGCTGAATCAGTCCTTAAATTTATGGGTGTGGAATAAATTAATATTGAAGAGATTCCGTATCAAAAAGACATACGAGACAATTTAATGAACAAAATTCAGTATTGACAAGTTTATCTAGATATGGGGATAAAAATATCGCGTATTTTCGAACTCTATACATAAAACTTCCTCTGTATTTTCCGCCTTGCATGTATATTATAAATCATGTAAACTTTTATTTTACTCAAGTATTTTTGATAAATTTAAAATGGATATATATATATATTGAAATTGCATTTATTTTTCAGCTCCCTGCAGTCCTCCTGATTGCCCATGGGTTTCAATGACTAGTAGCTCGCCTAAACCAGAAAATGCTGTTTATTTCAATGGTAAACTACATGGCGAGGATGCGTATATTGGTAGAGTATATGATGATGGTTGCTATCTTGCAGGCACAGCTATTCCTAGTAAGAAGAAATGTATCTATTTGAGTAAAAAACTGGAAATTAAGTCTACTGATACGTATGATGTAAGTAGATTCTCTCTCGTAGATTATTAAAGTATTCAAAATGCAGATTTCTAGAGATCAGCTTCTTGTTGAGTGCTTTCTTCAAATTCGGATGGAACTAAAATTTGACTGTAGTTTGAATTAAGATCAAAATTAAGAGTTTTCTTAATTACACAGGAACTTGGTTTTATTTACTCGTATTTTTATGCAACTTTTTTATAGCCTATATGTTCAAAGGTTTATAGGTTTTACTCTTTTGAATTATTCAAGTCTGGAATGTTTTAAGAAATTCCAGATATTTCTGTATTTGTTCGTGGCTTTACTTGATCTTGCCATCATTCACAAGTACTGAAATGCACATTCCATATAAATAAAAAAAAACTTTTAAAATTCTTTAATCTACATGTCTTTAAAATTGTACGATTCACTTATCTGTTCTGAGAGACAACTTAAGGTTTATATTTCAATTCCAGATTTTGACAAGTGACCGTAATAATCTTGGATTTCTATCTATGGGTCTTGATAGCAATTTGCTTTTTGTTGCTGGAGGTGACGAAGATGAATGCTTATACTGCTCAAGAGTTGTTGATGGAGCAAATACTTACTATGGATGGGCCGATAAAGCAATCAAGACTGTGTATATTCCAAGAGAGTCGAGTGTTGGTCCCAACAAAATAAAAGAGGGCTATGACATCTTGATTCATAATCTTCTTGATCGTCTTTGTATTTGCCCAACACCACCCCAGCCACCTCCCTTTTAAGATTACTTTTAGTATTTCAAGTACCTAATTTTGCTTAGTACTTGGAAAATTTTTTGCACACTAGTATTGTTGGAATATCGTACTCAAATCAAGAGATTGATGGCAGTTTTGGAAAATGTGTGTATTTCATTTAACATGCTGCATAACGTTTCTTATAAGCACTCCGAAGAAATTTAATGTGTTTCTATAAAATGTCAACTAGATTAAGAATAATTTTTGATCAAGTTCAAGAGCTTTTATACTGAGTATATTTTTGTATCGTATGTAATGAAATTACCCAGCTTGTTATGTTAATAAACTTTTTTGAGCACTTAATTTGTCTCCTTTATTTTCCCTTAATGTAAGACGGCTGAATGCAAATTAGAATTCTTGGTTTCATAATTGATATAGGATTTCTAGAAATTTCTCCTTTCCCCTTGTAGTATTAGTTGACAAAAGACTTGGTAGGAAGGGGGATTTACTTACGCTGTATACCAAATACTATTTAGCAAAAATATCTGGATGCCATTGTATTCAAGAAAGTTATACGAAAATGTCTTATTTATTCTATTTGTAATGAAAGTAACTCTTTGTTTTATTTAGTGCTTACTTATTCATTAAATAAGTAAGCAAGTTGCGTGAATAAGTACCTTTTTATAATTTATCCATAGCGTTTGTATCTTGGAATCTTTAAGTATAATTGGATTATTTGTGTTGTAATGTATAGCCTCTTCTAATCCAGTATAATATATGTTTGACGTATGAATTCAAATGCAGGCTTGAAAATTAGAGAAATTCCATATCTCGGCTGCATTTCTTATGTGCTGAAATTTTGATCTAATGCTTGATTTTGCTAGAGTACCTCGTATTATTCTTGTTCGTTGTGCAATGAGAAACTGAAAATGGATAAGGAGTTCAAATCTCTAAAATGCTTCAATGACATTCTTCTCGCGTTACTGTCAGTCAGACTGATTACTTTGTGAAATATTTTTAATGGGAATCGTTATTAAACTTTTTCTTCCATTAACTGTGATGTATTTTATTCCTGTAACTCACCCAAGTTCAGGCAATTGCCTGATGACTGGTTATTTCATTGAAGGGGGAACGACTGTACGCGGTTAAATAAAAATTAAGAGTGAAATATTAAAGATTGTGCTTAGTATTTGACTGTGTATCTGAACTCGGTCTTATCATTAATAATCCATTGTATGGATTTGGAGAGGAATGAGTCTCTAATTTCTCTCCCCTCTCATTTGAAAAGTTCTTATGATTAATTTCTTTCTGGTGGTTAATGTGTATAATATCAGCTTCATATTTATTTAGCAGTGGACACGGAGTTCTCGAAATACGATCTCTGAAGGACTCCAACTCATTCCTATACTAAAAAAAAATAATTAAAGGAGGGATGGGGACTACATAGTGTGCATTTTAGTTCCAATTTGTATTAAAGTATCTGACTGCGTTCGGAAACGTGATTTTTTTTTTTTTTTTTTCAAAAGCGTAAAGAAAACCGAATTTTTTTAATGTTTATCGTCACTTAGATTGGAATGCACGTATAAAATGGTTTCTATACGTGTATGTAATTTAGCAATATTACAGTAAAAAAAAATTTTAATGCGATATTGGGGGGAAAAAAAGATGAACACAGGAGAATGTTTTGAAAATTTTCTACGGGAAAAATACTTTTATAATTTACCCATATATAGCTCAAACATTTGTACAGAGCCTGAACTGAGATTTTTGAACTATAACTTAGTTTATTTATCCATATTTTAACACATTAAAAAAGCTGTTTAGGAGCGTCGATTATTTCAATTTGTAGTAACTCTGAAAAAATGTGAATTTTATAATAATCCTAGTTCAGGCTCTCAGGTGAAGTCTTAGCTATCAAAAGGCAAAATATTATTAATGGAAGCATTTTTCATAAAAGGAAAATGTTTTGAAAATTTTATGCCAAAATATTGCATTAAAATTTTTTATTGTAGTAATATTAAAACAATTTTTTACGTGTATCCTAATCTAAGTGACACTAAATTTTAAAAGAAATATTCGTTTGTAGGCTTTTGAAAAAGTACGAAAATTATTGGTAAGGAAAGAGTCGAATTATGTTTAAATACTGATTTGAGTCCTTAGGTTGTCTTGCAGGATGATAGAATTTTCTACTCGTTAATGGGAAATGCCCTTTGAAGTAAATTAAAATAGTTGCCAACAGAATTTGTTGCTCTAGCTCAAATTCGGTTCAAATTTTGCAGAAAATAGAAGCCTAACTGTTCCATAATTTTACAGCAATAGTGATGAATATTTATAATTAATCGCTTTAAATTTAAAAGCGACATGAAGGAAATACAACGTAATGTTTGATAAATTCGAGATTGTCTTGATCCCCAACTGTAAATACTCTAAGAGCTAGCAACATTTTCGAAAAAGAATTTTAGAAAAGCTGATTCTTTAATATTTCAATCTGACTTTTAGAACATCGTGCGGGCTATCTGGCTGCAAGTAAACGTTGCGATTGTTAATGCGCATACCTTTACAGGTAAAAATATTGATTTTTTTTAAATAATTTTAGAAAGAAAGGTTTTGTTTTCACTAAATTTAAAATGTTATTAACAACATTAATAAATTCATGATAGATATTTTTGTTGAAAATGTGCCAGATGCCATTTTGTATGAAAAAAATCATTAATTTCAAACCATTTTAGAATATCTGTAATTTTAATATTTTATTCATACATAAATAACTACAAATTTAAATTTCCAGACATTAATTCGGTTGCTTACTTAACATACAGGCCGATTTATACCGCGGTATTATGCCTGTCATTAGAGAGAGACGGTGGCAAAGTAGGTAGGCGGAAGAGTGACCGATGCGTTGCTTCCTTTTTGTAATTCATACAAAATGCAGTGTCGTAAATACACTTTATCTACTGACATTTTTTTTCACTTTAAATATTACAAGTAAATGATGAACGGTAAAAAAGGACTCCTTTTACATTATACAGCAGCTAAAAAAACAAAGAAAAATCCGAATGACTTACCAGCCAGATGTTTTTTTTATTTACAAGAAAAATCACCTGCCTATTTAAAATACGACAGAACTTTCCCTCCAACCCGATAGTTTAACAATTTTACATACTAATCAATCATTGGCTGCTGGAGAAAATTGCTGCAGGGCATGTTAGCGGCGCATGACGACGTCAGTCCCAAGTCATATGTTTACGTTTGTTGAGACAAATATTCAACTCAACAAAGAAAAATATAAAATTATAGATCATACTTTGAAAAGTAATCAATAAACAAACAAAAATATAATAAAATTATAGAACATTATAATTTGAAAAATAATTTTTAAAATGAATTTCATAATTTTATATTTAGGTATTTGTAATTAACTATATTTTGTATTTTATGTAATCTAACTGTATTTATATTTGTAAATTTCCAAACAAACCTGAAGCAGATGTAAGTTTAATGACAAATCATCAACTTGAATTGTTTTACTATTTTTTTAATTCAAGCAAATTAAGATTGTAATAAAAAGAAAACAAATTATTATGCATAAAAATGGTAACTTATTGGAACAAGATCTAAAAAAACTCGAAGAGAATAATCTCATTGATAAAGTTGCTTTCATTCTACGAAGTATTTTAAAAATAGATAAAACAACATTACCTGCTGTAATGAAGATGGAAGATTTGATTAATGGTGAGTGTACTATTCCAGAAAAACTAGATCGTTTTTTCAAAGTATTAATTGGAGGTAAAGATATTCGTCACCGAGATGGAGTCAATTTTATAGGTTAAGCAATTCATTGGCTTCTGATGCTATTTATAGTGTAAGTAATGGTACTGTTAAGCCATCAAAGCACATAACACTGGGTATGACCGTGAAAAGTCTTACAAGTGGTAGAAAAATGATTAATATTTTAAATCGACTTGGACATTGTTGTAACTACAATACGCTGGAAGAACTAGAAACTGAAGCTACGATTTCATCTGTAAACCATTCTCAAATTTGCCTCCTGACATTATTCAAAGTCCGTCATTAAGCGCACGTGTAGCATTCGATAATTTTGATAGATACGTCGATACTTTAACTGGAAAGGACACTTTACATGACACCGTAGGAATCATTTACCAAAATGTAAGTGATGATTACGATATTGAATTAAATTCAAGTAGTATAAGTGGAAATCTTGACATACCGCTACCACCAGCAAAAGAAGACGGACTTTTAACGAGGAAATTCCAGAACTACCGTCGTTTAATCATAGATTGCAAATGTTAGAAAATTTAACACCAGTTGAGAATGAACCAACTCTTACCGCAAATTTACCTTTGATATATAGAAACAATAGATCTGTTATATTTACTTTCACACTTCTTACATGTGCCAAATACCCCAATGGGGAAAGGTTTTAATTCTAAAATTAAAGATACTAGTCCCAAACAAAAAGTATCTCATCTTACACCTATTAATTTTTCACCGACAAATGTAGTGGTAGTTACACATACAATGGAACAGGCCCAAGTTGTAGGAAAGGAATGTAATCAAACATACGTGCAAGTTACTTATGACCTGGCAATAGCTAAAATAGCATATAAAATCCAATCAACGTCAAAGCCACAATTCAATAATCTTTTCATCCAACTTGGTTCATTCCATTTAATGATGGCTTTCTTCAAAGCGATAGACCACACTCATTTATAAAAACACCTATCTCGTATGATGATTGAGAGTAATATAATTGCTTCTGTGTGGCTCAGTGAACGGTTTAGTTGAAGGTAAACATTTTAATCGTTGCAAACGTCTGCATCCGTTGATGGCTCTTGGTTTGAAAATGTTACATTTTGATCATTCTTTGGACAATATTGAATACAATTTCCTGAAGGAACAAGTTATCGACGATCTCCTTCATTATCAAGAAGTTATAGATTCTCACTCGTCTATTCCAATACAATTACCTAATAATGTATTATCGAGAGTATTATCTGCATATCAAAAATTCGTAGAAGAAACAAGACAAGGTGAGCATGGCAAAACGGCTCAATTCTATTTGATTTACATCCGGCTTGTAAACTATTATATTACCATGTCAAGAAGCATACGCATGGGAGATTTCGAAATGTTCAAATATGTTATTCCAAAAATAACCAATTTATTTTTCGCAGTAAATCAACCGAATTATGCTCGATGGTGTATTAAATATTTAGACAATCTAAATAAAGTAGATGAAACACATCCTGGACTAAAAAATGATTTCATGAACGGATGTTTTGGAATAAAAAGAACCGACAAACCATTTTCGAGCATACCAATTGATCTTACACTGGAGAAGACTATCAATGCTGAAGCGGCTAGATGCCTAAGTGGTTTGCACATTTTACTAATTCCTTAGCTGCCCGTCAACCCTGGACCAAAAGTCACTGATTTGATTTATTATTAACGTCGCACTGTTTAAGCTACACGAGGGCTTTTGGCGACGGACCACGTAATTTTGAACCATGGTCAAGTGACGTGGACGACACTTGAGCTGGCACCCCTCTCCTAACTACCACACCAACGGGAGGACGTTTCAGCTCTCGACAGATTTATCGTGCATCGCTGCCCTACACGGCGGGTCTTTAGTGGTACTGGGCTCGAACTCGTGACAAGGCAAGCCACGGTCCGATACCTATACCACTCGGCTACCGCGGCCACGGACCAAAAGTCACAGTATTAGAGCTATTACAATCTCGCACGTTCTCGATGTTTGTGGATTGAAGCAATTACAAGACGTGTCTGCGGATTTGCAACCAAATAGAATTAAAATTTATGGCAAACAACTCTCTGGTTTCAATGAAATTTTTGAAAATAACATTAATCCATTTGATGAAAGTTTAGACAAAGATAGTTTATATAATATTGCAACTGCCAAGCCTGTACCTGAAAATGTAGCGAACTTTTTGTTGGACATTGAGAAAAATGGTGAAGATTTACGGAAACAGTTTATTACTGAATGTGCTGAAGATCAGAATAGAGATTTGATAAGCCAATAAAAAACCAAGTGCTTAATTTTGCTGGTGCTCTAAAGAAGAAAAAAATAACTCTTGGTAACGAAGTTATTGAGCTAAGAATGCAACGAGGTCTGTTTGGTTGACTCTTAGGTATATCTATGACCAACAAAGTCGATATTGAAAAAGTACTGTGATTTCCACTAACGTCTATACCAACATCGATGTGTCATACAGACGGTAGTATTTGTAAAACAGATAAAACACAATTAATTAAAGTTTTCGAGAAAAAAGTTAGAAAGGTCAATCAGCAATCCTTATTTTTTGATATTAGTATTTTAGACGGTTTCTTCATGTTAGACATCATGAAAGAAGTGCTCCAAACTTTCGATGGCATATCAAAAAAATTCCTTAAAATGATTTCACAGTTTAAATCACCTCGCATTGATATTGTATTTGATCAGTATTTCATATTATCTATAAAAGATTGTGAGCGTTTACGTCGCAACGAAACAACCAGTACAGTTTCCATCGGACCTAATCAAATTCGGCATCATAATTTTTTTGCTGGTGAACTCAAAAATACTCAGTTCAAGGAAGCTCTCGTAAAAATTTTTATTGATCATTGTGCTAACGAAAACATGTATCCTTTTATTGGGTGTTGGCGCCAATTGGTGAGAATTCTTTGTATAGATTGCTCCGAGCCAACTGTTGTAACCTTTTTGTAAACAGTTCGAAAATTGTAGCGATCCAATATGGTTGGGATCCGTTTCGCTTAGTAAAAATTGTCCAATTTACAGTCCATTTAGTTAGTTTTATTCCTAATGTTGATTAAAATATTTATCTAGGCTTGGATAAGTGTTATTCGTATCGCGTTGTAAATAACTAAGTTATTAGAAGTATTGAAGAATCATTATCATGTGATGAACATGAAGCTGATACTCGAATTATATATATTTGCCAGATAAGCGTTGACGCTCAAGTTGTTGTACAAGGCCGCGGTAGCCGAGTGGTATAGGCATCGGATCGTGGCTGGCTTTGTCACGAGTTCGAGCCCAGTACCACTGAAGACCCGCCGTGTAGGGCAGCGATGCACGCTAAATCTGTCGAGAGCTGAAATGTCCTCCCGTTGGTGTGGTGTGGTAGTTAGGAGAGGGGGGTGCCAGCTCGGGTGTCGTCCACGTCACTTGACCATGGTTCAAAATTACGTGGTCCGTCGCCAAAAGCCCTCGTGCAGCTGAACAGTGCGACGTTAATCTTCACTCACTCACTCAAGTTGTTGTACGCTGCTGAGACTCCGATATTCTGATTATATTTCTTGGCAATTTGGATCATCTGAATGCATTTTTGAAGCTTTGGATCCAATGGGCTGTAGGAAACCATGAACGTCTAATAAGCATCAATGATTTATATCAAGATCTTTGTATTTCGTTATCGAAAGCTCTACCATGTTTCCACGCAATAACAGGGTGCGATTATACCCCAGCATTTTTTCGGAAAGGTAAACTACGGCCCTTCAAGCTGCTCGAAAAATCTGTAGAGTATCAGTTAACATGTTAAGAGATTATAACTGATGCTGACGATGAACTTGAACGTATATTTGCCACTTTGGAAAAATTTACATGTCACATGTATGGGGTGCCTAACTCTTCAAATGTTAATGATGTTCGCTTCTATCTATTTTCTAAAACTTATCAATCAAAAGAACTCGATGATAATTTCGAAAGGAAATGTCGAAGTTTCGATTCATCGAGTTTACCACCATGTAAAGCTGAATTATATCAGCATTTATTGAAAGTGCGGTATGTGACAAAGTTTTGGAAAAATGCTCATTTAAAAAATCCATCTTTATCGCCGTTAGCTTCCGGGTGGATCGTCAATGATGATAAATACGATTTCGTTTGGTTTGCTGGGGAGCTGTTTCCATCATCAGTTGCTGACATTGTCATAAAAAGTAAAGTATTATTTTTATAATAGGAGAAATCAAAATAGTAAATTATTATTTAGACCATGATAACCTAATAATGATTTTTTTTTGCTCCAGAACCAACACTACTCGAAAACCAAAGCACAAAGCAAGATGATTATGATGATATTGATAATAATGGGAGCAGTGACAATAATGACGACTATGAAGATGCATCGGTTTTTTGTGACACTTTTACGGAATGAAAATACATATTTCATGGAAAAATGATTTTGACCATATAAACATATGTATAAATAAAAGTGAGAATTTTGTTATTGTATCAATGGCAATTTTTTTTTCCTTCATCTTTTATAAAATCCTTTTATTCAGTTACAATTAAATTTATATGATATTTAAAAACGATATTTTCCCTTTTTTTATAAATACTTTAATCAAGTATTTAATATTATTTTAATTAGAATTTAAATATTAATTTTTTATTATATTCATCCTCGAAGACATAAAAATTAAAAAAAGTTTTTTCGAAAGTATTCCTGTCACTCTTCAGTCTACCTACTTTGCCACTGTCTCTCTCTAACGACAGGAATAATACCACGGTATAAATCGGCCTGTATGTTAAGTAAGCAACTGAATTAATGTCTAGCAATTTATATTTGTACCTATTTATGTATAAATAAAATAATATTAAAATTACAGACATTCTAAAATGGTTTGAAATTAATGATTTTTTTCATTCAAAATGGCATCTGGCACATTATTTTCAACAACAAAAATATCTGGCATTAATAAATTCATCTTGTTAATAACATTTTAAATTAAGTGAAAAAAAACCTTTCTTTCTAAAATTATTTAAAAAATCAATATTTTTACCTGTAAAGGTATGATGCGCATTAATAAACACAACGTTTACCGGCAGCCAGATGGCCCGCACGATGTTCGAAAGGGCATAGATAAAGAAATATTAAAAAAAAAGCTTTTCTAAAATTCTTGTTTTTCTGAATTTGCTAGCTCTTGTACTAATAGTTTACATATTTGCCAGATAATTATATCTGTTAAGCAGATGGCTTTCCTATGTATCACAGTTTGAGATGGTGTCGTTCAGATAAACTTGATCTTTATTTCATTTGGAGCAAAATTTAGTTTCGACATTTTTTTTTGCTTTAAAATGTAAATTAAAGTTACAAATTTTTAATTACATTCTGCAGTATGATTGGACACAAGTATTCCTTAAGAAATTTCATTTAATTCTTACTTATTGATGGAATTCGGATTTTCTTCCTTGGTGCGATATTTTCAGTTGTCTAAAACGGGAAGACAGTCGATAGTTTTTCCTTTCTTAGATTTGATTATTATGAGTTGATCACTCCCCGCCCTTTAGGTTTGTCCACACAAATATTTTTGCAGTGATGTATCGAATGCTTAGTTACCAATGAGTTTACATTTATTAAATCTTAAGAAAATGAGAGGGCAGAGATATGTGTTAGCCTATTGTGAATCTCGAACAATGCAAACAAATCTTAGTCTTTAGCCTATACAGCGTTGTTTATCGTGCTCTATTAGTCTACACTTACCAGCCTGTGTATAGAGAAGACTTCGAGAAATGGAACTTTCTTTGAAGTCGACAAGAATTTCTAATTTCTATATTAGAGCAATCGGCGTGTGCAGCTTTAAATTTGCCACGGGTTATGACTTTACGGATAGGGGTTCTTTTTCGGGAAATTATAAGATTGCTATACTTTCTACACTTCATTCCCAGTAATGCCAATGAGCTTATCTATGAGGTAGCTATTGCTGAACAGTGCGACGTTAATATTCAATCAATCAATCATGAGGTAGCTATTTTTGACCTGACTGGATTTCAACCCCGGATATAAATTTTAGTTGACCGTACTGTGGCAGTTTGATATCATTCACCCCGAGTTCCATGGGTGACAAAAACGGATTAAGCAGTCGGTGGGCCTTGCTACTGCCAAGGTCTCACAGGCCAGTAGGGGACCCAAGCTTGATAAATTCCAGTAATAAATAAAACGTGTAACCAAAAGATCTTGAACTGATATTGCACCCACGATGATTTGAGTCTTAACAGCTCTAGCCATAGCTTTCTTCTGTATATCTAAGTTGCGATCTGTGAAAAATTTTTGCCTGCAATTTTTTTTCTTCACAAATTTTATTAAAGAAACTAATACTCTAAATGTCAGAGAATTAGTTCACAGCCGTGCTAAATTATTCTCGGATACATCTTACACTGATGGAAGGGGGGAGGGGACATTCCAACACAAACGAAATACTATTGTAGACTAATGAATATTTGGCAATACATTTTTCTAATTAACATATTTAATTGATTAAAGTTTAAAGACCACACAGGTTAATGTAAGCGAGAGAAGAGACATTTGAATTGTGAATTCGGTGGAACCACCAGAATTTTATATGCAAACGGGCATACAATGTGTCATAAAAGTTCTGGTTATCAGTTTAGGGGATGCAATTGCATGTCTGTTACTCTTGGTCGGTCAATGTATGGTTGTTTAGTTCTGGTTGTGAAAGGCGCTGTCATTGCCATCCAATGTGATGTCCCATTCGTACTCGATTGGAAAAAGATGTTGTAATCCAGCAGACTGAGGTAACACGTTGACGCTCTATAGAGCCTGTTGGGTTACAACAATGTACGAGGGAGCATGTTATCTTATTGTTAGTGGGAAAACTCCTTTTAAATGATGTTTATAAATGACAGTGCAATAGTTTAGATGTTCAGACTGACCTACAAGTTTGCAGTCAGAAAGTGTGAATTAACCTCGAGAGTGCTCCTGCAATGAAGGAAAATTGCTTGCGCCAGACCATAACTGTAGATGCAGGTCCAGTGTGTCTATGTCGCAGAAAGGCTGTTCGCAGGCGCTGACTTTCATCTAATCAATAAACAGCCATCACTAGCACCAAGACAGAAACAGCTTCGATCGGAGAACACAACACCTTGCCACCCCGCTCTCCAATAGTTTCTAGCGTGACATCGCTGAAGTGGTAGATGTCGGTGATTTGGAGCTAATAGCATGAAGGCTACATGATGCCTGGCTATGAGCTATTTCTCAAACAACTTGATTTGTTGGAGTTCACTCAGTCACTCTGGCGCTGGAAAAAAACTATTTTTGTTGTAGATGCACCACGATATTCTCCAGCCATGAGATGAATACGGCGATCTTCTGTCAGTAGTGGCCATGCGCGTGGTTGGACCATAGTTTTCTTCTCGAGACCACTGCTGACAAAAATTATGCACAATGGATATATTCCTACCAAGTCTTCCTGCAATATCGTGGAAAGAAAATCCCACTCTTTTTAGCTCTATTATACTACTTCGTTCAAACTATGCGAGCTGTTGATAATGGCTTCTTAAAGTCATTACGGATTAACATCAACTCACTACATCAAATCTCAACTATAAATAACACTCACTTTATAATGCGAAATTTGAATAATCTTTCAGATGTATAAACACGCCAAATTTTGTTGATATGGCACAACTCCTAGGTGTGAAAGGGATTTTATTTCCATCGGTGTATTTTACTAATCAAGATAAATAAAAAAAAATTAAGTTATGTGATAAAGGAGATGTCTAGTTCAAAGCAAACTGTTTCAAGTTAGTTGAATTTAGGCCTTAATAGCAAGATAAAGATTATCAAAAGCAACCCTGGCTGAAATCCGTCATACGAATGAGGAACAAAAGACCATCATACTAGCGGCAACTTCCCTTTTGAAACAGATGGAGAAATATAAAAATTCCCATTGGCACTATGCACTACTCAACAAAATTGTCAATTTTTGAATGGATGAAACTTGATAAATTTGTATAATGGACCTTATTTGACAAAGAACTCCAGAATTATGGACAATTGCGGAATTATGAAAAAAAAATTGGAAGATAACTCTAAAGGTAAAAGCTTTTTAGTAAATTATTGAATGCCATAGCTGGAAATATTTAATTGTTTGAGAGAAAATTCAATTATTCTGCCTTTCCGCTTTTGGTTCTACATATCTAAATAAAAAACTTTCTTCATATAAAAGATGTTTTGAATTTGCAAAGATTGTTTATATAACAACTGAGAATGCTCAGAATTATGTCAAAGTGAAACTCGCCAATTACACTCCAGATTTTGAGATATGGAAGTAGAGAGATTCAGCACTAGATTCACATGAAAAATTTTACTTCTTTTTATTCAACTTTAATGAAGGAAAATACTTATATTTTACGTTGTCTATATTTCTTATTTGAAAAATGTTTAAAAATACATAATGTGTAAATTTTGATTTTTAAAAAAATTTTGGTTGGAGAAATAGTTATTTTGTGCTGTTTACTTTTATGTTAAGAAATATTTTTAATTCATGCAATATTAATGTATAATAAAACTGCAAATCTATATTATTGAATTCTATTCCCTAACTCTGCATGCTTTATCACGGGAATCGAATTGTTTCAAAAATGCCCTACTGTGTGGCACGCTGAATTATAATTGGTAGATTGGTTTTTGACACGCCATTGCTAAAATGTTTCCGACCCCTGGTCCATAGGCATGAAAAAACTATTCGACGACCGAGCAGTCCAAAATTCACGTTATTGATGAAAAAATATTTTTTTAACAGAAACTTACTAGAAGTTAACAACTGTGATGTACAAAAACCCAAAATGACTACTAAAAAGAAACCCAGGGACTATTGCTTGCTGAATAGCTATGATGCGTGTGATGTTTGTGGAAACTAAAAGTAAACTCATGTAACCTGTTAAAGAAGGCGCGTCAGTACTATATAGCAGTGGCTCCCAACCACTGTTCCAAATGGTATCGGGCCTCTCAAGGAGCATTAAATTTTCATTTTATGTACTGGGGTGTATTTTTCTCTAGTGCTTGTGTGACTTTCGATGGAAATCACTTTATATTTCATGTAAAATCACTTTATATTCAATTTTTGGAGTAACTGATTTTTATTCTGAAGGCATGTTTAAATACAATTAAATTAAATCAAAACAATTTAAAATATAAACAATCAACGTTCCGCCCTCAGCGGTTCGCGGTAAAATTATCAAACGTTGACCGGTCAGCGGGGATAAAATGTTGGGAAGCACTTCTATACACTATTACGTTACAGATACTGAGTTATTTTACGTACTTCAGGAAGCTCATTTGGCTATTTGACATGGGGGGAACGAAGTAGAATTCTGTGTGAAAGAACTTGAAACCAAATACAAAAACGTTACACGTTATAATATTGAACTGTACGTCCACTTTTGTAACCCTTGCAAGGAAAAAAACAAATTTAATTGCATTGTTGTGAAATTTGTGACTCTTTTCTGAATGCCAATATATTAGCGCTTGTAATGAGTGTGAAATAGGATAGTTTCTATCAATTTGGAACTTCTGAAGGAATTTCAAAACAAGTATACACGAAATCACAATATACTTCATGCCCTAAATACTTTCAAAATATTTTTAACAATACCGATATCGAATGCATCGTGGCTGGCTTTGTCACGAGTTTGAGCCTAGTACCACTAAAGACCCGCCGTGTAGGGCAGCGATGCACGCTAAATCTGTGAGAGCTGAAACGTCCTCCCATAGGTGTGGTGTGGTAGTTAGGAGAGGGGGTGCTAGCTCAGGTGTCGTCCACGTCACTTGACCATGATTCAATATTACGTGGTCCGTCACCAAAAACCCTCGTGTAGCTGAACAGTGCGACGTTAATATTCAATCAATGAATCAATCTCATTTGAATGCAAAGTTGTAATAATAGTTTCCATTAAGCAAGGTGATAATTTAAAATTTAAATACTATTTATAGTGGCTCAAAAATATTGAAACAAATTTACAGTTCAAAAGATAATATCGAAGTACAAAACAAATTTAGTTGAAAAAGGCCAAGTGTATGACACCCATTTCACTTAGCTTAAAGAACGGTGGATAGTTAGGAATATTATAAACCTATAACAAAATTACAGTAAAATTGATAGTGGATGACTATCGAAGGTTTTAAAAGTTTGTCAACGCATAATTCTATACCTTTCAAGAAAGTGTAATAATAAGTATTATAATAATTAGTAAAAAAGGTAGTTTTAATATTTTTAAAAAATAGAAGACAAAGTATCATTTTTATTCAACTGGGAATGACTTAAATAAATTTTAACTCTTTATAGTATTTTATTTTTTTAATATATTGCATCATAGTTAAAGTATACTCAAATTTTAAATATTTAATAACTACTTATCAAATTCAAAGTTTTTATAACTTTTTCATTTATAAAAATAATTGCTTGTAACTTTTTTCCGTGTATCGAACATTTCAAAAATAGCTCACAATTTTAATTCAAAATTTAATACAGTTGTGAAATTTTGTAATTATAAAAATTTCTACTTTTCTCAACACATAACTATTTTTAAGAAGGTACATTTTCGTTACCGGGGCCTGAAAAGTTGCAAAGTGAGTGAGTAAATATTAACCCTCTAAGTGGATACCTTCCTCCTGAAAAGTTATTCCGAAAGTGTTTTACTCTTATTTTGCTATTCCCTTCAAAAATGCAACAGACTTCAATTCTTTCCCCCTTTTAAAACTTGGGAGGTCGAAAGGGGACAATTTTATGACTTAGTTCGGCGTCTTTGTTCCGTGAGAACCAGGATAGGCTGTTGTTGCCTTGCGCAATCTTGTATGAAAACCGTAGTTCTACTCTGTCGTTTTCCCCATAGATTCAGTCACAGTAAAATTAAAACAAAATGCAGGGTAAAAAAAAACATGAAATAAATGGCGTGTTAAAAGTTGAAAAATAGTTATATTTTCTTCAAAGAAAATTTATTTTTCTGTCATTTTTTAAAAATTAAAGAAAAAATATTTTGGTATTGCGATTTGAACCAGAAAAAAGCATCCTGTATTCATTTTTGAATATGAGAATAAGAAAACGCGTTCGCTTTCCGGTTTTTAAAAAAAGTTATGAGGTAAAAAGAGTAAAGGCCCTATCTTTTTTTTAGACAATAAATGGTGCATACGATTATTATATTTATGAAATAAAACAGATCTTTCTCTATTCAATTATATTTTTAATTTAGAATAACATAAAAAATGATTTCAATACTTTTCATTTATTTTAATTAAAATCATATAAATTATATTTTTATGTTAACTGAATAATTTCGGAAAAAATCTAAATTTTCATTCCTAGTGCTCTCTTTTTCGAACTCCTTGTATTAAATAAAAATATCTTTTCTACATCGGCATTTGTGATGGACATAACACACAGTCATTCAATAATTTTTAATTTTAATGGGGGATATACTTCTTCAAATGCGCATGACAGTACTTCGAACCATTTTCTACTCAAGTTAAATTTCTTATCTTTCTGTTTCTTTTATTACAAGGAAAAATGTCATACATCGATAACTACATTTTCACACAATTCAGTCATTAAAATTCTATTGTGAGAAAAGTTCTCCCCAATTAATTTTGTGTCTTTCAAAACAGTACACTTAAAACAATTTTGTTCAGTGAAGTTAACCGACAGTTCCACAATGTATTCATACCAAATTTTAAAAACAAATTTAACACTTGGAAATGTGTATCCTGTATTAAATTTTTCAGTATACACAAATATTTCCTGCTGTAGGGAAGATATAGTATGAGAGAGAGAGAGAGAGATGTGGTGTGCGGTTGTGAAAGAATGTTTTCGTACGCGTGTAGACTATTTTTGAAAATTTAAATATCACTGAAGCTGATCATATAACTGCAAATGAGCCTTGTTTTAATGTGTGCTGGTATCAAAGTAAAACACTTTACAATATTAAACAGCCTATGGGTTTATACACAATATCAAACTATTCGCAAAATGTGTGTGTGTGTGTGTGTGTGGCTTACAACTTCTATTCAAATTGTAAAGAAACTGAAATATATAAATATATCTTACTGCAGATAAAAATATTCATAATATGTAAGTATCCTGTTGCTCCACTTATTTCTGTACATTTTAAAAACTGTAGCTGAATGCAATTTTTTATATTTATAAACGAGGCATAACAGCTCACGCAGTCTTAAAAATGTCTTTATCATTTTTAAATATACTACTATAAAACGTATATGGATTGTAAGATCAGTTGTAAAATCCTAAAAGCTTTTAGAGGAGCTAAAAACATGTAATTTTGGATTGATCAAATTTTTAATATAATACACAAATATGCATGTTATTAAGCAGATACATTTGAAAAATCAAATTTCCTTCTGAAATAAACGTAATTGAAAGAAAAATGTTTAATTGCATATGAGTGGAAATACATGTTTATCTAAGGGGTATCCCCAAAGTGAGGTAATCCTCAAACTTAAGACTCAAACTCAGTGGCACAACAATCCATGAGAGCCAGGAACTACTGTGCCCATCATAATACACGTGACCATTCGACGCTGAGGTGCATGAACAGATGTCCCGATTTGGTGGTCTGTCTGAAGAGAGACCTTCAGTGTTTACGACCCGAAGCAAGCTTGGTACTCATTTATCGACCCAATGTAGCGGGGATGAAAGGCAGAGTTGACCTTGCGCAGCCCGTTAAGAGAACCCCAGACCTGTGGTGGGGAAGCCCTTTACACTACCACTCGATCCTATTCGGTGAAAAATAAAATTAAATGTTAGAATCTTATATAAATCCCTAATGAATGAGGGAGTCCAAACTTTTTTTTTCATGTAAACTGTTTAGACGGAAATGGTTAATTATGAACATTTCACAAGTTGCATAAATTAAAATTAACAGTTATAGTTTACATAAATTTTTAAGGGTGCAAAAGGTGTATTTCGGCTGCACGAATTAATTTTAAAAGAAATACGGTTACGAAAAAGTAGTACAAATCTATCTAAAGTAGGGTTGGTTACCTTACATATTGTCAAACACAACAATGTATTGGAAGCCAATTCCACAATTCGTTGTTATAAAAATGTATGGAAAATTACAAGATTTATTTTTGCATTTGTAATTTATATATATATAATTTTTCCTGGGAACTTTAAAAGCTAGAGCGGCATCCATCAAAACCGCGGTTCTCTCTGTTTTTCCAGATCGCCCCTGACTAAGCCGGCTCTGCCACAGTAAGTGAACATGCCGGATTTTGTTTGTCAAGATCATTTTATAGCAGACTGCATTTTTCATGTATTTTAGATGGTCGTTTTATATTTTCTACGTCAATATCTTAATGCCTGAATTTAAAATTACATAAAATTCTTGACATTCGCATCAATGACCATTATAATTTTTATTAGTATATGAATGTGTCATCACACGATTACATGACTGTTATTAACATATTATTTTAACCATTTAATTAATATTAAGTATAACATAATGCACACAAATTTTCTGAACTTTAAAATAAATATTTTGAAAACTACTTCAGATATACTCAAATTTTTTCATTCCTACGCTTTAGCTTCTCAGTTTTGCTTCTACGTAAAACTTTATTGTATATTCGTCGGTTTTTTTAGTATATTTTTTGCTCTTAGCATGCATTTTTCAACTGAATTGTATGAAATATTCGAAATATATTAAAAAATACCAAAGAAGCTATGTAATAAAATTTGAAATTTATATTATACTCAAAGAGTTGCTAGAACTTATGGTAAATAATTTTTAACTTTGCGATACATTTTTTTTTCGAAATTTCCAATGGAATTTCTAGCATAAAATTTCTAGCTTTATACGGTCGAGATTTCAAAAAATATGCAGATTTTAATTACTTATTCAGTTAGCCTTTAAAAAAAAGATAAATGTTGAGGTATTTTGCATAAATAGATACTTTTGAAGAATAATTCGAATGTTTTTGAATAGCTCGAATTTAAAATTGATTTTTATGTTTATTTATATGCATAAATGTCTACTGTAAATGTTTCCGTATATTTTTGATTACCATTTATTCAAACATTCAAGTCATAAAAAAAATGTGGAAAAATCTTCATTCATGTTGTCTTTGATGTAAACTTAAGTTCAAGCACTTAAAATTCAAATATAATTCGGTGTGTGTATTTTAACAATATATAACTAGGCACTGTACGTAAACTTCCCTAAACACTTGGGCTTTGAAATGTAAAAAAAAATCAATAGATCTTAAAAATAATAAAAAAAAACCTAATTATCAAAGTGTAAGAAAATGTTTCAAATTATTTGATGAAGTTTAAATTTATTCATTTTTAGTGGTTGGAAAGTTGAAAAGATTTCAAATTTTAAAGTGTTTGGTGTTTTATTATTTTTTTGGCATCTTATAATGAAATAATCATGTTTCAAAAACTGAAAGCATTGATTAAGATAAGAAAAATGAAGCGAAAGAATATACTTAAAAAAAGATAATTTGTCTAACTATATAAAATAGCAGATTGCCCTGACACGCTCCAACTTGTTACAGTTTGAAATTAATATGAAACCAAAAGGGAATTGTAACATTTTACTTATGCGTTGGGACTTTTCAAAACTTTTTAAAATACAAGCTAGCAAACAAACACTTCTTGGGTTCTAAAGAAATTTCCCCCGATTTTTACGATTGCTCCAGGGTCAAAACACGGGGTTCCCTGCGAGCCATAAAACTTCCTATCAGTGTCCTGCTGTGTTGCTTCCTCCGTCCCTCATTATCTTTCAAGATGTTAAACCTTAAAAGGGGGAAAGGATTTCAGAAAAGTGCAGCTAATCCGCTTTTGAAAACGTTATTTGAAGGCAGAAAAACCCGTGCAGTTCAATTTCGAAGCATCTTTACACTGACGGAAAAATCCGTGCTGTCCGGTTGGAGGGTTCAAGTCTCACTGTTCACTAACTCGAGATATATTGCGAGAGGGGAAGGGGAATTTCCATGACAATGTGCTATGCATTTAAACATGTTCATGCATCGCAGAGGGGGGGGGATAAACTTGACCGACAGAAAAGAAGCCAAAAAAATTTCGAAACAGGGAATTTTGAGTTATACACTCGGTAAAAGCTCGAGGAGCAACGCCGACCTAAGAGGAGGGGGGGTAGAAGTCATTTTGAAAAAGAGAATTAGAAGTGCTGATTTTGTGAAGGAAGGGGAAAATTTATAAAAGTAGAGAAATCCCGAGCAAAAAACGCCGGGCCATGCAGCTAGTCAATGATAAAAGGAAAAAAAACACTACGTTTTTAAAAACAAATTATGTAATTGCTTACATTTTCAACAAGAATCAGATTTGTATTTACTCGTTGGCGTAGCTAGTCCTGAGAAGGCCAAGTATCAAAATACTGGCCCTCTCAGGAAAGCTGTTTTTGAGGCCCATGGAAGCTCTTTTTTGAGGTCCTTTAACATTAAAATATTTATTGCTTACGTATTTTGCTGCTCCTGACGCTTGGGGGCTCAGTATCATTTATACGGCTGATACGGCCCCTGTATTTAACCAAATACTTATTAAAATAATTCCAATTATAATTATATTCCGATATAAATTAGCCTTTTCTGACGCGATAGAAATTTGATTACACACTTCAGGGGAAAAATAATCTGTAAACAGGGATAAAAATCTCTTTGTTTACATTTTCCCATAACCTTATTTCGTAGTTCTTACAAAAGGGAAACGTGTAATGGGAACAGATGAAGATGGAAATAGAGTGAACTGTCGAGTTTTGATGAGGAGTACTGTGAAGGTGTGCTAAAAATATTGGATAGTTTTGACTTTTCAAGTGGGTTCGAGTGGGTGAGATCGTTTTGAATTTTTATTTTGTATTGAAATTTAGTTCATATAATTTTTGTTCTATTTTCGGATAAGAGCTTTTAATTTAATTATTTACAGAAGATAGTGTATTTATACAATTTTGAGTGTTGGAGTAGGGAAGACAAAATGGGTGACTACCCTCACCCAAATAATAATATGGAAGTGGAGCATGGAAATTCAAATTTTTCATTCAATAAATATAGGTGTAATCTCATAGATATAGAGAATTATTGACCAAGTTTGCGGAAAGACAAAATTTAAACACGTGTCCAAATATTACAATTTTCTTAAAATCAGAAAATGGCTTTCAGAATGGTAATCCATTTAAACTAAAAGTATAATGAAAGAGTTCACAATTAAAAAAATATTCTAAGTATAAGCAAAACAAGAAACGGTGAGATCATAATTAAAACAAATAATTGCGAGACCGCCAAAGAAGCTTTAAAAATTAAAGAAATTAATGGTGTAAAAATAAGTACAAGATTGCCCTTTACTGGCCTAATCACTAGTTATATATTGCAGGGAATAGACACAGAATATACAATAGACGACATAAAATCGGAATTAGAAAATTACAACTACGCAATTTTTGATATCCAACGCTTTACCAAAAAAAAACAGAATCTGGATTTAAACCGATCAAAACAGTTAAAGTTACCCAAATTGGATGCAGTATTCCCGAAAGAGTACCTATTGGATTTGAAATGATTAAAACTACTCTTTACTATGAAAAACCTAGGCAATGCACAAACTGCTGGAAATTTGGACACATTCAAAAATTTTGTAGAAGCGCAATAAAATGCCGAATTTGTTCACTGAACCACTCTGAAAACGAATGCAAAGAAATAAAAAATGCAGCTCTTGTGGAGAGGGGCATGAAGCTAATGATAAAGATTGCAAAAGATATCAAGAAGAAATTGAAATCTTAAAAATTAAAGTACAGCAACAAATCTCGAGAAACAAAGCAGTTGAAAAATTCCAAAGGGAAAAAAAAACATACTCGGCCAAAACATATAATGATCAAACAGAGAAGATAGAAAATCTTGAAAAAAAGTTTGCGAAATTAGAGTTAAAATTTGAAGAAAACAATAACATATTCGAAAAGAAATTAGAACAAATAGTACAACGCTTCACGTCAGAACTGAATACCGTGGTAGCACAAATAAATTTAAGATTTTCTTCCCTAATGAATACCATGGAATCCACCCTAAAAAAAGTTGCATCCAATATAACAATTCAAAAAGATGATTGTCTAATAAATAGAAAACAGAATGAAAAAGCAAAAAAGATTCAAGAAAATATCAGAACAGAGAGGAAACACATTAGATAGTGTAGTAGAAAAAAAATAAGGGAACTTAAATAAATAATCAAACTTTCTTATATTCTCGCTAAAAACTCAATATTAATCTTTCTTTTTTCGAATTTTTAAACTAATTCGTAGTATCGCACCTTTTTTTTCGTTTTAAATCATGAACATAATCCAATGGAATGCACGTGGAGTTAAAATCAAGAGGCCTGATATTCTTTTCGCTCCAATTTTTCAAAAAAAGCAAGTATTTTAATAATGCAAGAAACCTGGTTACATCCAAATGATATTTTCACAATTCCCAATAAGAATATATTCAGAATTGATAGAGAAATCAAAAGAGGAGGGTTAATGATAGTTTTAAATATTAGCGCGCAATAAAAATATTCTCAGAAATTAGTGAAGACTTAGAAATTTTAATATAGTCAGAGTTCAGATAGATTTAGTTCCTATCACAATTTTTAATATGTACATCCCACCGGGTAACTTTAAAGACATCAATTTATCAAAAATAGCATCATATATTGAAAATCACAGTTTGATATTGGGAGATTTCAACGCAGCTCATGAAATATAGGGATCAAAAAATTCCAGTGCTTCCGGAAAAAAGATTTTTGACTGGATCATTGAAAATGTGTGTGTGTGTGACTTAATATTATTAAACGATAAAAGTCCAACTTATCTCCATTCATCGGGTATTTTTACATCTCTATAGACCTTTCTTTAGCATCTATAGATTTAAATTATGATTTATATATCCTGGTCCACAAATACCGATAATTTTGGAAGTGACCACTTCCCTATAATTATTAATTACAAAAGAGCAAACAGCTCAGTAACTAATAATTGTAAACAAAAAACAAATTGGAACAAATTTATCAATATTATTCAACAAAATGTAAATTTAAATGAAAACATAAATAGATATTATAAAAGAAATTAAAAAAAGCTCAAATCTTATCTCAAGAAACCGAAAAAAAAAACAGATCAGTTCAAGAGCTAAATGGTAGACAGCAGCATGCGGGCATTTAAGAGCCAAAAAAAAAAAAAAAAAAAAAAAAAAAGAAAACTCCTTAATAAAGCAAGGAAAAGCTTTAAAGAAAAAGACTGGATAAAATATAAAGAAGTAAGCGCAAACTTAAGCGAACAATCAAAGCCTGTCAAGAAAATTTTTGGCACAAGACCTGCGAAAAAATTTCTCCTAAAGTTCTTTTTAAAATAATCCGAATAATCAAATATAGAACAAATCCTAACTATTCTTCCTTTAATATTATTGAAAATAAAGGAACCATATTAACAAACAAACAATCCCAAGCAAACTGTTTTTACAATATTACGCAAAACAAAACGATAATATTCCAAATATTTCTATTCCGGGCAATAGCCAAGATATTAATAAATCTTTTTCTTTAAAAGAATTAGAAATAGCAACATCTCATCAAAAGAACAGCAGTCCAGGGCATGATAAAATTTTTCTCCAATCAATAAACCATCTCCCCATCAAAGCAATAAATCTCCTGAAATCATTTAATGACAGTTGGTCTTCAAGTCAAATTCCTAAAGATTGGACTCACGCAATTATTCTACCTTTCATAAAACCTCACAAAAATCTCAAGGAAGTTTCGTCATACCGTCCTATTTCTCTTACTTCAGTGATTGCCAAATTATTAGAAAGAATGATTCTACATAGAATGCTAGATTTCAGTTTTCAAAACAAAATTTTTCATGTTAATCATCATGGTTTTTACCCTCACAGAAGCAGCATTAATACATTACTTCAATTAGAACATGACATTTTACTGGCTAGAGAACGCAAAGAATATTTTATTTTGGTAGCGTTGGATATTAAAGCAGCATGACTCAGTGTGGCCAAATGGCCTTATTTCTAAACTAAACAAAGTTGGATACTCTGGTAGATTACTACGATGGATTCAAAACTTCTTACATCAGAGAACAATTCAAATCAAATGGAGAAACATTTTTTCAAAAACCGTTACAACCAATTATGGTGTACCCTAGGGTTGTATCTTAAGTTCTTTCTCTCTCTCTCTCCTTTTTATGATTTATATGTCAGATATTTTTGAAATTTAACATGACAGCCATCTTCTGGTTTATGCTGACGACATATTTTTATATAATAGTGGTACACACAAATTGGAATAAAACAATAGGCGAAATGCAAGAATCTTTAAATAAAATTTCAGTCTGGTGTAAAAAATGGAAATTATCCACCTCTCCAGAAAAAGCAATCTAATCAAATTTTTCCAGAAAAAGAAGCACAATACCTCCATTACTTAAAATATGCGACAAACCTATTCCCGAAGTGAAGAGTCTGAAAAAATCCTGGGTATCATCTTCGACCCCAATATCACCTGGAAAAATCACATTAATTACCTACGTCAAAAAGGATTTAAATATTTAAATGCCATTAAAGCCTTATCTTCTCCGAAAATAGGAACAAGATCTGATCAACTTTTAAATATTATTAATGCCACAATCCGTTCTATCTTTGACTATGGAAGTCAACTATTTTCCTTTTCTAGCAATAGCATTTGGTGTATTGTGTTGTGAGTGGCAAAGTAAAATTGCTATGATATTACAAAAATAAACTTTATTTCCCAACATAACAAATAATTAAGTTCGAGTTTATATACTCCCTTCGTCAGAGTGGAAAATTCTGGGAAGATAGAAGAAATAACAACCAATAAGACGTAAGGATCAAGAATCCGTTACTATGAGTAAGGATGATGCAATATTATGAAAATACATTACAGAGTATCCCCCCAGTGACGAAGGGAACGGCATAAAAAAAAAATTATACAAATATAAAAATGTTTGTTGTTTACAAAAATAAGGCACTATAAAATACATAAATTGCAATAACACATACAATTATTATATACACAATACAATAAAAGATATACATATATAAATTACTAAAAAGGAATTTGAATTAGTAAGTTAATCTCTTAGGAAAATGTACGTGCCTGCCAGAACGTGTGGTTCTGATATTTTTATCAACAACAGTTTTATCTTCAATTTGTTGCTTGGTGAAAGGTGGTTCAAAATTTAAACTACCCTTTTGTGGATTAAAATCTGAAAATTCAAAAGCTGGCTTGCATCTGTCGATAGTGACAGTTACATTTTTATTATTTATACAAATTACAAAATTCTTATCAGATCCACTTTTAACCAAATGAGGTCCAGTGCAAGGTGGAGTTAAAGGGGGTCGAATTTTGTCATTTCTAAGAAAAACGTGTGTGCATGTACTTAATGATTGGTGTACATAGCTCTTCGTACAACTGTGATAATCAGGGGATATTGGGCTAAGTTTTCTCATCATGGAAATTAACTTCGAAACATAGGAGGGGGTCACTGACGTTTGAAGAGATTCTGAAGATATGAGATCAGATGGTAAACGTAAAGTAGTACCATAAACTAGTTGAGAGCTGGTTGCTTTTAAATCGTTCTTCATTGCTGAACGTAATCCTAACAATACGATAGGCAAAATATCGGTCCAACCAGCGTCCTCATGGGCAATAATAGCACTTTTGAGATGCCTGTGGAATCGTTCTATCATTCCATTACTTTGTGGATGGTAAGAAGCTGAATGGATTCTATGGATACCCATCATGTTTGTAAGCTCTCTCATTAGAGAAGACTCAAAATTTGTCCCTTGATCAGTTGTTATTGTAACAGGTGTGCCGAAACGAGAAATCCAACCATTTAAAAGTGCACGAGCAGTGGTTTCTGCCAACATGTCTTCGGTAGGAATAACTTCAGGCCACACACCTGGTATACCTGTCTATGATGGTAAGACAATATTTATATCCTTTGGATGGTGGATAGGGTCCAATATAGTCAATATGAATGTGGGCAAATCGAGCATCGGGTAGAGCAAATGTGCTAAGTGGAGCTTTGGTATGTTTGAATACTTTTGCTCGCTGACATTTTTCACAAGCTCGAACTCTATTTTTGATGTCTTTTCTCATTCCTGGCCAAAAGAAACGCTTAGAAATTAAATTAGTTGTAGCGGATATTCCAGGATGGGATTGATTGATTGAATATTAACGTCGCACTGTTCAGCTACACGAGGGCTTTTGGCGACGGACCACGTAATTTTGAACCATGGTCAAGTGACGTGGACGACACCTGAGCTGGCACCCCCTCTCCTAACTACCACACCACACCAACGGGAGGACGTTTTAGCTCTCGACAGATTTAACGTGCATCGCTGCCCTACACGGCGGGTCTTTAGTGGTACTGGGCTCGAACCCGTGACAAAGCAAGCCACGGTCCGATACCTATACCACTCGGCTACCGCGGCCACTCCAGGATGGGATAGAAAATGCAGATTTTGAAATACCACTTGTCTGAGATTTTTAGGGACGAAAGGTCGAGGGGTTTCAAGTGACTTATCACAATATAAAGAAACGTCTTCAAAGGGAAAATATTGTTTTTCTAGTTTAATAGAAGAATCTGCTTTAAGGAAAGATTGAATTTCAGAATCTTGAAGTTATGCTTGAGCAAACTTTTTGTAGTCTAAAATGGGTGGTTTTATAATTGCATCAATTTCTACTCTAGATAATGCATCTGCAACTTTGTTTTCTGTTCCAACTACATAGCGAATATCTGTGGAAAATTGTGAAATATAATCGAGATGTCTTAGTTGACGTGGGGTACATTTATCTAGTTTCTGTTTGAAAGCGTATGTTAGGGGTTTTTTCATCAGTATATATAATAAATTCGCCACCTTCAAGCATGTGTCTAAATTTTTTTTATTGAAGTATATATTGCCAAAAGTTCTCGATCATAAGTAGACCAATTTTGTTGAGTTTTAGAAAGCTTTATAAAGATAAAAATGCTATTGGTTCCCAGTTACTATTAGAAAGTTACATCAAGGAACTACCAATGGCGAAATTTGATGTGCATCGGTCCAAACACTTAAAGTAGCACCAGGTTGATTGATTGATTTAATATTAACGTCGCACTGTTCAGCTACACGAGGGCTTTTGGCGACGGACCACGTAATTTTGAACCATGGTCAAGTGACGTGGACGACACCTGAGCTGGCACCCCCCTCTCCTAACTACCACACCACACCAACGGGAGGACGTTTCAGCTCTCTACAGATTTAACGTGCATCGCTGCCCTACACGGCGGGTCTTTAGTGGTACTGGGATCGAACTCGTGACCAGGCAAGCCACGATCCGATACCTATACCACTCGGCTACCGCGGCCACCAAAGTAGCACCAGGAATCGGATGCTTAAGAAGAGTTGCATCAGCTAATGCTGTTTTAGCAGCAGTAAATGAATTTTCTGCTTCTTCAGTCCATTCAAGAGGAGTTTGAGGATTTTTCGAAGGACGACATGGTTTCTTTTTGTTTGTGTGACCTTCTAAAAATTTTATTAGGGGTGCTAAAATGTAGGCTGCTTTAGGAATGAATCTTCGATAAAAATTATACATTCCTAAAAATCTACGTAATTGCGTTAAAGTGTTAGGTCTAGGAAAGTTTTGAATAGCATTGACTCGATCAGGAAGAGGTGAAATACCTTCACTGGAAACACGAAATCCAAGAAATTTTAAACTATCTACTCCGAAAGTACATTTTGAAGGTTTAATCGTTAAGCCATAATAATAAAGTCTTTCAAAAAGTGCACGGAGATTCGTAGTATGTTCTTGAACATTGTGAGATGCAATTAAGATATCATCAATAAAAGCATAAACACCTTTCAAACCACGAGTAACTTCGTCGATAAATCTTTGAAAAGTGCTAGCCGCATTGCACAAACCAAACTGCATTCGAGTGCTTTCGAAGAGACCCAAATGGAGTACAAATAGCAGTTTTATGTATGTCTTCGGAAGCAATCGGAATTTGGTGAAACGCTTTAACAAGATCAATATGAGAAAATATTTTTGTCCCATGTAGATCACTTGTAAAATCAAGAATGCTAGGAATCTGATATTTATCCTTTTTTGTTTGAGCATTTAATGCTCTAAAATCGCCAATCATTGCTTTCTTTTTTAGGAACCATATGCAATGGGGAAGAATAATTACTACTGGATGGGCGCATGTGGCCTAAATCCAGCATGTGCTGAAATTCCATTTTCGCAATTTTTAACCTGTCTGGAGCCATGCGACGGGGTTTAGCACAAACAGGTGGTCCAAAAGTATCAATATTGTTGGGGTGAGGCGAGTGAACTATTTTTTCTGGCGGAAGGATAACTGAGTGATCCGCCCACGCGCTCTTTTTCCCGCCTTACTCCCGCGCATTCCTTCTACGAGGTTGACGAGCTGACCGTTCGCTGTGTGCTTTTGGGTCAGACTTGGCTGTGTGCAGTATCCGCGATCAATATTTTCGTATGTATATAAATAAATGTGATGTCCCAAGATACCGTAGTAGAAGTCATTTCACAAAAGAACAACAAGTGTGGTAGCAGAGCGTGGTTAATCTGTGTGACGAGTTAGTTGACTTTGTGAACGTTTAAACCTTTCTACCTACAATGGATAAGAACTATTCCCGATTTAAACGGAACGAACTATTTTATTTGGGAGCTTAAGATGAAAGCTGCCCTTAGCTTAAAAAGATTAGCCCCTCTAATCTTAGAGGATAAACCTGAAGACCTTACCCGTAAAGATGAAATGGACTGGATTACGAAAAACTCAGATGCAATAGCATACATTAAGTTATCGCTCGCAGATGAGCAAGCCTTACAGTTCGCGGCGGAAGACAACGCGAAAGTGCTGTGGGATAAAATTAGAGCGACTTACATGGGCGAAGGTGAAGACCGAAAATTGACGCGGGCAATGAACTCAAGAACATCCGAATGAAAAATGGCGAAACTGTAGCAGATTATATTGCAAGAGCGCGGGGGATTTCGACTAAGTGTCACTCCCTTGGACTGGATGTGTCGCCGAGGGAATTGGTCTACCATACCGTTAGAGGATTAAATGGAAAATTCTCCAAAGTGCGCGATATTCTTAAGACACAAAGAGGAAAAAGCATGGACGAAATATTACAAATTTTAAGGGAAGAAGCAACTTTAAACTTGCCAATTAAAACTCGCATGGATGGAATTAATGAAGCATTTTATTGTAAGAGAAAAAATGAAAAGCAAACGAGACTGTGTTATATTTGCAGAAAATCAAATCATCTAGCTAAGGACTTATTATAGAAACAAGAACACACACACACTCTCCAAGTACAAGCCAAAGAAACAATTCGTCTAGAAATGGACACGTATTTACAGCTTCCCATCGAGAAGAAAAACCTTGTGACAATATCTGGATTCTGGATAGTGGTGCATCCTGTCATATGGCTAAAGAACCCTGTGTGGTTCAAAAAAATATTAGTCCAGAAGTGATGGACATTTACTTAGCCGATAAAAATTCTAAAATGATGAGCCAAGGAACTGGAAACGTTTCAGCTAAAACTGTGAGTACAAAACATTGTAATTCTATTAATCTAACAATTACTGATGTCAGTTATGTTCCTCAATTAAGATGTAATTTACTGTCTGTAACATGTTTAATGGATAAAGGTTGTAAGATTAAATCAGAAAATAATTGTGTATTGATATATGATAAAAATGATAAGTTAATAACTAAAGCATTTAAAAATAATGGTAGATTAGAAATTAAATTAGAACCTATGTATAATTCTGAGTGTTTTATTTCTGACCAATCTACTAATAATTATGAAATTTGGCATAACAGGGTTATGTCATTTAAATTGTAAATATATGCTTAAAATGAAAGATTATATTGATATTGATAATGTAAATAATTTCACATGTGAAACTTGTGATATAAGTAGGGTAACCAGAAAAACTCATCATAGTATTGATATATATCAAAGCTCACAAATTCTTGAGTTGCTCCATGCCGACCTGTGTGGTCCAATTAATATCGAATCGCATGGTGGTGCAAAATATTTTATGGTAATTGTAGATGATTTTTCTGGCATGTACTTTTTACTTATTTCTTAAAAAATAAATATGAAGTGTTTGATATATTTTCTCAATTTAAAGCCAAATATGAAAATTTAACTGATAAAAGGATTAAAAAGATAAGAACTGATAATGAGTTAGAATTTGTAAATGAACAACTAGATACTTACCTGGCTAATTCAGGAATATTTCATGAAAAACTATTCCATACAATAGTGAATCAAATGGCAAGGCAGAAAGAGCCAACCGTGTTCTTCTAGAAAGAGCTAGATCTTTATTATATGAAAGTAAACTTCCTTTAAAATTTTGGGCTGAAGCTATTAATTGTAGTACTCAAGTATCTAATGTTACACCACACGAAAAGGGAAAGAAAAAATCCCATTAGAAATTTGGACAGGTAATAAACCAAAATTAAATTATCTGAAAAAAAAATTTGGCTGTGTGGCCTATTTTCACGTTCGAAAGTATTGAGAAATAAATTTGAAGTTCCAGGAAGACGTGGAATTATGCTAGGATATGCTAGAGAAAGGAGGGGATATCGAATTTATGATATTAAAAATCAAAAAGTATTGAGGAGAGATCAGTTAAATTTAATGAATATTTAAAAGGTAGTAATTATTTAGGTGAGATAGAAAATGAAACATGGGATATTGACTCGTTTTTTGAAGTCTCTCCCGAAAGAAACGAAATTAATCAAAATACAGATAATGGAGTGTTGTATAATTTTGATATAAATAATGGACCTGGAGCAATTTTGAGAATGATAACTCAATTTCTCCCTTCAGACCACGTCATCACCTCGGACAGGCAGAATCCAAATTCCGGTACTTGAATTGAATGATGTGCAAAATCAAATCCCTGTTAGAAGATCGGAAAGACTAAAATCTAAGCTGATGTCTGTCCATTTGGTGAATAATGTACCAAACTCTTATTTTGAGGCAGAAAATAGTGCTAATTGGAAAAATTGGAAATTAGCAATGGAGAATGAATTAGATTCGTTAGATAAACATAAAGTTTGGGAAATTGTACAAAAACCTGCGAAATCAAAATTAATAAAAACTAAATGGGTATATAGTTTAAAACAAGATGATGCTGGGAAAAATATAAAAATACAAAGCAAGGCTTGTAGCAGCTGGTTTTAATCAAAAACAGATTATTCAGAGTCGTATTCACCAGTTGTAAACATTGAATCTTTTCGATTGTTAATTGCACTTGCAGCTAAATTAAAGTTAAAAAATGTTAATTTCTTTGATGTAAAAACTGCATACTTATATGGTGATTTAGAGGAGACGGTGTATGTGTTACCCCTCCTGGTTATGAAAAATTAATTGGAGATGATAAAGTTTGTAAATTAAAAAAGGAGTATTTATGGTTTGCCACAGTCTTGTAGAAACTGGTACATGAAAATAAAGGGTGAATTAGAAAATTTTGGTTTAAAACAATTAGCTTCTGATAATTGTGTTTTTTATTAAATCTGTTAATCAAAAGTGTTCTTATATTATGTATGTATGTAGATGATTTAGCTATTTTTTGTAACAATGATAAAATGTATGAAGATATTGTTAGTAAGATTAAAAATGTATTTGAAGTGGTTGAAAACAAAACTATTAAGTTTTTAGGCATGGAAATTGAAAAATGTGAAAATGGTATTTACTTATCCCAGTGTGACTACATTAATTCATTATTAGTCAGACATAATTTAGAAAATTGTAAAAGTGTGAAAACTCCAATTGTTAAGGGGAAGACAAAATTTTTCCCTCTACAAATGAATTTATTGATATTACTATGTATCAGGAATTAATTGGTGAACTTTTATATTTAGCTAATAGAACTCGACCTGATATTTCTTTTTTGTAATATCTTATTTATCCCAATTTAATCATAATCCAGAGAAGAGACATTACAATTTGGCTAAACGAGTGTTAAGATATTTGATGGGCTCAAAAGATAAAAAATTGTTTTATGAAAATGAATTTGGTATTTTAAATGCTAGTTCAGATGCTAGTTAGGAAATGCAGAAAATGGAAAATCATTTTCTGAGGTGTAGTTTTACTAGGTAATTCATTAATTTTATGGAAATGTCGTAAACAAAAGAGTGTTAGTTTATCAACATGTGAAGCAGAGTTATTTTCTATTTCTGAAATTTGTAAAGATATAATTTGAACTGTAAATTTGTTAACTGAATTAAAATGTGAAAAATTTATAAATAATGCTGTAGCTTTAAATTCAGATAGCCAAGCAGCAATTCAGTGGATTAAGGGTACCCGTTCTTCAAATAAATCAAGGCATATGAACTTACGTTTTCATTTTATAAAGGAATTAATTGAAGATACTGTAATTAAATTAGAATATGTCCAAACAGAATTTTTAATTGCAGATTTCCTTACGAAAGCCATGAATGTAGAAAAGTTGGAATATTCAATGCAAAAAATTGCATTACTCTCTTGATTTTATGTCACTGTGTTTATTGTTATATTTTATGTGTATTGTGTATATGTCTATAATGTTTGTATTGTTTGAAAAAAATTATCACTCGCAGGAGGGGTATGTTGGGGTGAGGCGAGTGAACTATTTTTTCTGGCGGAAGGATAACTGAGTGATCCGCCCACGCGCTCTTTTTCCCGCCTTACTCCCGCGCATTCCTTCTACGAGGTTGACGAGCTGACCGTTCGCTGTGTGCTTTTGGGTCAGACTTGCTGTGTGCAGTATCCGCGACCAATATTTTCGTATGTATATAAATAAATGTGATGTCCCAAGATACCGTAGTAGAAGTCATTTCACAAAAGAACAACAAATATAGTGAACTACATTATGCTTAACTGTTTGGTTTGCACAAGGTGGTTTTACAATATTAGGAAAATCCTTCAACAATTTAGAAAAATCATTATCAATAACATGAGTTTTAATTGAGAAAATATTAGAATTTCTAATAATGCAATGACAATTTAATTTTGTAGAAACATCAAATAAAGTACGATTTCTTAAATCAGGTTTTATATTAAAATAATGTAAGAAATCTGCACCAATAATAGCATTAGACACATTACAAATAAAAAATGGAAAAACAAAATTTCGTCTTAAACCTAAATCTAATGACATTAATTTACGCCCGTACACTTGAATGGGTGTACCATTTGTGCAGCAATAAAAGTTTGAACTGGAGAAGATTGTTTTAGAGTTTTATTTGCTGGAAGGATTGAGCAATCACTTCCAGTATCAACTAGAAAACAAATGTTGGAATTATGATCGCGAACGAAAAGGCGACAGGAAGTCGAAGGCGAGGCATACGTCGCCGCTACTCTCGTCCGTTCAAGTTTTCCTGGAAAAACAGGGCTGAATACATTTTCTTGCCTTTGTGGCAAATTTATTATCATACCAACATAAATTTGTTGCTTTTGTCTTAGGACTCTTTCCGCGATTGCGAGAATCGAAACGTTTTCGAGAAAAACTTCTCGATCGTCGTAGTTCTTTTACCTCCTGTCGTAAAAGTTTCAACTCATTGAGGAGTTCGATTCACTACTATCATCAGAATTTGCACTGGAATATTTTGATACAGCACTTACCTGTACAGGTGTTACCTCTAAAATACGATCAGCTATTTCTGAAGCTTTTTGAGCTGTAAGGGGTTGAATACTTGCAAGGATGAATTGCACATTAGGTGGTAACTGCTGTGTAAAAATTCCAAAAGAAGTGAATCAGTCACGTTGTGCGATTCTGATCGCCGTTGCATCACTCGAAATAATTCCGATGGTTTTCGATCTCCTAGCTGCTCTCCAGCTAAAAGACGGCGAATTTCCTGGCTTTTTTGCTTTCACCGCATCGGGCAATAACTTCATCTTTCAATTTTGAATAAGGATTTATGCTCCCAGGTGAAAGAATTACGTCTCGAACAGCCATTGCCGCATCGGGAGATAAATGAGCTACGCAATAATTATATTTAGTGCGTTCGTCGGTTATCGGCTTCGGAACTGCCAATTCGAAGGTCGAATCAAGCATTCCGAACCATAGCGCAGGATCTGATGAAACAAAAGCTGGAATTTTAACCGCTGAAATATCCTCCATATTTACGGAAGGCACAGGCAACGTTGGAAAAAAAATTTTGATTAGAAGTTTTTAAATTTTATATTCAAAGAACGGGTCACCATTTTTGGTGTATTGTGTTGTGAGTGGCAAAGTAAAATTGCTATGATATTACAAAAATAAACTTTATTTCCCAACATAACAAATAATTAAGTTCGAGTTTATATACTCCCTTCGTCAGAGTGGAATTCTGGGAAGATAGAAGAAATAACAACCAATAAGACGTAAGGATCAAGAATCCGTTACTATGAGTAAGGATGATGCAATATTATGAAAGAAATGATGATGAAATATTATGAAAGAAATGATGATGCAATATTATGAAAGTACACTACAAGCAACAGACAGAAACTAGAAACGATTTACAATGTTGCCTTACGTTTAGCCCTAGGTCTCCCAAGAAATACCCCGTTAGATTTATTGAGAGCAGAGTCTATGAATGGAAGTATTAATACTCGCTATAATTTCCTTTGCCAAAAATTTATAACCAAGCAAATAGCATTAAAAGACTGGTCACACCGAACGCAAGGTTATTTTGGAATATAAATAGTATTTTTTTATAAAGATAGAGAAAAAGAGATCAGTATTTTTCAAAAGATGATCAACCTGCTCCGAGAATTATGCATCCCTCTAAAGTAGATATTCTTCAATGGATCCCTCCTCCCCCAATCTACGATAATCGCAAAATAAACATCTATACTCTTGAACTACCATTTCAAAACAAGGATCTTCCAGATGACATAGTTCAAAATATGTTTAATGATTACATTCAGCCAAAATTTAATAACAATATCATAATAGCAACCGATGGTTCAAAAAATACTAATCAAACATCAATAGGAATTTTGATCCCTAAGAAAAAAATTCGACAAAATTTCACACTGAAAGAAATGATTTCAATATTCACAGTTGAAGCTATAGCCATATGGACTGTGTTAAAAAATTGGGTTTCTGAAACAGAAAATTATATCATCTTGACGGACAGCTTATCAGTCCTAAAAAGCATCCAAAATATTAATAGAAAATTCAATACGATAATATTAAATTGAAGTTCAACTTTACATCACTGCCTCCAAATAGCTCAATCAATTACATTCATTTGGGTACCAGCTCACAAGGGAATAGGGATTAATGAAGAAGTTGATAAATTTGCTAAAGGCTCTCCAGAGCCGTGGAATATTATTTCTTGGATAACTTGGAAGATCTACATACATATTTCAAAAAACAAAAGTGAAGAAATATGGAAAAAGAGCAAAAGACATAAAAATTATTTTTATATTTCTCATCTTGAAAAATGGAACAGACAGGCAGCAAAAAATAGAAATACAGAAGTTTTAATCAAATTGCGAGCTAAAAAACTACCATTAAATGATATATATTTCCTTTTTAAACAAACATTCTCCTTTGTGTGCAGATTGTAAGGTACCAGAAACTAGTGAACATTTTATATTAAACTGTATCAAATACAAATCGCAGCATGAAATTTTGAAAAGTTTTATCTCCAACCACAGAGAATGGTCTTATTCCTCAATAGCGAAATGTAAAACAATAGAACATGTTCAAAAAGTTGAAAAATTTCTGACATCATCCAATAGATTCTAAAATTCCAGTTACTCTATTCTCTACTTTCATCATCCTCAGTTGAAGTACAACGCGATAAATCAAATTACTGATGAACAGTGCAATCACGAACTGTGTGTTACAACTTGGATTAAAAACTAATCAAAATTTTATCGGAGCATAAGGCGTTAGCCAAGTCTCCACTATTTCAGTGTTTTCACTAAACTGAACTGAACGTGTGATGGTAAGAGTAATCCCGTGCTTGCGCTGATTTCAGAGGTTGGTGGATGACGCATTTTATTCATTTTCCATTGCTATAAATAAAAACTGTCAAAGCTGGCAAGTAGTGGCATTCCTAAAACTTGATCCTTATTCGACGAAGATATCGAGTGGGTTAACGTGGTACGTTACCTGGGCCTCTTCTTAGATAGTTCTCTTACATACAGGCAAAACACCAAATATATATGTGATAAGTTCTGGGCCAAAATCCATCTCAGCATTTCGCTGATTGGAAGAAGGTCACCGCTTTCACTTAAAAACAAGGTCTTGCTTTATAAGCAAGTTCTCCTCCCAGTGCTAACGTATGCCGCCCCCGTTTGGGGAGCGGCGGCCCCAACCACTATCAAAAAAGTTCAAACAATGCAGAATAAGATTCTTCGTATCATGACAAATGCGCCTTGGTACATCAGAAACAGTGTTTTACATCACGATTTAAAGATAGACCCTATTGGGGATTACTTCACCAAACTCTCACGTAACGTCTTTAGGACTATCGAGAATCACCCAAATCCACTAATTCAGGCACAAACAATTTTCACTATCCCTAATAGCAAACACAAATTTGCCTACAATTCGACAAAGTGGTCTCAACCGTTAAAACCCCGTAGCCAGCTCTCGCCCTCCCCCCTCCTCTAGCAATTTTAGTCTAATTCTCTTGCACTCATGAACTGTGAACCATACTACTTGTTTTGTACCATATTCCCCTTCTTTTGCAGCTCCTCCTGCTGATTGGCTTTGCCTCCTCTTGTTGCCCCGCCCCTCCCCATTTTTGGGCTTCTCATGTTGGCCTCTGTCCCTCTTCGCCATTCATTATGAGCAGAAGCGCCCGCTCGCTGTCGCTCGCGATCGATCTTATTTTCGTTCGTCGGCAAGTAGTGGCGTTTGATTGTGTTTAGTCGCTCCCCAATTCTGACTGATAGGAGATTTAGATTTTCTTCGGAAATCAGGCGCTCCATAAACCCTCCAACCAACCAGTTGGAGTAATAGCAGCAAGGAGTAGCATCTGTACACATTCAGCATGGCTAATGCCCACAGAATTGGTCGTAAGTATTTTAATATTCTATCGAATTCACAATAAATTATTGTTATCTATTGTATCCCTTTGATTTGATATTTGAAATATCAGAGTGCCATGTCGATTCCGTTATTTGTGATCCTTAATTGTTATGAGTTTTTAATGGCGATGCATAAAATACAACTTTAAATGATTTCTCCTTTATTTTATTATTAACGCTTTGAATCATTTAATGTATGCTATGTCGCATTAATTTATGTATTTCTGTAGAATTCTGCACTCCGAATATTATTCACTCTTGTGTTAATAAACATGAATAACTTGAGTACTGTAGTTATGGTTTCGTTGTGAAAACTGTAGCAATTGATTTTTTATTGCGATATCATACAAATAGTTGTGTTACGCTAATTCAAGACTGATATTTTCCTTTCTTCTATTCTCTGTTAAACTGTGAATTCAGATAAGATGTATCTGTTCAATTCTTGTACGTGTAAATTTACTTCAGCTGATTTGTCTTAAGTATAGAATACTGCGGCTAAAAAAAAAAGAAAAAAAAAGACGGATATTTCACCTGTCTGCTGGTTTTGATTGAAACCATACGAGTGTGCACTAGATTTATTACTACCAATGAATGAAATTCTTAACGCCGAACTCTAATATATATAAATTTTCAAACGGGTATAATTTATATTAAATCGAATAATTTACGTACATTTGCAGCGGATTATGGCTTCAAAAAAGTACAAAATGTTTGAAATATGCTTATATATTTAAAATTATTATATGAAAATGTCTAACAAATTTTTTCGTTGCGCATGCCATTTCCTAAGGGTTGCCTCTGATGTATAAAACTTTGTAGAATTATAAAATGTATCATACTCTTTAAACCCTACATAAATTAAGATTGTATCTTTTGGATTTCAAAATACTTGAAAAATATGGAAATTTTTTGAAAATGTAATTTTTTTTATTAAGTATAATTTATTATTCTAATATAAAATTCCTGCAGTTTAAGAAGGATGCATTTAACTTTATAACCCAACTTATTGTTAGTAATTAAAGTTAATATTTTAGAAAATAGCATGCGCAACGTAAAACTTAAACAATATTTCTTATATGAAAATAAAATATTCTATGATTTTTAAATTATGATTTATATTTGAAACATTTTGTATTTTTCTGAAGCCCCATGCCTTTATAAATGTGTAAAAAAAATAAATAAATAAAAAAATTCAATTTATTTAATTTTAATTTCAAAGAGTTGCATATATTCATATCTTCAGCCCTCTAGAAAAAGCTAACACCCCTGAGATTTCTTAATATTGGAAAAATAAGTAAATATTGCGCAAATATATATATAAAAAATCTCGCAATGTAAGCATTAATTTTTAGTGTTGAATATAAAATTTTAAACTTGATACTTGTCTATTTTTGAATATGACAAGAGATCTTTTCCTTGCTAATTTCTTTATTCAAATAAATATTAAATTCAGTTTTGTAGTTGGTATACATTATTTTGATAGTCTAATAATGGATCAGTTTGAATCCTTGTTGTAAATAATGTTTATAGATATAACAGCATCTTGGATAAAGTGGCAGATTCAGTAATCAGTTTTGGGCGTTTTTCTTTCTGAAGATCATTTTATAAAATGAAACTGTTGCATGTTAAGTTTAATTACTAGAAAAATTAACCCTTAAAAATATACTGTATAAATTCTTGGTGTGGGGACCTAGAAACTTACCTCTGTCAGTTTCAAAAGTTTTATCGACTTCTTAGCCTCAAGTTTTTAAAAATATACTTATTCGGATAAAGTCTCTTACATTTATGGTTCTAGAACAGGTGTCGGCAACCTTTTAGCAATGACGTGCCAAACCTATTTACAAATGGTTCAGCGTACCACACAGTAGGGTATTTTTGAAACAATTCGATTCTCGAGATAATGTTTGCAGAGTTACAGAATAGAGGTCAATTATATCTATTTAGTTTTCTTATTTATTTTGTATCTTGTTAAAAATTTCTTATTTAAAAAACTCTGAATAAAATGCAACTATTTCTTCACCAAAAATTAAATTAAACTGTTCGTATAAAGTACTTTTAAACATATCTGTTAAAATAAGAAATTGACAAAATAAAATTGCATATTTCCTGTCATTATAGTTAAATGCAATTTTTAATGTGAACCTAGTCCTCCAACCACTCTTATTCATATCGCAAAATCAGGAATATAGTTTGACTTTTAGTTTGAAACTATTCTGAGCATTTAATTAAATGATTTCTTTGAGGACTCTCCGCTTTCCTCGTATGAAAATTGAAAGCAGAGTACATGCAATTTTCTCTCGAAATAATTAATTTCTCCAGCAATGGCGTTCTTTAATTTACAAAGTATCTGTAAATTTATCTTACGAAACATCTGAAAGATAACTCGTAATTTTGTAAGTGTGCATAATTCTGGAGATGTTTATTAAATAAGGTCCATTACAAATTTAACAAATTGCATCCACTCAAAAATTGACCAAATTGTTGAGTAGTGCAAGGTGCCACTGAGAACTGGGCCATGTGCCACAGGTTGCGGACCCCTGTTCTATAAGATAGTTATTCAATTTGGATTGTAATCTCTCGTGGTTATTTGATTGGCCTTCCAATTGTATAGGAGTTGATTCAAATTTCATAACAAATCCTGAAGCAGAAAATGCCATGTTTTGTTTGTTGCACAACTATGAATAAAAATTGGCTTATAACTTTGTTAAAAGGCGCATGTTTATTTTGGATTTTTGTTTTCTATATTGTAAGAAACATTCTATGAAAAATGGAATACTTATTAGGTTATTGAGACTACTTTGAACTTGGGTTCTATAAGAAGTGTAATGACAATTTTTATAAGTATTTAGATTTACATAACTATATTAGAATATTTAGAATTTATATCTGGTTAACTTGAGAAATCTGAAATTGATATAGAAAAAATTTAGAATTTGATTTAAATCTTCAGTATACACAGTAGAACGTTTTTTATCCGAATCAATTGGGACCGGACACCGTTCAGATACGCGATTGTTTGGATAACCGAATGCGATCCATGCAGTATATGGAACCGTGCACTATACGAATATTGAAAATCATCATATGTGGGAAATATGCTTGAAGAAGTAGTAAAATAGAGAGGTGCAAGACGTCGCAATTTTTCCTCTTGTGGAAAATCGCTTGTTTTTCACTGTACCATTGTATACTTTTTTAGCTGCAAGGTCTCTGATTCTTCTGAGCAGCAGTAGAGTAGGACAGAACTCTTTGTACTACATAGCTGTCTCTAACGCAGGAAACGAGTTGGCATTTGGACTTTTTTGTTGAATTGTTGACTTTCCAACATTATATAAAACTGTGCTAGAGGCGCTCCACTTTCTTCCTTCGCGAGACGGTTCAATATTTTAAGTTGTCTCTATGTTCAAAACGGTGCGCTCTCGTTTTGAATTCGAAGCCATAGCAGTTCACAACTGAACAAAAGAGCACGTATACACCCTCTCATTTGGAAACAAACTGACCTAATATTCTGCGCACATGCTTACCAAATCACCCAACTAAAATTCTCAATTTCCCTGACATTGAGCTTTCCCTTCGAATTTTGGCCTCACGCGAAACAACAGAGTCCGGAAATCCGGTGTCAAACTGGTAGGATATTTGACGCTCCGGATAATGAACATTCTGATAAATGACGTTCTACTGCACTCGTATAAACTAGATTTAAATTGGATAAAAATGATAAATTTAGTATCATTGTATTTTAACTACAGAGTGGCCATAATTAAACTGCAATTGTTTAAGAGGTGCTGGAAAGAAAACTACCAGGAATATATATATCCCATTGAAATTTGGTATCTGCATGTTTCAGAACATGCGCAAATTAATACACAAAAAAGCATAATTTTCACCAGATGGGGCTGTGCTGTGTTTCAATGCTTATTAATGGCTTGCATGCAAATTTTAAGCCCACCGAACACTTTAAAAACAAGACTAGATTGAGTAGCGATGTTGAGAGAACGATTCCGGCATTGCAAGACACATTGCTTAGAAACCACAGTATTTATACACACAGGACGGAACACCGCCACACATCGCTAAACCTGTTAAAAAGTTGCTACATTTTTGGTGTGGACCGAGTCGTAAGCATAGTTTTTGAAGATGTCCGGCTCCAACGTTCACCGGACCTTAATCCTTGCGAATTTTAGCTGTGAGGGCATTTAAAAAATATGGTTTATGTATAGCATGCTTATGTTGCTGAATTGAAATTTGGCATAACGAGACATGAGAGGTGTATTAAAACGGAGATTTTAATTGTGACGGTGGACCATGTTTTACGCTTTCAGCATGTGGTTGCATCTAGTGGTTCGCATATTGAGCACAACATGTGATAAATTCATTGAATAAATGGTTTGTTTTCCAAAGCGCTTTTATGGATTGTTTAATTTGTGATCTTAATTTATGTTAATTTTTGATTGCACGATACTGTGAAAATTTAATTACTGAAGCGCATTGCGTGGAATTTTGGTAAAATGTTAGTGGATTTTTGTATATCGTTTGTCTCTTGGAATGTCACCATGCTCTGTCTGTTGGTTTAGGAGGTTGTGTATGTCACCGATGAGCATTGAAATACGGTGCAGTGCCATCTATTGGGTGAAAATGGCGATTTTCTTTTTTACATATTTGATTTGCGCATGTTCTGAAACGTGTGGATAACAAATTTCACTGGGATATTCCCAGTGGTTTTCTCTCCAGCACCCTTTGAACATTTGTACGGCCGCGGTAGCCGAGTAGTATAGGTATCGGATCGTGGCTTGCCTTGTCACGACTTCGAGCCCAGTACCACTAAAGACCCGCCGTGTAGGGCAGCGATACACGTTAAATCTGTCAAAAGCTGAAACGTCCTCCCATAGGTGTGGTAGTTAGGAGAGGGGTGTCAGCTCGGGTGTTGCCCTCGCCGCTTGACCATGGTTCAAAATTACGTGGTCCGTTGCCAAAAGCCCTCGTGTAGCTGAACAGTGTGACGTTAATATTCAATCAATCAATTAAACACTTGTAGTATTATGGTCACCCTATAGATTATAAATGGATTATTTACATAAAATGAATAAATCTTATTTTCTATTTCACGTTTTACATCCAATTATTAGTTATGCCTCGACTTTTTTCCTTAATTTTAGATTTTAAGAAACTTATAAGGTTCTAATTCATCTTTTCAACTGGCTTATGACTGGATGAAAATTAGCCATTTCAAGGAATCTTGTAATTGAGATTAATTAAATTAATCCTCTAGTTAATTAATTTGCTGAATCAATCCTTAAAGTTATGGGTGTTGAATAAATTAATATTGAAGAGATTCCGTATCAAAAAGACATAATATGAGACAATTTAATGAACTAAATTCAGTATTGACAAGTTTATCTAGATATGGGGATAAAAATATCGCATATTTTCGAACTCTATACATAAAACTTCCTCTGTGTTTTCCTCCTGGCATGTATATTATAAATCATGTAAACCTTTATTTTACGCAAGTATTTTTGATAAATTTAAAATGGATATATATTGAGAATATGCATATATCTTTCAGCTCCCTGCAGTCCTCCTGATTGCCCATGGGTTTCAATGACTAGTAGCTCGCCTAAACCAGAAAATGCTGTTTATTTTAATGGTAAACTACATGGTGAGGATGCGTATATTGGTAGAGTATATGATGATGGTTGCTATCTTGCAGGCACAGCTATCCCTAGTAAGAAGAAATGTATCTATTTGAGTAAAAAACTGGAAATTAAGTCTACTGATACCTATGATGTAAGTAGATTCTCTCTCGTAGATTATTAAAGTATTCAAAATGCAGATTTCTAGAGATAAACTTCTTGTTGAGTGTTTTCTTCAAATTCGGATGGAAGTAAAATTTGACTGTAGTTTGAATGAAGATCAAAATTAAGAGTTTTCTTAATTACACAGGAACTTGGTTTTATTTACTCGTATTTTTATGCAACTTTATTATAGCTTATATGTTCAAAGGTTTATAAGTTTTACTCTTTTGAATTATTCAAGTATGGAATTTTTTAAGAAATTCAGGATATTTCTGTATTTGTGCGTGGCTTTATTTGATCTTGCCATCATTCACAACTACTGAAATGTACATTCCGTATAAATAAAAAAAATCTTTTAAAATTCTTTTAATGAATCAATAAGTCTTTAAAATTGTACGATTCACTTATCTGTTCTGAGAGAGAACTTGAGGTTTTGTATTTAAATTCCAGATTTTGACAAGTGACCGTAATGATCTTGGATTTCTACCTATGGGTCTTGATAGCAATTTACTTTTTGTTGCTGGAGGAGACGAAGATGAATGCTTATACTGCTCAAGAGTTGTTGATGGAGAAAATACTTACTATGGATGGGCCGATAAAGCAATCAAGACTGTGTATATTCCAAGAGAGTCGAGTGTTGGTCCCAACAAAATAAAAGAGGGCTATGACATCTTGATTCATAATCTTCTTTATCGTCTTTGTATTTGCCCAACACCACCCCAGCCACCTCCCTTTTAAGATTACTTTTAATATTTCAAGTACCTAATTCTTTTGCTTAGTACTTAGAAAATTTTTTGCACATTAGTATTGTTGGAATATCGTACTCTACTTAAATCAAAAGATTGATGGCAGTTTTGAAAAAATTTTGTATTTCATTTAACATGCTGCATAACGTTTCTTATAAGCACTCCGAAGAAATTTAATGTATTTCTTTAAAATGTCAACTAGATTAAGAATAATTTTTGATCAAGTTCAAGAGCTTTTATACTAAGTATATTTTTGTATCGTATGTAATGAAATTACCCAGCTTGTTATGTTAATAAACTTTTTTGAGCACTTTATTTGTCTCCTTTATTTTCCCCTTATTGTAAGACAGCTGAATGCAAATTAGAATTCTTGGTTTCATAATTGATGTAAGATTTCTAGAAATTTCTAATTTCCTCTTGTAGTATTAGTTGACAAAAGACTTGGTAGGAAGGGGGATGTACTTACGCTGTATACCAAATACTATTTAGCAAGAATATCTGGATGCCACTGTATTCAAGAAAGTTATACTAAAATGTCTTATTTATTCTATTTGTAATGAAAATATATAACTCTTTGTTTTATTTAATGAATAAGTAAGCACTAAATAAGTACCTTTTAAATTAATCCATAGCGTTTGTAATTTGGAATCTTTAAGTATAATTGGATTATTTGTGTTGTAACGATAGGCTCTTGTCATCCAGTATCGTATAATATATGTTTGACGTATGAATTCAAATGCAGGCTTGAAAATTAGAGAAATTCCATATCTTGGCTGCATTTCTTATGTGCTGAAATTTTGATCTAATTCTAGATTTTTCCAGAGTGCCTCGTATTATTCTTGCCCGTTGTGCAGTGAGAAACTGAAAATGGATAAGGAGTTCAAATCTCTAAAATGCTTCAATGACATTCTTCTCGCGTTACTGTCAGTCATCAGACTGATTACTTTATGAAATATTTTTATTGGGAATCGTTATTAAACTTTTTCTTCCATTAACTGTGATGCATTTTATTCCTGTAACTCACCCAAGTTAAGGGAATTGCCTGATGACTCTTTATTTCATTGAAGGGGGAACGGCTGTACGGTTAAATAAAAATTAAGAGTGAAATATTAGAGATTGTGCTTAGTATTTGAGTGTGTATTTGAACTCGGTCTTATTAATAATCCATTGTATTGATTTGGAGAGGAATGAGTCTCTAATTTCTCCCCCCTCTCATTTGAAAAGTTCTTATGGGTAATTTCTTTCTGATGGTTAATGTGTATATCAGCTTCACATTTATTTAGCTATGGACACGGATTTTTCGAAATACGATCTCTGAAGGACTCCAACTCCTTCTTATACTTAAAAAAAATAATTAAAGGAGGGATGGGGACTACATAGTGTGCATTTTAGTTCCAATTTGTATTAAAGTATCCGACTGCGTTCGGAAACGTGATTTTTCAAAAGCGTAAAGAAAACCGTATTTTTTAATGTTTATCGTCACTTAGATTGAAATGCACGTATAAAATGGTATTTATACGTGTATGTAATTTAAGAATATTACAGTAAAAAAATATTTAAACGCGATATTGGGGGAAAAAATGATGAACATAGTAATTTATTTTCAAAACATTCTCCTATGGCAAAAATAATTCTACACTGCTGGACAATTGCTAAGGACGGATAACACTATCATCCATAGCAAACACAAAATGAAAGGAAGCAAAATGTCGAAAATTAGAATAAGTGCGGCTTATTAGTAAGAAGTATGAGTATCCAAATTTTTTTTTCACGTCTGTTCATCACTTGATAGCGTTCATAAGAGCTTTAAAGGTTTTGACGCGTGTGGACAGTTGTTGTTTCAAGTCAAAGTTTTACAGGAAAGATTTAATAGACGAACTTAAAATTTTTGGCATGTCTTCCCGACATCACATAGATGATTTTATGCGTGGCCGAAGTATTGGAAAGATCGAAGAGGGGCGAAAAATAACAGATGTTGCCAGGGAGTTCGACATCGCTCAGAGTTGTTTCACGGCTGTGGAAGTCATTTAAAACTACTGGAATGTGTAGTAGACGGCATGGGGGAGGTCGTGTTAGAAGTACGACGCCTGCAGAAGACAGGCGCACCACAGCTCAGCAGGTGGTAAATCAGTTTCTTGCCGCCTCAGGAAAGCTGATCTCCCGAAGAAACTGTTGCCAGACGTTTGAGGGGAGGAGGACTAGACGCACGCAGACCTGTTGTGTGTGTTCCATTGACCAGACAGCACCGTACTGCCCGTTTGCAATGGTGTCGTGAGCATCACAATTGGACTGGGCATGCGTACTATTCTCAGATGAGAGTAGGTTCAGTCTGTCATCGGATTGTAGACGCCAACTGATCTGGCGCGAGAGTGGTACTGCTTATCGTCCAGAAAATATCCAGGAAAAGGACCGATATCCGACATGCAGTATCATGGTGTGGGCCGGCATCACGCGCACGCGCCTACATGTGGTTGCGAATGGGACTATGACGGGCCAACGATACATGGATGAAGTTCTACTTCCTCATGTTCGTCTTTTCCGTGGTGCTGTTGGTGATAAATTTGTTTTTATGGACGACAACATGTCATAGAACACTCGCTGTTCAGGATTGTCTAGACAGCGAGGGTATTCAACGTCTTGTATGGCCAGCGCGTTCTCCAGATCTAAACCCCATTGAAAATGTGTGGGATGCTTTGGGGAGGCAAGTTGCTGGTCGAAACTATCCTCCGACAAACAAGAACACCCTCATCCTTGCACTCACAGAGGAATGGGATAAATTGCCTTAACAGCTGCTGGATAATGTGCAAAGTATTGTTCGACGTGTGGAATGTTGCATCACACTCCACGGTGGACATATCCCGTACTGATATCTTTCTTTAAGGTGCCTGCTGACTTTTAGATGCATTGTTCCATTTCTCCGTACACAGATCAAATGAACATTTTTTTTCTTTCAGATGTTTCACAGCTTTTGTTATTTCCAGAACAATAAATATTCTTTATTCTAATGTCTGAACAGTGTGGCAACTATATTTTATCCTACTAGGCCTCGTGTCTCGCTTAATGTTATGGTACATAGCAATTTGTGATCCGTTCTTAGCAATTGTCCAGCAGTGTATAATTTACCCATATATAGCTCAAACATGTGTACCAAACTTGAACTAGGATTTTTGAACTATATCACTTAGAAGTTTATTTATCCATATTTTAACACATTAAAAAAGCTGTTTAGGAGCGTCGATTATTTCAATTTGTAGTAACTCTGGGGAAAAAAAATGTGAATTTTATAATAAACCTAGTTCAGGCTCTCAGGCGAAGTCTTAGCCATTAAATGGCAACATATTATTAATGGAAGCATTTTTCATAAATGGAAAATGTTTTGAAAATTTTAAGCCAAAATATTGCATTAAAAATTTTTATTGTAGTAATATTAAAACAATTTTATACGTGTATCCTAATCTAAGTGACACTAAATTTTAAAAGAAATATTCCTTTGTAGGCTTTTGAAAAAGTGCGAAAATTATTGGTAAGGAAAGAGTTGAATCATATGTTTAAATACTGATTTGAGTCTTTAGATTGTCTTGCAGAATGTGATAGAATTTTCTACTCGTTAATACGAAATGCCCTTTGAAGTAAATTACAATAGTTGCCAACAGGTTTTGTTGCTCTAGCTTAAATTCGGTTCAAATAAATTTTGCAGAAAATAGAAGCATAACTGTTACATAATTTTACAGCAATAGTGATGAATATTTATAATTAATCGCTTTAAATTTAAAAGTGACATGAAGGAAATTTGATAAATTCGAGATTGTCTTGATCCCCAACTGTAAAGTTTATATATTTGTCAGAGAATTATATCTGTGTTAAGCAGATGGCTTTCTTATGTATCACAGTTCGACATGGTGTTGTTTAAATAAACTCGATCCTTATTTCATTTGGAGCAAAATTTAGTTTCGACATTTTTTTTTCCTTTAAAATGTAAATAAAAAGTTACAAATTTTTAATTAAATTCTGCAGTATGATTGGACACAAGTATTCCTGAAGAAATTTCATTTAATTCTTACTTATTGATGGAATTCGGATTTTCTTCCTTGGTGCGATATTTTCAGTTGTCTAAAACGGGAAGACAGTCGCTATAATTTTTCCTTTCTTAGATTTGATTATTATGAGTTGATCACTCCCCGCCCTTTAGAGGTTTGTCCACACAAATATTTTTGCGACGATGTATCTAATGCTTCGTTACCAATGAGTTTACATTTATTAAATCTTATGAAAATGAGAGGGCAGGGATATGTGTTAGCCTATTGTGGATCTCGAACGATGCAAACAAATCTTAGTCTTTAGCCTATACAACGCTGTTTATCGTGCTCTATTAGTCTACACTTTCCAGCCTGTGTGTAGAGAAAACTTCGAGAAATGGAACTTTCTTTGAAGTAAGTCGACAAGAATTTGTAATTTCTATATTAGAGCAATCGGCGTGTGCAGCTTTAAATTTGCCACGGGTTATGACTTTACAGATAGGGGTTCTTTTTCGGGAAATTATAAGATTGCTATACTTTCTACTTCTATACATTCCCAGTAATGCCAATGAGCTTATCTATGAGGTAGCTATTTTTGACCTGTCTGTGAATTTCAACCCCGGATATAAATTTTAGTTGACCGTAGTGTAGCAGTTTGATATTCACCCCGAGTTCCATGGGTGACAAAAACGGATTAAGCAGTCGGTGAGCCTTGCTACTGCCAGAGTCTCGCAGGCCAGCAGGGGCCCCAAGCTTGATGAATTCCAGTAATAAATAAAACGTGCAACAAAAAGATCTTGAACTGATTTTGCAACCACGATGATTTGAGTCTTAACAGCTCTAGCCATAGCTTTCTTCTGTATATCAGAGTTGCGATGTGTGAAAAATTTTCACCTGCAATTTTTTGTCTTCACAAATTTTATTAAAAAAACTAATACTGTAAAAGTCAGAATTAGTTCACAGCCGTGCTAAGTTATTCTCGGATACATCTTACACTGATGGAAGGGGGTGGACATTCCAACACACACACAAACGAAATACTATTGTAGACTAATGAATATTTGGCAATACATTTTCTAGGTAACATATTTAATTGATTAAAGTTTAAAGACCACACAGGTTAATGTAAGCGAGAGAAGAGCCATTTCAATTGTGAATTCGGTGGAACCACCAGAATTTTAAATGCAAACGGGCATACAATGTGTCATAAAAGTTCTGGTTATCAGTTTGGGGATGCAATTGCATGTCTGTTACTCCTGGTCGGTCAATGTATGGTTGTTTAGTTCTGGTTGTGAAAGGCGCTTTCGTTGCCATCCAATGATGTCCCATTCGTGCTCAATTGGAAAAAGATATTGTAATCTAGCAGACTGAGGTAACACGTTGACGCTCTATAGAGCCTGTTGGGTTACAACAAGGTTTGCGGGAGCATGTTATCTTATTGGAAAACTCCTTTTATATGATGTTTATAAATGGCAGTGCAACAGTTTGAAGTGGCCGCGGTAGCCGAGTGGTATAGGTATCGGACCGTGGCTTGCTTTGTCACGAGTTCGAGCCCAGTACCACTGAAGACCCGCCGTGTAGGGCAGCGATGCACGTTAAATCTGTCGAGAGCTGAAACGTCCTCCCGTTGGTGTGGTAGTTAGGAGAGAGGGTGCCAGCTCAGGTGTCGTCCACGTCACTTGACCATGGTTCAAAATTACGGGGTCCGTCGTCAAAAGCCCTCGTGTAGCTGAACAGTGCGACGTTAATATTCAATCAATCAAGCAACAGTTTTTATCTTCAGACTGACCTACAAGTTTGTAGTCAGAAAGTGTGAATTAACCTCGAGAGTGTTCCTGCAATGAAGGAAAATTGTTTGCGCCAGACCATAACTGTAGGTGCAGGTTCAGTGTGTCTGTCGCAGAAAGGATGTTTGCAGGCGCTGACTTTCATCTAATCAATAAACAGCCATCATTAGCACCAAGACAGAAACAGCTTCGATCGGAGAACACAACACATTGCCACCCCGCTCTCCAATAGTTTCTAGCGTGACATCGCTGAAGTCGTAGATGTCGGTGATTTGGAGCTAATAGCATGAAGGCTACATGGCTTCTGATTAAGAGCTATTTCTCAAACAACTTGATTTGTTGGAGTTCACTGAGTCACTCTGGCGCTGGAAATAAAACTATTTTTGTTGTAGATGCACCACGATATTCTCCAGCCATGAGATGAATACGGCGATCTTCTGTCAGTAGTGGCCGTGCGCGTGGTTGGACCATAGTTTTCTTCTCGAGACCACTGCTGACAAAAATTATGCACAATGGATATATTCCTACCAAGTCTTCCTGCAATATCGTGGAAAGAAAATCCCACTCTTTTTAGCTGTATTATACTACGTTCAAACTATGCGAGCTGTTGATAATGGCTTCTTAAAGTCATTACGGAGGTTGAATCCTAAGAGGACCCTTCCATTTCATCAAAAAGATTTGGATTTTCAAATCACCGAAAAAATGGCAACCCTAAATAAAGTGCAACATTTTTCACCTTTTCCGAAAAAACGTCATTTTGACATTTGACTTCGCTGGAGAAGGTTCGCTCTCCACCGGTTGTTGTTAAGAATGGCGTGTGAAAGGGAAATTGCGAAAGTGAACCAGTCGAAAGATAATCGCCACGACGTGGTTCGGAGTGTGAGAAAGGGCACTTGGTTTAGCGAAAGCAAGCTTGCCATAATAATTATCTTGCGTTTGACGAGATATTGGTTTGGCAAGAGCATGAATGCGTTCGTGGTGAATGACTTGAAAGTTAATAAGACATGTGGCGGCGATCTAACGATCAGAAGTTGGTGAATGAGAATTTTCATAAATTCCTTGCATCCATCGCAAGGGTGTACCACCAACAGATCATGACGAAATGCAAGCGTAAGGTAAGTGCTTTTTAACATTTTTTAAAATGATTGATTTCATGTATTTCTTCGATTTTATCTTTGCGAAACGCCCCTTTCGTCCTTTTTTAAAAATGTAAATCATGCTGTACACACTGCTTTTAGAATGCTTTTTTAAAATGAATTTCATTGCTTTCTCCGTCTTTTTCTTTATATGATAATTTAATGTATTTATTCGATTTCTCATCTTTGCGAAACGCCCATTTCATCCCCCTTCTCCCCCGCTGACGCATGCGCTTCCCAAGAGTTTTCGTCATTGACGCCTTTTGAAAACCTTCAATTTGGCGCTTTTTGGCGAAAAATTTTTGGCGCCAAAAACAGCAGTGGGTCCTCCTAGGATTTTACCTTAAATTTTCATTTTATGTACTGGGGTGTATTTTTCTCTAGTGCTTGTGTGACTTTCGATGGAAATCACTTTATATTTCATGTAAAATCACTTTATATTCAATTTTTGGAGTAACTGATTTTTATTCTGAAGGCATGTTTAAATACAATTAAATTAAATCACAACAATTTAAAATATAAACAATCAACTTTCCGCCCTCAGCGGTTCGCGGTAAAATTATCAAACGTTGACCGGTCAGCGGGGATAAAATGTTGGGAAGCACTTCTATACACTATTACGTTACAGATACTGAGTTATTTTACGTACTTCAGGAAGCTCATTTGGCTATTTGACATGGGGGGAACGAAGTAGAATTCTGTGTGAAAGAACTTGAAACCAAATACAAAAACGTTACACGTTATAATATTGAACTGTACGTCCACTTTTGTAACCCTTGCAAGGAAAAAACAAATTTGTTTTAATTGCATTGTTGTGAAATTTGTGACTCTTTTCTGAATGCCAATATATTAGCGCTTGTAATGAGTGTGAAATAGGATAGTTTCTATCAATTTGGAACTTCTGAAGGAATTTCAAAACAAGTATACACGAAATCACAATATACTTCATGCCCTAAATACTTTCAAAATATTTTTAACAATACCGATATCGAATGCATCAGGTGATAAATCTTTTTTTAATTTTAAAAGGTGTTAAAAATTATTTAAGAATGATGGGAGAGAAGACAGATTGTGAACAACATGGCCTTATTATATATAGAACAAAATGTTTTGAACAAAATAGAAAGGGCAAATATAATTGATGAATTTGCCAAAGAGAAATAGAAGTAAAAAATTGCAGAGCAAAATTGTAAGGTTTTAAAAACAGTTAACGTTTTTTTTCTTTAGTCGTTGTTTTATTATTAGTTGTGCATTTTATTTTGAGATTTTAAGATAAGTTATAATCGTTTCACTACGTTAGATTTAAGACTTTTGAGTCTGGGAACCTTAAACATTTTTGCGCCATAGGCCTCCAACTAGCTTAATTCGCCTTTGCAGGATGGAGGAATTTTAATTACCCCAGCAGTGAGGTAAGAGGGTAATAAGAGAAAGAGTAACGTCCACGAGAAGAGTTGGTGAACATTTATCCAGCTTGTCGTGAGAAAGGGTACATTTATGAAACTTTGTCCTGACCAGTTACTGTCTGTCTATCGCGAACATCGCTTTTTCAACTAAAAGTATTCAGTTACTTAAGGAATCGCATTCCGTAGCCTACCAGCTTGACCCATCTGATTAAAGTTCCGGTGGCCTCGGTGGTAGCTAAGGTATCGGACTCGTGGCAGGCATATCATGAGAGTTCGAGCCTGTTGCAGAAATACTCTTCAGTAGGAATTAAAGATTTATTAAGTAAATAAAATTCTAAGCACGAAGCACACAGCAAGCATTACAGTAGAAAGGTAAAACTAAAGGTGTTGCCAGATGTTTAACTAGCAATACAACAAAACGATTACGATTAATTTGATTATTACAATACTCTCCCTAAATCAAAATAATCTGACAATATTAAAAAAAGGTACATATATATATATATATATATATATATATATATATATATATATATATATATATATATATACATACATGTAAATACACTAATAAAATCAATCACTTAGAATACACATGCTACAAGAAAAGAAAATAACATATTAAATACACAATAGCAATGTTAATAGTATAATATATATATGTATACATGCACTAATTAATTTCTAAAATTATACATTCCTAGCATTAACTTAGAGTTTTAAAATTCTATCTTTAGCAAGAGGTTTAGTGAGTATATCAGCAGCCTGAACTTTACTACTACAATTTATGACATTAAGTTGCTTATTTTCATTTTGTTCTCTTATAAATTTGTAGCGGATGTCAATATGCTTGGTCCTATTATGGAACTCTGGATTTTTCACTAAACGGATGGCACTTTGGTTATCTATTTGAAGACTTGGAACAGAAGTCACACAGCACAATTCCTTTAAAAGATTGTTTTACCAAATTGCTTCTTTTGCAGCTTGGCTTGCTGCAATAAATTCTGCTTCAGTTGGGGAAAGAGCAATACAACTCTGTCGTTGACTTCTCCAGGCTATAGCACCTCCATTGTACTTGAACACCATTCCTGATGTTGATCTCCTGGTTAATAGATCCCCAGCATAATCTGAGTCACTATGACTCAAGGGTAGCACTAGAAACACTCAGATACATAATGCCATACTTTTTGGTTCCATTAAGATACCTCAGGATCCTCTTCACCATGGTCCAGTGTATCTGTTGAGGTTTATCCAAAACCTGGGAAAGCACTCCCACTGCATATGCTATGTTGGGTCTGGTGACAATAGCCAGGAACATAAGACTACCCACAGCTTCACGATAGGGTACATCAGCAGAAAGAGATACTGAATCATATATCTGTAGAAATAGCCCCCTTTTCAATAGGTGTGCTAACATGATTTGAATTAATCATATCAAAGCGAGATAGGATCTTCCTACAATAAGCTTCTTGGTGTAAAAATATTTTACCACATTCAAGATGCTCAATTTGCATACCAAGAAAATAATTAGCTTCACCTATCACCACAGAGAATTCACTTTCAACCTTTTTAAGAAACAGATTAACTGTTTGCTCCTCATCTGCAGCAATGATTCCATCATCAACATACACAATAAGATACATGGATTTTTCATCATTAAAAAACAAACATGGGTCACAGTTAGATTGCTTCAATCCACTGTTCTCAGCAAAACTTTTAAAGCGTTTATTCCAACACCTTGGAGCTTGTTTTAAACCATATATAGACTTTAGTAGTTTGCATACCTGACCAGAACTATCACTAAATTTTCCAGGTTGAGCCATGTAGATATCCTCGGAGAGATCTCCATACAGAAAAGCAGTTTTTATATCAAACTGACCCAGTTTCAGTTTTCGAACAGCAGCAATGCTCAGGACAGTTCTGATGGTATCCCACCGAACTACAGGACTAAAGGTTTCACTGAAATCAACTCGAATTTTTGGCTGAATCCTTTTAGCAACAAGTCGAGCTTTAAAACGCTGTACAATTCCATCAGCATTTTGTTTAACCTTGAACTCCCATCTATTACCAATGGCTTTTCTGTCAGAAGGTAAATTTGCAAGTACCCAGGTGTTGTTACTGGATAGGGATTCCAACTCTTCCTTCATAGCAGCAAGCCATTTGTCACTATCTTCAGAAGCTATTGCTTCTTTGTAGGTATCAGGTTCTATGTGTTCTGCCAATAGAACAAAGTTGTCAAATTTGGCTGGCATCTTTAATATGGACCTGTCACGCAAATTTCTGCGACTCTGCTCGGCTAAGATTTCTTCTCTTTCTCTATCTTCAGCACTAAATGGTATCTCCTCTATTTCTTTTCCCACACCTGGGTCTGGTGTTTGAAGAGGCTTCTTCACTATTTCCATATCTGAGTTTTGAATATCAGAAGATACATCAGGAACACAGCTGGATTTTTCATTTTGAAATATCACATCTCGACTCAGGATAACCTTGTTCTGATCTTTTATCCATATCCTATAACCATCTTTTTCACCACTGTAGCCAACAAAAACTCCTTTGACACTCTTTTTGTCCCATTTCCTTCTTTTTTGTTGAGGTACATGGACAAAGCACTCCGTTCCAAATACACGCAGGTGATCTATACTGATCACTTTGGAAAACCACAGTTCATAAGGACTTGTCTTTAACTGATGTTGGCCCTGTTCTGTTCAACACATAAACAGACGTGTTTACTGCTTCTGCCCACAGTTTCAAAGGAAGATTTGCAGCATAAATTATGGATCTTGCACATTCTACAATAGTTCTATTTTCACGTTCTGCAGCTCCATTTTGTTGAGGCGTATAAGGCATTGACATACGAAAAAAGATTCCGAATTTTTCAAGAATACTCTTCACTGTTGAATTTATAACCTCTCCTCCACCATCACTTAGCACCACCTTGACCATATGCCCAGCATTTTTCGCTTCATTAAGAAACGTTTCACGGCACTTAGAAACTTCACTCTTGGACTGCATAAAAAATACCCGACGGAATTTGGTGTAATCATCTTTGAAACAAACATAGAATTTAGCACCACCTAGAGACTGTTGCTGCATTGGACCACATGCATCTATATTTATCAAATCTCCTGGTGTTGTAGCCCTTTGTTTCCTTGTTCCAAAGGGACGACGACATTGTTTGCCATAACATCCATCACATATTTTGCTGTCTGTCTTTCACATCACTTTTTATTTGATATTTTCTCAGTACATCCCTTACATGAGCCTTGTTTTGATGACACAGTCTTTCATGCCACAATTGTAAGGATTGGTCTGCTGAGGCAACACATACTTCAGCAGATATTTCTGGATGAAGAACACGCATTTCTAATGCATATAAGCCCTGCACAGTTCTTACACCTTTCATGCGTACTCTGTGATCTCTCAAGAGGGAGCACTCATCTTTTGATGCTTGGAACTTGAAACACTTTTTTAAGGTTTGGCTGATGGAAAATAGATTTCTACTGATGTCAGGAACATACCACACCTCTGTCAGATGCCTCTCCCATTTGTTATTGATCCTTATTTCAATATTTACAGTTCCATGTCCATAAGCCATAATTGCATCACTATTTCCCACATATACTGGCTTAGGTGAGTTGAATTAAGTCCACAAAATAATTTTTGTGCTTTGTCATGTGAGCTGATGCTCCACTGTTGGCAATCCACACTTCACTTTCTGGAACACCTTCCACAGTACACACAAAATCATCACCATCAACTTTTGGTTTGCTTTCTTTCTTCCAGAAGTCCTTGGCAAGATGACCCGGTTTACGACACACGTAACATTTCCTCTCGGGTTTCTTGAAAATTTTCTTCCTAGTAGCAACCAGGGCTGTGGAATTTGCTGACTTGGACGGTAGCCTCATTTCGATAAGTCGAAGTCTTTCAGTCAATTTATTGACTGATCTCTCCTCTATTGGTACCGACTCCCACACACTCTTAAACTCGAAGTATTCTGAGGGCAGTGTGAACATGATTCTGCTCATCAGCAGAAGATCCGGCTATGTTGTCTTAGCAACACGCCTTAGCTCATCATTTAACTCATTGAAGTTTCGCTGCAGCTTTGCAATATGGCTTACAATATCGTCCTCCAATTCTTTATCATTGTGGAAAAACTTCTCCATTAAACGATCCATCCGTTGCCCGGAGCTCTGTTCATACACCGACAGCAACTTTTCCCACACACAGTTAGCTGTGTCGCATATCGATGTCAATTCGGCGTGTTACTATCTTCCATATTGCCCTCAAGAATCAGTTGGGCAAGGGAGTCGTCCTTAATAAAAGCTTTCTGCGCTTTCACACATGTGCGGCAACCGCTTCAGATGAAGCATCGGCCGGTAAGCTTGGGCATTTCCGATCTCCACACACATGCACATCGTGATGTCGCAACAAAAGTTCGATTTGCCGCTTCCATTTGCTCCAGTTGGCAGCTCCTACAAGCTTTTCAATATGAGCTTTAAATTCCATCTCGGTCTGTACACGTGCTTAGGCCTAACAAAAACACGCGGTATTTTACTTATAATTAAAAAAAAAAACTTTTCACGAAAACACTTAACAAATTTTAGCGATTCCTGGGCCCATAACCTGTTGCAAGTACCCTATTCAGTAGGAATTAAAGATTTATTAAGTAAAAATTCTAAGCACGAAGCACACAGCAAGCATTACAGTAGAAAGGTAAACACTAAAGGTGTTGCCAGATGTTTAACTAGCAATATAACAAAACGATTACGATTAATTTGATTATTACAATAGAGCCTAGCACCGCGAAGACCCACCGTGCAGCGGGGGTGGATGAACGTTAAATATGTCGAGGCTCAAACGTCCACTCTTGGCAGCAATACTAGAGAAATAAATGATTCAGCTTCAACTGATTGATTTTCAAACACATGCGATTAAGCAAAGGAACATTGATTTTAATAATTATTTTTTAAATGTGAATTTTTTTCGAGATTTTTTTAGTTTTTAAACACTTTAATAGTAATATTTTATCAATGTCGATAACAATTTTTGCTTTTTGTGGGGAAAGTGATAAATTTCATTAAAAAATTACAACTTTTAATTTGGGGAATGAGTTTTCTTTTGTGTTTATGATAAAGTTGAAAATAATAAAAAAAAACCGAGGCGTTTTAACAGCATCTGCAAAATAAAAATAGTGATATTTTTATTTGACTTAAGAAACTTCCTTCATAAAATCGAATTTGTATAATTTCTTTCTTCAGAATCGTTACTTATTCCTACGAAATAATTATTTCTGCAGATTTCGTCACAAACTATTTTTGAAAATTGGTTATCATTACATCTGGGGGATATCATTGGAATATAAAGGCAGATTTTTAAATTTCTCACTCCCTCACAAAATTATAGTCATTTGTTGGGAGCATGGATGAAAACATTTGATACTTTATATTTACTCATTTAAACCTTTTACCTGTTTTATTAGTTATACGACGTAAATTTTTAATTTTAAATCTTCTATAACTTACCAATGCTTTTAAATATAACCAAATTTCTTAAAGTATCCGACTACAATCGGAACCGTGATTTTAAAAAAGTGCATAGTTGGATAATTATCATATTTAGTGTCACTTAGATTAGAATACTTGTATAAAGTTGTTTTAAGGACATTTTGACAAAAATTATTTAAGTACAATATTTTGGCAAAAAATTAACTTAGAACATTTTTTGAAAAAAAAATTATTCTTCTTTTATAAAAAATAATTCTAAAAATATATTTCGCTTATATAATGTAAAGACTTCTCCAGAGATTCTGAAATGGGATTTTTGGAAAAATTCACATTATTTACAGAGTTACTCCCAATTGAAGTAATTAGCAGCGTTTTTTCTTAAAATTGCTCCAGTCTGTTGTGTCGTAAAATATGGAGAAATGACCCACTTCTAAGTTATATATTTCAAAAATTATAGTTGCTCCTCTGTAGAGAGGTCTGAGCTATATACAGGTAAAAGATTATTATAATAGAAGCATTTTTCACAAAAGGAGAATGTTTTGAAAATGGGTCATTCTATGTTCATTTTTTGTCAAAATATTGTACTTAAATAATTTTTTATTGTAATACTATTCTTAAAATAATTTTATATACATTTTCTAATCTAAGTGACAATAAATATCACAAATATTATCCATTTACACTCTTTTGCAAAATCACGGTTTCGAACGTAGTCGGATACATTAAATGATACGGAAAAGTGAATAGAAAAGAAATACAAAAGCAATTTAATTTCAGTTAGCTTAAAATCATTACTCTAACTTATGGTATACAAAGAATAATAAATTAAAATAAGAATAAACACTTCGTAAGGTCACGGCTTTATAAAAAACAAGTGGAGCTCAAGCAGAGAGGTCATGGTCGAGAACTTGTAACTGGCTTTATCGTGTCGCAGGCTCGAAACCTAGAATCAATGGAGACTAGTCGTGCAAATAGAGCGGTGCACGTTAAATCTTTCGAAGGTTAAGTTTTCTCGTAGGCGTGATGTGAAAGTTTGGAGAGCGTGGTGCCAGTTCATATGCTCTCTTCGTCAAAAGTCTGTCGTTCAAAATTACGAGTTCCGTCGTCAATAACCCTCTTTTTGGTCCACATAGCCGCTGTAGCCGAGTGGTATAGGTATCGGATCGTGGCTGGCTTTGTCACGAATTCGAGCCTAGTACCACTAAAGACTCGCCGTGTAGGGCAGCGATGCACGCTAAATCTGTTGAGAGCTGAAACGTTCTCCCATAGGTGTGGTGTGTTAGTTAGGAGAGGGGGGTGCCAGCTCAGGTGTTGTCCACGTCACTTGACCATGGTTCAAAATTACGTGGTCCGTCGCCAAAAGCCCTCGTGTAACTGAACAGTGCGACCTTAATATTCACTCGCCAATGAGTGAAAACAAAGCTGATTCTATTTCAAAATGTAAGCGTTCACATATTTTTTTTTTTTAAAAAAAACGTTGTCTTCTCTCTTTTATTATGGATTTTTCTAAAGTATATGTTTAATCCAAGAGAAGCAACTTTGAAAGTTTTTGTTACATTCAAAAATTTGAACAGTTGTTGTTGTTATTAATGCCACCTGATCGGCAAAGGCCAGATCGAGGCCCACGAAATTCATCATGGCAAAGTGACGCCTGTGGTTAACCGCAGCTTTGAGCACCATACAGGTGACAGTATGATTTGGCTTTTTTCCCACCCCAATTTAGAGGGAGAACACTCTGGGGGCGGTCAGAGGCCTCCCACCTATCATCCCCTTCCACCAACCTCACGAGAGGACTTGCGGTTCGACGGCTATTTAGAGTACCCCCATGCCGCGCAGGCACTAGACATTTAAAAGCATCCATGTCTTCTCCGGGATTCGAACCCAGTCCTTATGGCACAGCAGTCAGCGTAGCTAACCACTATACCGGATGGGCGACAATTTGAACAGTTTATAGTCCAACGTTTCGTTGAATCTTTGATTATCTCTTTTTTTAAAATTCCTTTGAGAAAAAAAACTCTTTAATGAGTGTAAGTATTAAAAACAAATTATCTGTCTTGAAGATGGTTCAGAAAGGGATAAATGTAATTATTATTTTTCATCAAACCTAATTTAAAATCAAATAAAACTATCCATGATTTATTATTTTTAGATGTAATTTAATACATAGAGATTATTAAAATCTTTAATTTTGCATTAACAGTTGCAAGTATCATAAAATTTTGTACACTCTATAAAAAATTAATTAGTCTTGTAATTCTTCCTTATTTATTTAGAACTTAAAAATTATACACATATATATATATATAATATATATTCTGATAATATTTAAGATTTTGAGACCTCAAGAACAGTGTAAAGTGCAAATACACACGTTTGAAAAGGAAAATCAAGGTCGTAACAAACAATTATTTTACCCAATATATAACATACCGTTGTATACAATGCTTGCGCATCAGCGAATTAAATAAGCTTAGTCTAGAAGTTGTTGTGCGTTTCATCCTAGGATACACACGAAAGACGTGGGATAGATGAACAGAAACATACAATACAATTACAGAAGAATATAGACTATTACAGACGGTGACCCTAGCATAGAACAGAAGGGGTGCGCTGCTTTCCTTTCGAGACGAAAAGCCCATTTCAGGCGAAATCCCGCGTTCTCTTTCCCGAAGATACATCCATGCCTTATTCGGGATTCGAACCCGAACCTTCTTGATTACAAGCCAAGTGTCATAACCACCATACTGGGTGGGTACCTTAGACACGCCAGCCTATCATGCAGTATTTATTTAATCCTCAACAATAAGTACAAGAGGAGACTTGTAGAGTGTATGCATTTAACAATGAATTTTCAATACAGGCAGCTGTTATTTAATTGTTTATTTCGGTTTACAATGATGTAAAATAAAATTTTTGGCAAAAATGTTTCCTTGTCATGCAACAGATGAACATGACAATCACGAAATGTCAGAAATTTCGTTTTTTTCTGATGATAAAGACTCTAATTTATGTTGCAATGTGAAGCAAAGTGAGTGAGTGTGAAGGAGTGAGTGATTAACGTTGCACTGTCCCGCTACACGAGGGCTTTTGGCTACGGACCACGTAATTCTGAACCATGGTCAAGTGACATGGACGACACCTAAGCTGACACCCCCTCTCCTAACTACCACACCACACCTATGGGAGGACGTATCAGCTCTCAACAGATTTAGCGTGCATCGCTGCCCTACACGGCGGGTCTTTAGTGGTACTAGGCTCGAACTCGTGACAAAGCCAGCCACGATCCGATACCTATACCATTCGGCTACCGCGGCTATGTGAACCAAAACGAGGGTTATTGACGACGGAACTCGTAATTTTGAAAGACAGACTTTTGACGAAGAGAGCGTCTGAGCTGGCACCACTCTCTCCAAACTTTCACATCACGCCTACGAGAAAACTTAACCTTCGAAAGATTTAACGTGCACCGCTCTATTTGCAGGACTATTCTCCATTGCTTCTAGGTTTCGAACCTGCGACTCGAGAAAGCCAGTTACAAGTTCTCGACCATGACCTCTCTGCTTGTGCTCCTCTTGTTTTTTATCAAGCCGTCACCTTACGAAGTGTTTATTTTTATTTTAATTTATTATTCTTTGTATACCATAAGTTAGAGCAATGATTTTAAGCTAATTGAAATTAAATTGCTTTTGTATTTGTTTTCTATTCACTTTTCCGTACCATTTAAGGTATCAGCAACCACAAAGAAGACCACAGCAACGGGAGGACGTTTCAGCTCTCGACAGATTTAACGTGCATCGCTGCCCTACACGGCGAGTCTTCAGTGGTACTGGGCTCGAACTCATGACATGCCTTCCATGATCCGATACCTTGAACACTGGGCTACCACAGCCCTCTTTACTCATTGGCGTAGCTAGTCCTCAGAGGGCCAAGTATCACAATTTCCTGGGAGCCCTTATTTGGGGTCCTTTGACATTATATTTCTTGTTTACGTATTTTGCTGCTCCTGAAGCTTGGGGGCCCCGTATCGTTGATAAAGCTAATACGGTGCACGCGTGGTAGCTACGTTCCTGTATTTACTCAAACACTTTAAGTAAATTAGGCTTTTCTGGCACAATCGAAATTTGATCATACACCTCGGGGGGAAAATAATCTCTTAACATGGATAAAAATCCGGTAACGGTTATACATTTACGTGGAACCTTAGAGAAAACTCTTATCCACTTATCAGAATAAATTGAACAGAGAACAATTTGTTGAAGTTACATAAAAAATTAGAAAGCAGTCCACATTAAATGCAGCGTAACAACGCTGATGGAGGGGTGGGTGGGAAACCACTCTCCCAGTTGATTTAGTTTCTGTTTCGCCTTTATAGGAAAACGAAGAGAAAATGACGTCACATCTCCATGACAGCAAAGCCCGTCTTTCAACCGTCTGCCGCATCTCGACGGAACGAGGAGAGAAAAGGGTTTCTTTAATAACAAGGATTAAGAGATTAAATAATATTTTTAAGTCCGTTATACGTTACCTCGAAGATAACTGCGTGCGGTTATTGAAAGGATGTTTTAAATAACCACTTGGAAGAAAGTAAGAACAGGTAGAGGAGTTTAAAATAAGATCATGAGGGGTGAAGTTGCCATACTAAACGCGATCAAAAACTTACATGGCGCGGGTGGGGGGCGGAATAATTAGAGTGAGTGAAGTCTTGCAAAAGAAAACAACTAGTATAACAATAAAGCTCATAATTTTTTAATTCTTATCAAGACATTTTCTCATCTTTTTCAGGGGTGGGAAGTGTTGATACTATGATTAAGAACTGCTCTAGTTCTCTTAGAAGAGCTAGGAATAGAATTGTCGTAAGCCGGGATTTCCCGGATAGATTCATTTGAAATCTGTGGTAACCGGTTGAAGAAATTTTCTGATTTTTTTTTTTTTTTTTTTTTGATGAAATCAAGAAGCGGCGGAACATTAAGATATTTATGCAAAACTTCGTTCCTGACAAACCAAGGTGCGTTTGCTGCTCTACGCAGTTGAATGTTTTGAAAAGTGTGCAATTTTTTTCAGGTAAGTAACTGCCACCCCTGCCCAGATGGGAGAAGCGTACAGCATGATGGGGCGAAGAATGGCTTTGTATAAAAGAAACTTGTGCCTTAATGCGAGCTTGCTCTTGGGAGAAATCAAGCGATTTATAGAGTGCATCTCATTCCAGCCGCCTTTTGGTGGGTGGAACGGATGTGTTTAGCAAAGTTTAATTTAGTGTCAAGTATTAACCCTAGGTACTTATATTCAGTAACCCAGGGGACAGGCTGATTAAAAATGTTGACATGCGGGAAGTTTCCGATGCACCGCTGTCTAGTAAAGAGGAGGCATGCGCTTTTAGATGCATTAACCTTTATTTTCCAGTCGTTAAGCCAGGTTTCGAGTCGAATGACACAATTTTGTAGTCACTCAATGATATTGCAGTTATAAATGTTCTGAGTAAAAATGGCAGTGTTGTCCGCGAACATCGCTAAGTGGACTTCGGCAGCCTTGGGAATGTCGTTGATGTATAGATTAAAGAGCTTGGGTCCTAATAAAGATCCTTGTGGTACCCCACTGAGAATTGGACGCGGGGTGGAGAGACTATTTTCAACTCTTACCATAAATTCACGGGAGTTTAGGTAGGATCGTATAATTTTGATGACTTGTTCCGAAAACCCAAGTCGCACCATCTTGGTTAGCAAGCAATCATGCCAAATTTTGTCAAAGGCTTTGGCTATGTCCAAAAAAAGCATACCCGTGGCTTGGTTATTTTGAAAGCCGTGATGAATCAGCTCAGTAACTCTTAGTAACTGGGTTACTGTGGAGCATTGTGTGACAAAGCCATGCTGTTCAGGAATTATAATATTCCTGGCTATGCAGTGTTGATTAAGGCGATTCAAAAGAACAAATTCGTACGCTTTGCGCAAGCTACTGAGTAGCGAGATTGGACGGTAATTTTGAGGTCGAGTATCATCAGAATTGGATCTAAGTATGGGGACCACCACGGCAGTCTTCCAATTCTTAGGGAAATGACAGTTCTCCATCAATAGATTGAACAGCATGACAATAAAAAGAACAAATTTGAAGGGGAGATTTTTAAGGATGCGATTTGTAATTAAATCCAATCCAGGAGATTTATTGATCTTAAGTTTTTTAATATATTCCTGTACTTCCCCTGGTGTTTTTTCCAGGTCGGGACAGGTAGGAGCGTCCAGGAATCTTTTAATTTTCCTTTGTGTACGAGCTGTAAAACGGTCGTTTTCAGCTTCAGTGTTGGGTTCGAACTGCTTTTGAAGACTGTCAGCAATCACTTCCGCCTTCTCCAGAGGGTGATTTGCTACACTGCCAAGTGCACCCTTTAGGGGGGGGGGAATGTTTTGAGGTGGTTTTTTGAATAGGAAGATTTTCCTTCAAAGAGTGCCTGTCTCCGGCGTAAATGCCGCTATGCGAGATTACCAACGAGATTGGGAAAAGTGCCTGTCTTTTGTAACCTCACGACTGAGTATTCAGAACTCAGATTTCACTGCAGGATCTCTTGTACGTTGCCAAAATTTCTGAACACGATTTCTGTGGCGAATTTTAGCTTTAATTTCAGAGGGGAGTTTTAATGAGGTGTTGTTTAAATTTAGGTTTTAAAGCTTCTATAAGAGCTTCAGAGATATTTTCTCCAAGCCTTCTAATTGTAATTTCGTGGTCGCCATTGCTGGAGGAAGGTGGGATGGGGAGTGGTTTGTTATTTAAAAGAAATTTGAAGTTCTCCCAATTGGTGGAGAGTTGATCCGAAATTTTGATTAGAGCAGAGCCAGTATATAGAGTAAGAATGACCGGTAGATGATCCGATTCAAGATCATCTATAACTCTAATATCATGATTAAAGGGGATATTTTTAAGAACTGCTAGATCAATCATAGAATCTCTAGCACCCGGTCTAGAGCTAGCGTTGATATGTGTAGGAGTGTGTGGTGCTACAATCCTCACATTTGATTTATTATTAACAATTTTGCGGAGGGCATAGCCAAATGCATTTGATCTAGCGTTACTCCATGTACGATGCGCGGCATTTAAGTCTCCAGCAATGATAATATTTTGGCCAGAATTAAGAATTTTGAGAAAATCTTTATTAGGGAATTTTTTATTATTTTCCGGGGTGTTTCGAGCGTACGCTGAAACAATTCGAATAGGGGGGAAATTATTAAATTTAATTTCGATTGCGGTTGCTTCCATATAATGCAGAGAGTCGGTAATGGAGCTCTGTTATGATCGTAACTATTTTTGCAGTAAATAGCGGTACCTCCATCTGTTCGAGTACGCGGAAAATTATTTCTGTCGTCTTTATGAAGACGATAATTCGCAATAAGTGGATCTAGACCGGGTTGTAGTTTCGTTTCTTGAACTAACAACAGATCAGGGTTTGGTTCTGATACAAAGTCGCAGGCTTCACAAATTTTGGGTCGAAGTCCGTTCGCATTCCAGAAGCAAATCGACAAAGATTGCACGTTGAAATTGAATGTTAGGATGTGAGCATTGGGGCGTAATTGCGCCCTTGTACTATTGCTACGTAAGCTTCAAAAATTACGCAGGCTTTCTCGTTAGCATCATTTAGATTTTTTAGGGCAGGGAGAGCCTGCTAAAATGCCTTTGCTAGTAAATTTTGGTCTACTCCTGCATCATTGGAAATGTCCAGAACAGAACAGAATAGTGCCGAAGAATTTTGATCATTATTATTATTTATATTTTTCTTTGGTTGGTTTGCCGGAATTTGTCCCGAGACAACTTTGGAGTAAGGTAGTTTAGGGTCTGTGGAGACCGAAGTTGATTATTGTGTTTCAAATTTTGTGACGAGAGCATCACCTCCGGTGCAGTATTTTGATTCCTTTGATTAATGTTTTTGTTGGAGGGCTTCGGATTATTATTTTTAATATTCCCACTTTTGTTTTGATGTTTTGGAGCCTTTTTGCTTTTTGGAAACCGCGGACATTGCCTCCAATTAGCTGCGTGCTCTCCACCGCAATTTGCGCATTTGAGGGGAACCTCAAAATGCAAAGTACAGTCTTTTGCTTGATGGGGTCCTGCACATTTCAGACACTTCACTGGGAGGTAACAGACTTCTGAACTGTGGAAGAATCCCTGACAACGCCAACACTGGTTGGTCCGTCTATTACGGGATCCATCATCCGGTTCGAAAGCTACACGAGTACCGAACATATCTTCGTAATTGTAGATTGAGTCGGCATTTAGATCATTAATTAATTGAATGTAAATCAGTGGCATCGGGGCTTTGCTTTGGAATTAAACGAGAAATTTTGTGAATTTTGAAACCCTCCGACTCAATTTCTTTAACAACTTCAAGTTCGGTGGAAGTGGGAAGTCCTCTCAAAATGAGTTTGAGTGGTCTTTCCGATTTTAACATGAAGAATTTGAATGCGATTTGTTCGTGCTTGAAATATGTGGCAAAGCTTTCTATATTCCTCCTTGCTTTGGACAGTTATTCTCAGGAAACGCCCTGATAATTTGCTTTGAAGCGTGGAGGCAAGGCTATGAGCGAAAACCATATGGTCGGTCCAATCCGGATTTGGCTGGATAAAGAATGGCGGGATTTTAACCCTAGGAGCGACAGCCGCTTGCTCTCGGTATCAAATTCAATCTCCTCTACCTCCTCATAAGCGTTAGAAAGGATTATGGGAGGGGCTGATGGGGCAGAGCTATTTGGATGCGTTAAGATGGCGGCAGGGGAAGATTGATTGATTGATTGAATATTAACGTCGCACTGTTCAGCTACACGAGGGCTTTTGGGGACGGACCACGTAAGTTTGAACGATGGTCAAGTGACGTGGATGACACCTGAGCTGGCACCCCCTCTCCTAACTACCACACCACACCAACGGGAGGACGTTTCAGCTCTCGACAGATTTAACGTGCATCGCTGCCCTACACGGCGGGTCTTGGCGGCAGGGGAAGAAAGAAAAGGCTTGCCATTAGGATTAGCGGTCTGTTCCTTCGGTGATTATCTAAATCCATCCTCGTCAACAATCGCCCTTTTGCGGGTTTCCCTCTTGACAAGTGATTTGGGTACATTACTTGCATTGTCCGAAGTATTATTTTCGGTAGGAGCAGCTGCTTTCTTCCGATTTTAAGTGACCCTAGCAACTATTTTGTCTAGGGCCGCCTGGTTTGGCGGGATACTAAAAAGCGGGACATCTAGAGAGTCTCTAACGGCAATAAGTTTGTTGTAAATCAGTGGTTCTCAAACTTTAACTACTGGTGACCCGAATATCAATCATAATTTTTATCGCACCTCCCTAAAAATAATAATGTGTATTGAATGCGATAATAATGCACTTTTTGGCGTTAAAGCTACAATATGATCATAATTATAAACCGTACAAATTAAAAGATAAGTATTAAATTTTTTGTATATGTGTTACTTTTAAGTGTATATACACTGCTCAAAATAATTAAAGGATATTGCGGTTTTAAGTGGATCTTGTGGCTGGGAAACTTTTCAGCTGATTGATACATGGTCGACAGACGTAGTAGGTTATATGAGAAGAAATTACACATGTTTGGCAGAAAAAAATGCATTTTATTGCGCATTTGTGTACAAAACGAAAAAAAAAAACACAATTTGTGCATATGAGAAAAAAAGAACAAGAAAATGTGTTTTCTTCAAAGGAAATCATTTTCAGTAGGGGGTATGGTTTCCACGGACGGCCAGCAACGTTGAGCACCTTTGAGGCATGGAGTCAATGAGGCTATTAATCACAAGTTGGGGTATTTTGTCCCACTCTTCCAGAAGAGCTCTTTCCAGTTCTTGGAGAGTTTGTGGGGGTGGTTGGTGGCCAGCAACTCGTCTTCCTAGAGCGTTCCAAACATGCTCTATTTGATTTATGTCTGCAGAACTCGCTGACCATTCCATTCGTACGGTTCCTTCCTCGAATAGGAAATCTTCCACCAGGTTAGCACGATGTGGCCTGCAGTTATAGTCCATTAAAATGAAGTCATCTCCGATTGTTGCAGCGTAAGGGACTACAATAGGTCTGAGGATCTCATCACTATATCGGCGAGCAGTCAGAGGTCCATCTCGAATGATGTAGAGGTCTGTGCGCACATCAATGGAGATGCCACCATACACCAACACTCCCCCACCGCCAAATCTGTCACTTTCGTGTACGGACGCAGGATTATTCCTACAGCCACACTCCCTCCAGATGAAAATACGCCTATTATTCGGATGAACAGAAACACGAGACTCGTCAGAAAAAGAACTTTGCTCCATTCATTTCTCCTCGAGTTCACATTGTAACGTCGTGTGTAGCTATCCATCGATAAATAACGTTTACAGGCTAATATACAAACAAAGCAAAGTTTATTTTCTAACAATTTGTTAATGAAGTAATATAAATTCAGATTATATGCCAAGCCGGTGTAGTCAGTTCATATTCCATTCTCAACGCCACCGGCGTTCGTCGTCTTTTTCACTCCAATTCCGGACTCTGCCCTTTTCTTTCTCCGTCTCTCCTGTCTTCTCCTCTCGTCTCTTCTCCCGTTCTCCCTCTCTCTCTCTCTCCCGTCTTTTTCGTCTACCCTCCTTCTCCTTCCGTCCGTTCTCTCTCCCGGACTCTCCTTTTTCCCCCTGAAAAAGAACCCTTTTAAACACCAGGGGTGTGTTCACAACACGCCTCTCGTTCCTTCTCATTGGCAGGTCACAAAAGTCTCTCTTGACCTCCCTCGTCCTATTTGCGCATAACACGCCAAAACACACCCGAGCCGTCTGGCCTAAGGCGCCATAGTTCCTTGTCGAACATCTGGACACACTTGTCCATCACACACGCCACCTGTTCCTAGTCTCCCCTTCACACAACACTAGAAAAGACGACATGATTATTTTAAGATAGGCTTCGCCTATTGTCAATGGGGTGCCGAAATCTTAAGTCCATTATGGCGACCCGTCTGCTGTCTCCACTCCCTGAGTTCAGACAATAAACAATGGCCCCATGGCCACGTGCACTGGTCACTCCACAGCTGGTTGATCATAAAAATGCAGGGACAATCGATGACGTAGAACTTGTCCTTGACCAGCTGGTGAAACCATAAAACGTATTGTGAATCGAAAGAGGGGAATTCACAACCAACGACGCTGTCACAACTCCTTCCCCCTGAAAAGGTCCATTTCACTGGACTGCTCTGGCCTCAGTTTGGTTCAGTTCGTAACATTTCACACCAAAGGGATGTCTTATCAATGAGACCGATCAGGACAGCAATCCAAGAACACATACAATCACAAGTAAAATAAACAAATAAATCCAAAATTCTATAAAACTTACACTTTACAAAAAAACTTAAATTCCGAATCGTGGACAATTTTTTCCATTTCAAACAGTTACATCACACTTAAAAATTTAGGGTTTTAAAGAAACTAACTCAAATTATAATATTTCTATAATTTTAATACATCAATCGCTCATTCAATTGTGTTAAACATCTGTGAGCGTACACAGTCCGAAGAATTATTCATTCCCATCTACTTATTCCAATGGTGTTTCCAACGATATTAAATAAACAAAATAAACATTTATAAATTCCAAGCTTTGCAAAAAAATATTAAAAACCAAATTTTTAAATTAAGAAGTTTAAACTAAGACTTTTTAAATTTAATTAAATTATGGCTATCAGCAAGCATTATCACAACCCCATCATAACAGGTTATTCTCAATTCATGGCATTGTCTTCCATTACGTTAGTCATTGAGGAAACACTTTAATTGGGAATATAATTAACAAACCTCTCAGTAGCTCATGTAATGAATTTTCTAAATCTACATTGTCTACACGGAACAAACTTGCCCATGTCTCTAATTTACCTTTGGTCGGTCCGACCCAACCCTACTCAACCATTTTAACACAAAGTCTATTTTCTTTACACGGTTTTTCCAAATTTGTATCAGAATGTCTGTGTCGACCATTCGCGATACATCAATCTGCTCTAACAACCTCAAAATCAGAGTCGTTAAATTACATCCATCATAAGCACAAAACAACTTAAACCTCGATTTTTTAATAATGTACATGCCAACTGTCATAACGCATGTGGTGTGCTTCGGATAATTCATCAATAGAGAACGACGGAAATACCACTTCCATAAATCCAGTACAGTGACGCACGTTGCCACGTTGATCTTTCCTACCAATCTTTCCCTTTTTAACAAAAGATAAATCTCGGCTCGCGTCACCTGGTTCAAATTCCTATACTTCATACATTTGATACGCGGGTACGGGTATCGGTTCACTCTTCCTAACCAAACAACGGGCAGAGTACGATTTGACTGCCCTCTCCCGTTTAAACCTAAATCTAAAAGATACTCTGTATCCTCTCGTAGTGAATTAATTAACATCTGGGATAAACAACAAGTTTTGATTCTAAATGGCTTTCCTGTAACCAAATTAATATCCTTCTACCTTAAAACAATCGTCCCAGGATCTGGTAGAAACCTTTCTTTCTTTTTAGCGTTAATCATTCTTAAGTAGCTACTTCGATCAGGCGGTAATTTAAAATACACAATTGACTTTTCCTTAAATTATCCTGAAAACCAAAATCCATAAATAGTAATGCGACGTTGGTTTAACTTAAATTATTTAATTTATTCCCATTATATCCATTTTATAAAACCCAGGTTCTACTGACGTTGCATCGCATCATAGCTTAAGTTTAAACACTAAATCCTTTAAAGACAATAAAACAGTACACCAAACTAAAAGGTCGTTCTTTAAATTAACACTTAATTTATTTTTTGAATAACAATAAAATTAAATTTGAGTTAATGTACAAAGTGACGCATAACAAAATTCTACTTAGCTTTGAAAGAGGGGTGAAGGAAAAGGAGTGACATGTCGCCGCTCGGAGTCCCGCGGAGTCCAGTCCTGGATCTAAAATTGGAGAAGTTGATTCAGCCCTAAGTGTGTGTGAGAGAGAGCCTAATCGGGGGCATCCCGTTTTTATTCGGCGCCTAATTGCACCCATGTGCTAGAGCGGATTCTTTACTTTGTCCGCTTAATTTTCTTTCATTGGTCCAGAGTCAGCGTATGGTTACTGTGTCACTGTCAATGACATTTTTAAGCGCGGGAAATCCTACTGACACACCCCGATACCACGATATTTTATGGGTACAATGCCCCTTTCTAGGCGTGGGAACGTGTCACCCTTTGCTAGGGTTCACCCTCAGAGGTGGGGTAAGAGAGACGCATTCCACCAAATTCCGTTTCTTGTAAACAGCAAGAACAGGGCAAATGTAAAAATTGCAGTTGTAACTTTGGGGACCGGCGACCTCCCATCACTCCTCCCCTCCTTCAAATTAAAAACACACACAAAAAAACATGTAATCAATGCTAGGAGAGAGTTCGTTGTTAATGTCCAAGAGGGCTGCGGCTCGTCCGTGATGCCTGTAGTTTTTTCAAGAAGTCCGCGGCTCGTTCATGATGCCTGTAGTTTTATCAAGAAGTCCGCGGCTCGTCCATGATGCCTGTAGTTTTATCAAGAAGTCCGCGGCTCGTCCATGATGCCTGTAGTTTTATGAAGAAGTCCGCGGCTCGTCCGTGATGCCTGCAGTTTTATCGAGAAGTCCGCGGCTCGTCCATGATGCCTGTAGTTTGATGAAGAAGTCCGCGGCTCGTCCGTGATGCCTGTAGTTTTATCGGCGGTTGCACATCTCCAACGAAATCTGCTAAACTGCAAAATAAACTTTGTCTCCCAGGGAAACCATATTAGTAATGAAGCCAAAATTATTAAAAAAAAAACTTGGCCCTTTGTGACCGCCGTCGAAGACTCCAAGCACCAACCTTCCACTCCTCTCACCTCTCATAACATAAAAATAAGAATGTAAAAAAAATTTACAATCAATTTCCAAAGTTCCTACCCAATTCCGTGAGGGAAAAACAAATTAACTATCAACATCTACAATGACGTTCATGTACGAAGAGGAGAAAAAAAATTCACTGAATGGATCACCCAAACAATTTACAAAAACATCAAACACAGAATGACAAATAGAAATAATTAAACAATCACAAAGAATCGTGTGCCACTAAATAATAAAAAATTAAGACGAGTAACACATAAAAAAAAATTCAAAATTTCCGTATCTAACAACAGCGCTACTCACAATAACCACACATAGGAGCATTGAACAAAATACACTGATAAGAAATAAGTGCTAGTGAAAACATCTATATACAATTCAAGCGTGGCACCCAGAACAGACACCTCATAATCGTTTAACATCGAAATCTTGACACGGCTAATGTGAAGTGAATGTCCCAGACCACCAAAAAAAAATTACTAGCAGAACTCTTCACATACTCAAAGCATAAGAAATTGCAATGGTTCACTAAGAGCATTGATAACAATATTTCATGAAAATAATTAAGTAAAATTAAAATCTTTTTTAGAGATTGAAACGATGGGTGTGCATAGGTGGAGAAAAAAAATTTATAATCTCCGAGAATGCTTAATAGCCTAAGAAATTAAAAAAAATTCACTACAAGCATTGGTTACAAATGAGTTTTTTTTTGTAAAAAAAAATTAATGTAATTAATTCAGATTTGTAAATTAAAATTCTATGAATTAACGAGTCGTATAAATGATAAAAAAAAATTTTATAACCTCTAAGAATGCTGAGTAGCCTAAGGAATTTAAAAAAAAAATTCACTACGAGCATTGGTTACAATTTGAAATTAAAAAAAAATTTACTGTAATTAAATTTAGAATTGCAAACTATGAGTGTGCATTTGATCAGGATGCATCCCCAATGTGTACAAAGGCAAAAAAAAAAAAAAAAACATCCATTTCCTGCGATAGGACGATCGCCGGCAACCGCCAACACAAGAAACAGAATGCAGAATTAAGACTAAAAAAATTTTGCAAATCCGATTGTATAAGAAAATTTAAATTGATTAATACGAAAAAAAACTTAGAGACAGAAAAAAAATTCTCCTTCTACATTCAATACATTCGAATTTCCATTTGAGAAATGAATTCCAGAAATCACAAATGCAGTTGAAAATTTCAGAAAAAAAATAAAAACATAAAATTGATAATGCGACCCATGTGAGGCGACACATACAGAGTAAAGTAATTTAACTATAAAAGAAAATTATTGCAAGTGCTACACATAATTAAACATAAATTCCAAGATAAAAAAAATATCGCTTAACTAATCAACATAACTTTTTAACAATCAATGTAATACAATGTATCCAAGTCTAGATAATAAAAAAAAAACTCTCAAAATGTTTCACTATACGCGCAACAAATATACAAACACGAGAGAAAAAAAATCCTCGATTTACAACAATACCGATAACTCAATTCATTGAAAATCCTCTAATTAATAACTCAAATATAATTCTATAACACCAACCTAAAATTCTCAGTAACCTTAAAATGATTCCTCGATAATCCAAAAATGCCTTTACCTCAGATCGTTCGCATCTTATGCCTTAATAACACTAACTAAACTTATCGGCAACTTCCAAATAATCAATTGACTTCTCCACAATACCAATAACTAAAACCATCTATGCTCATCAACTTATGTACACAAAATCTCATATACCCAGTAACACCAACTAAACCCATCTGCAACTTCCAAATAATTAATCGACTTCTCTACAATACCAATAACTAAAACCCATCTTTGCTCATCAACTTATTTACAAAAATCTCACATAATCCTCAACTCGAACTTTCCTAGATGCATCTCAAAACATTATTAAATATACCACACAATCATTAATTCAACTTATCTATGTTCATCAACGTATTTACTCGAAACCGTACCAAATCCTTAACTCAAATTACCTTCTCTGCATCAAAACAACTTTCTCAATTATACCGTATAATTATATCAACTCAATTTCCTTTGCCCAAAATCCTTAAATCAAAATATCCTTCTGTACATCAAAGAACTTTCTCAAATAAACCGTATAAATATTTCAACTCAATCTTCTTTTGCCCAAAATCCTTAACTCAAAATAGCCTTCTCTCTACATCAAACAATTTTCTCAAATAAACCATATAACTTTCTTTTCAACTCAATTATCTATTTCCATAAAAAACAACTATCGAATAAACGTACTTTGAACGCAAACTTATCTATCTCCATAAAAAAAAACTTTCCCAATTCAACAAATTCATCAGTTTAAACTTTATCTATCTCCTTCAAATAACTTTCTCAAATATTCCACGAAATCCCTAACTCAAACTTAACAACTCCTTAAACAATTAGTGAAACAAAAAAAAATTCACACCCAATCCTCTTCCAACATTTTCAAACCAAAAAAAAATTCATCAATCTCGAATCTCAAACAGCAACAGCACCAATGTCCTAAAGTAAAGACAGGAAACAAGGGGGGAGAAAAAACGAAAACCCATTGGGAAAAAATTGCTGAGTTTCTTATCTCTGTTGCGACAGCAGGGGGCGAAGGGGAAATTCCTCCTAAGGCGCCGAGAGACCGACATCCAAAATTCCACCCCTGAACTGTGCTACCCGCGTGGAGGAGAGTTCCTGCGAAAAGGAGTAACCAACAAACAGAATTCCAATCAACAAGCAGTGTCTCGCCCTTGGCCGAATCGCGTGGGGGGGGATTACCGACGAAAAAAAAAGGTGTGGACGAAAGCTCTCCCACGTTTCCGAAACGAATGGACATAAAAAATGAAATTTAACAACACCATTATCTGACCAAAAAAAAACTTATTACCAAATAACAAAGCAGAAATACTATTAAAGTCCAAAACCACAAAAAAATTAAATCAACATCAACACTCAGTTCAATAATCTACCTTACCCACGCGCTAACATAAATCAACACATGTAAGCCTAGTATCAACGACAAAAAAAATACCATAACGACAGACCAAAACGTTAAAATTCCTAGTAAAATTTAGCACACAACCGAGACACAATGATTGACTGCACATTCATTTAACAACCGCAATTAATCTAAACCAACAGAAATACTATATCGACAAACAAAACCTTCAATTCCTAGTAAAGTTTAGCACGCGACCACAATTAATCTAAACCTTAAACATACAAAAAAAATTCCAAATCTCTAACAAAAAAAATAATTAAATCAGAGCATTGAAACACCTGACCGAAACACTAGAAAATTTTAAATTAAAATTAGCAATCTTATGACAGAACAAGGAGAACCCGAGCAAAACAAATTTAAGTTTCAACATGTATATAATTTCCAAAAGACCATAAAAATTAAAACGACCACCTCTATCCATCTCTTAACAAGCATAAATTCCAAAGATAGAAATTCAGTAATACACAGGCACTTAATATTAGTACACCAACACAATTTAGCAATAAAATTGATTCTAACAAAATGCCGCTACCAAAAAATTAATCTTCTATGCAAACTCAAAATTTAACCAGAAAGTACACAGTTATACACAATCAAATCAGCATAAACTAAGTTATTCAATAAAGGAACCCTTTGTATGAAAAAGTTATTAAAAATACTAGATAATAATCACAACACAAATTATGCAATAGATGAAAAAAGAAAATTTCAAATATGTATGTATCGTAACAACATTCAAATTTCATGACAGGTGTCCAGAGACCCCAAAATTTGATTTGTGTTGCAAGCATGGATTAAGGCTTAAAATTTATAAAATTAAAAATGACGTACATACATGATTCTCATAGCAAAAAAAATTGAATAACACTTGCATTACACAAAATTTTTTAATATATTGCATAAAACACACAGCATCAAAATATTTTATCCAGAGCTAAAATTGATATTAACCATATACAACATTATGTCATTTAAGCATCAAATAAAGACATGAAACAAACTGCATAAAAAAAATTGAGCTGAAATTCATTAAATAACAGGAATTCATTAAATAACTGGAATTCATTAAATAACTGAGTACAAAATTTGATCTCACTAAAACATAAAACATGACATAAAACAAGGTGCAACTATGAGACAGGTACCATTCAATGTGTGCTCTCGAATTGACGAAGCGTAAAAATTGTAAAAAAAAATTTCAGTCTCCTTCAAAAAATTTTAGCGCGGAAATGTATTAACGAGCCGAATTGCCTGCATGAGCCCTTAAATTATACCGTGGACTTGGAACAACACCCTCAACCTCCGTCTCGTCTGGTTGCAAATCATCTAAATTGTTCAAGTGCAAATATGAGAATCTCTTAATAAATGGAATCATCCGATTGACATGTGTGTTAAATCTTTTCCTCAATTGTTCTACATGTTGAACCCTATAATTAACATTAGAAAAACGCTCTATTACTCTGTAAGGACCTTCTAACTTAGGTCTGAGTTTTGGAGATAAATTAGATTTAATGTTAGGCGTCTTTATAAAACACAAGGACCCGATTTTGTAATCGTAATGATGTTGTTTTGTCGCTCTCGTACTCAAATCAACATGTGATGCCTCCTGATCTTTAGATTATTTAAAACTTTATTGAAAGTATGCTCCACACACACACACACACACACACACAAAGACGGTAAAAGTTTCTCTACATATTCATACTTATTTTGTGGTGTGTCGGAATTCCTTTCGTAAGTGTAAGATAATCGAATATCTCTGCCATGTTCTAGGAAAAAAGGCGATGTGTATGTAGCTTCATGGATCGCTGAATTTAATGCTAACATGGTGTGCAGGAGTTGCTCATCCCCATCGTTTGTGTTTTGTGAAATTTATGCCAGGATATTGGCTAGCGATTTTGATTGGGTTTCTCTACCCTACCGTTGACGTGAGCGGAATAACTTGATATGTGTCTTTTGTGAATACCCATGACTCTGCAAAATTCAACAAATTCGGAACTCTTAAAATATGTAGCGTTATCTACGACTAATTTATGTGGGCAACCCCTGTGTACAATGTAATTATCAAAGAAAGCTTTTGAAATCGTACTCGACCTAATATCCGGAAGTGGAACAATGTGAATGCATCTATCATAGATAAAACATAGCTCTCTCTCTCTCTCTATATATATATATATATACCTTTAGGCGTGGTTTTTAAAGGACCGAAAATATCCATATGGCACGTTTCTCCTGGTTCTTTACTTTGTTCTACTGGCTGATGGGGTGCTGGCGGAATTTTAAAGGCGTTTTTTCGAGATAAGCATATGGTGCAAGAACGAACAAAATTTTTAGTATCTTTGTACATATTCTGCCAAAAGAAGTTTTCGCTGAGTCGATGATATGTTTTAAAAAATTTAAGATGCCCTCCATATTCTGAATGAACAGATTCGAGAATTTTAGCTTTTAGACAATGTGGAATGCAAACTTGCTTTCTAGTCGTGTTAGACCTGGGTGATCTGGAGGGGCGCTTGGACAAATGACATAACAAACCTTCCCTATTAATAAAATAGTTGCTGATTTGTGGGCTAACGTCTTTTTGATCAATTTTTTGTATGATAGTGCTTAAAACAGAATCTTCATGTTGCATATTAATAAGATCTTTAGAGTCCGGTAAAGCTATTGTGATGTTGTTAATATAACGGGAAAGATGATCTGCGACTGAATTTAAGGATCCCCTGATGTAGTGTATGTCGTAATTAAATTCTTCCAGAGCCAATTTCCAACGCAAAATTTTGGAAGAGGGATTTTTATTAGAAAGAAATCCTGCAAGAGGCTTATGATCAGTAAAGACCTTAAATTTTCTGCCTAACAAGAAAGGTCTAAAAAATTTAATGCTGTATATATCGCGAAAAATTCCAAAACCGTTGCGTTATATTTAGATTGTGAGGAATTTAATTTCTTTGAAAAAAATATAAAGGTTTGACTTCAGAGTTAGGATATTTTTGTTCTAAAACTGCCCCTATGCCGCGAGATGAAGCGTCCGTTGTTATTTGTAACTCTGCGTTCTGGTCAGGTAGAGCCAAGACCAGTGGATTCAATATGGCTTTCTTAATATCATCAAATGCCTCCTGCGTTTCAGATGTCCACTCAAATGGAGTGTCTTTTCTCAATAGATTCGTTAAGGGAAGTGCACGTTTCGCGAAATTCTTAATATATCTCCTATAAAAATTACAACACCCTAAGAAAGATTTAATTTGTTTTTGATCCTTTGGAACTGGAAACTCGGAAACTCTTTGTTAAAAACTGACATTTACTCGGATTAAATTTTAAGTGAATTCTTTCAAAGCGTTCAAAAACCTTACCTAGTAGTTCAAAGTGTTCGTCTATGGTTTTAGTAAATAAAATAATATCGTCTATATAAACCAAGGCTCCGTTGTGTAATAAATCTCCAAGGACCTCCTGTGCAATTGATTGAAAAGCTTTAGGCGAGTTTTTTAAACCGAAACATAATCTGTTAAATTCATATTTGTCACCGTCGGGAGCAGAGAATGCCGTCTTATGCCTGTCTGCAAAGTGTAGTGGAATTTGATTAAATGCTGACTTCATGTCTAACGCCGAAAAATAGTTTGAACCCGAAATTTCATGTAAAATGTCGTCCAAAGTTGGAATAACGAAGTCTTGAGTCAAAGTTATTTCGTTAAGTTTCCGAAAATCTAAAACAAGGCGCCATTTTTCTTTTTGTTTGACAAACAAGGCCGGAGTATTATACTGAGAAATAGATTTCGAAATAATTCCCGCCTTTTCTAAATCTGTTATTTGACGTCGAAATTCGTTTCTTAAATTAAATGAAATTTTATAAATCGGACATTTAATGGGATAATCATGTTGTAGACTGATTCTATGATGCTCCGTAGCGGCTGCAGATAATTCTACCGTAGAGCGAGCGAAAGCACTTTTGTGCGAAATTAAAAGTTGAAATAATCTGTTTTTGATTTTGCTGTCCAAACCTGAAAGGTTGAAATCTTTCTCCGTGAGTGGGGGTAAAATATCTTGAGAAACGGGAAAATCAGAAGAAAAGTCTTCATAATTGTTGACAGTAATTATTTTCATGTTTTTGTTAAGGGTGATTATGTTATCTGAATCGTTTCTAATTTCTAGAATGGTGTCATTTGTCTGTGGATTAATATTAATTTGCGAATTAGTTAAATGAATGTTTTTTGTTTTTAGCTTTGCTGAACTCTGAATAGTGGCCAATGACGTCGAATTAAGTAATGTTTCAACATGTATACGAATATTTCTGACCGAATGGGGACCCACACAGGTTTTGTGTTTTAAAAATCCATGTATAAAGTTACTCTGGACAACACGCGGGGGGAGTGAATAACGGACAAGTGGAATTGAAAATTTATTAATTAACAAACGGTTTTTTCCCATATCTAAAACTGCATCCCATGATTTCAAAAAATCGTATTCCAAAATAGCGCAATAATTATCGTTAATCTCTTGCTTCGTTATAAAAAAAATATGTTGAAATTGAAATTCCCCCAATGACAATTGTATTTCATAGCAACCGATGATCTCTACCGTGTCTCCACTTACTGCTTTAATTTGAATTGAAACATTAAATTCCTTAAATTTTTCATTTTTTATTTGAGTGAAAAAAGAATTTGACATTAGAGAAACGTGTCAATTAAAATTCCTGTCACCTGTGTCAATTAAAATTCTGAATTTGTGATGTTTAACATTAGCCTTTATTATTGGTAGATCAAATATATTGTCTCGAGATTTAATAGGAGAAAACCGCTCCTCTACCAATTGTAAAACATCTAAATACGACTTTCTCCGCGGAAGTTTAAAGTATCGTTTCTGGTATAAAGTTGAAAACCCCTATTCCCAGAAGTTGTGTGTGTCCCTCTCACCGGATGCCTGGGGGCTGCGTAATTATCGCGAAAAGCCGATTCTTGGAAATGGACATGTCTCCCATCGAAGCCGGGTGACGTGAAACAGAAAAATCGCTAGCGGCGCTTCTCCGGGGGCTGGTAGTGGGCAGTGCGTTCATCCCGCTTGTTTTGTCTACACTCCGCTTGTCTATGTCCTTGAATGCCACAATAAAAGCATTTGAAAACATTCTCCCTTCTGTTAAAAGAATTCCCCCCTGATTTACGAGCTGTAACTGAAATGGCTTCCTGTAGACGCCCGACCCTTAAGTTGATTTCTTCCAATCTATCCGCTAATGCTGAAAGGACCGAATTTTCCGTTTGTGCGGGCGACAAACCGGATCTCTCGTCGTTAGCTATCTGATTCAATTTCATATTTTGCTCCTCGATCAACGCCGCGGTGATTGATTCATCTAAATTTAAAGGATCACGTAAAAGTACAAAACGACGTATGTCATTTCTCAAACCGCTTATGAAACGTGATTGTAATAATTGGTCGTTCGCGTTCCTCACCGCGGTGTTTTGAGCCGAATTTCCTGACTTGAATATCTGTGTTCCCAGTTTATTGATGCGTGCTGCGAATTCTTGTACGCTCTCAGAAGAACCCTGGATACATGATGAAAATAACTGTAGACGCGTTGACAGAGGGACAGCCTTCTCGAATCTTCCAATAAGAATTCTTGCGATATCGTTGTATTCTGTCAATTGACTGTGGGTTGGGTCGGATAAAAAAATTCCTCAGCTATTCCCGCTAATTTTAATTTCAGAATAGTAACTTTCTCGTCGTTTGACCACTTGCCTAAATTCGCAACATCATTTATTTTTTCTAAGAACCTACGTATTCCTAACGATTCACCTCCGTCGTACATTGGGATCAGATCAATTAGATTAAATTTCTCGGACGCCGTTTGCGTCAATAGGGGGTCTGATTGTCGTGTACGTGGCATGTTTTTTTTTTAAAAATTAAGAAAAAATTTCTAGCGAGATTAATTCGCAACGTAAACCGTTAAATTCTAATTAAAACAAAATTCTAGCACTCGTGCAGGGTAAAAGAAATTCATGAACTCCTAAATTTAATTAAAACTTAACTAATCGGCTCTCGCGTAAATACATGCATAGAGAGAAAAAAAGTTCACATCAATATTAAAAAGAAAAAAAATCAAAGAGCACCAGTACCTGCGACATTCGGCACCTTGCACACATTCTGCACCTTGCACCCTTCCTCTTACCAAAACTACAAGAAAAAAAATTCACAGTATCAAATTCGAGCAATATATAAAACATAATAGCACACGAGATAACAATTTGTTGTGGTGTGATCCATCAAGAAACGTTTACAAAGGATGTAATAAAAAATTTTTTTTCGACCGATCATCGGCACTAAATGATAGTACAAAGGAAAAAAAATTTAATATCCTGGTCACGGTACCATTATAATGCGACGTTGGTTTAACTTAAATTATTTAATTTATTCGCATTATATCCATTTTATAAAACCCAGGTTCTACTGACGTTGCATCGCATCATAGCTTAAGTTTAAACACTAAATCCTTTAAAGACAATAAAACAGTACACCAAACTAAAAGACCGTTCTTTAAATTAACACTTAATTTATTTTTTGAATAACAATAAAATTAAATTTGAGTTAATGTACAAAATGACGCATAACAAAATTCTACTTAGCTTTGAAAGAGGGGTGAAGGAAAAGGAGTGACATGTCGCCGCTCGTAGTCCCGCGGAGTCCAGTCCTGGATCTAAAATTGGAGAAGTTGATTCAGCCCTAAGTGTGTGTGAGAGAGAGCCTAATCGGGGGGCATCCCGTTTTTATTCGGCGCCTAATTGCACCCATGTGCTAGAGCGGATTCTTTACTTTGTCCGCTTAATTTTCTTTCATTGGTCCAGAGTCAGCGTATGGTTACTGTGTCACGGTCAATGACATTTTTAAGCGCGGGAAATCCTACTGACACACCCCGATACCACGATATTTTATGGGTACAATGCCCCTTTCTAGGCGTGGGAACGTGTCACCCTTTGCTAGGGTTCACCCTCAGAGGTGGGGTAAGAGAGACACATTCCACCAAATTCCGTTTCTTGTAAACAGCAAGAACAGGGCAAATGTAAAAATTGCAGTTGTAACTTTGGGGACCGGCGACCTCCCATCAATAGCTTTACCGAATTGAGAGTTTCCGGAATCTATTCCTTCTGAGCTCTTCTCCATAACCAAATTTGCCAATTCCGGCTTTCTACGGTACAATTTTATTAAATTAAGACGATAAATTGTACTGCGATCTTTTTTCCGCGTAAATCTATCTCGAAATTAAATTCTGAACCAATGTTAGACCTATTATCCGTCTCTAAATTATCCTTATAAATCACCCTTGGTTCTGAGAGAGGCAATCACATTGCTAACCCGTCTTCCAAGCCTTTCCGCACATCTGCTTTACACATGTTTTCTTTCCCCCCATTTAACTGCCCTGCTATCTTAGCTATTGTATGATTTCGAAAACTTTCACGATTCATTGTTAACTGCTTTTCACAACCCATTAACGTCCCAAGGGTATATTTTTCCTCGCAGATATTCTCACAAATCAATCCTTCAGGGTTCGCCACTCCCTTATATCTCTTTTCAATTCAAAAGAGTCACTCCAATATTATCCGGATGTAATACCCGCTGTGCACCCTTCGCCACAGCTTTGACCCTTCCTTCACATAACCCAGCCTTCTCATTTTCACTTCACAATTACTATTTCTATACACGTTGAATTCTTTCCCTCTTACTTCAGACGGGTGGGAAACGTTCGTCCATCTCACTGGGGGGGTCACAATTCTTTTCAAAATCACAAGACGTAGCGTTCTCCACGCTTTTATTAACTACCGGGTTAATTAAAGGCCTACACTTATTAACCGGTTCACTAACTTCTGTGGTACGATTTTCTGACAAAATACAAACATTTGCGAGATCGTTAATCCTATTCCCTGCCTTCAATTTATTTTCATTTAACTTATTTCTGAGTTGAACCCTCATTCTTTCTAACTCAAGTTCTCTAGCTAGTCTGCGTTCCTCGAATTCCTTAATTTCCTGTTTTTCACGTTCTTCCCATTTTTCCTCCAAAATACCCTCCAACAAACATTTAACTGACTCTTCGTCATAGTATTTACTTTGACGGATTCTTTTCTTGAATTCTATCTTGGGTAAAGTAATATCAATTTCTACCCTTAATTCCTTCGCAACCTCTAACAATACGTCTTTTCTTTCTCTTAACAGAAACGCCATAATGCACTAATACACACAAAATCAAATCTAAACTTAATCCTTACAAAAATTATACAAAGACTCAAGGTAACCTAACAATACACTAGACCTAGACTTAACTATATTTTACCCATATGCGCAAATCTAAACACAAATAAGCTACACATCAGTGTTCTCCAATTCAACAAGTATAACTACCGTATACTAAAAAAATTTCACAAATCTATAACCACAACAATACCCTTCTCAATACTGTGTCAACAAAACAAGTATAACTACTGTATACTACGCGCGCGCGCGCGTTTCACAAATCTATAACCACAACAATACCCTTCACAATACTGTGCCAACAAAACAAGTATAACTACTGTATACTAAGTTTCACAAATCTAAAACCACAACAATACTCTACACAATACTGTGCCAACAAAACAAGTATAACTACTGTATACTAAATTTTACCACACACAATCTAAAACCACAACACTAATATTGCACATTTATACACTTCATACAAAACTTAAAATCCTTCTAGTCTCTTATTGTTTACCAACTTTACCTAGTCTTTATATTCCTTATTTAAAACATTTTACATACAAAATCAATACTCAGTTGCTGCCCCGAAAATAATCTCAATGAAAAGACTCACCTTCAAATTTATAGAAGACACACAGGAACACTCAGGAATTCTGGCACTTGCAAAATACAGGCGGGCACACTTCATCATTAGCAGGAACGGGAGACACTTGCATCCAGCACTTCTCACAGCTGGGGACTCCAGGAATTAGGCGTCATTAAACTCGCTTCACCACAATCGCACACGGCTGGCATTTTTTTCTTCACTTGAAACTAAGGATTCGGGCATCTATTTACTTAAATGCCGGATCAACACCGCTGCCACCAATTTCATATATATATATTAGCTGTAACGTCGTGTGTAGCTATCCATCGATAAATAACGTTTACAGGCTAATATACAAACAAAGCAAAGTTTATTTGCTAACAATTTGTTAATGAAGTAATATAAATTCAGATTATATGCCAAGCCGGTGTAGTCAGTTCATATTCTATTCTCAACGCCACCGGCGTTCGTCGTCTTTTTCACTCCAATTCCGGACTCTGCCCTTTTCTTTCTCCGTCTCTCCTGTCTTCTCCTCTCGTCTCTTCTCCCGTTCTCCCTCTCTCTCTCCCGTCTTTTTCGTCTACCCTCCTTCTCCTTCCGTCCGTTCTCTCTCCCGGACTCTCCTTTTTTCCCTGAAAAAGAACCCTTTTAAACACCAGGGGTGTGTTCACAACACGTCCCTCGTTCCTTCTCATTGGCAGGTCACAAAAGTCTCTCTTGACCTCTCTCGTCCTATTTGCGCATAACACGCCAAAACACACCCGAGACGTCTGGCCTAAGGCGCCATAGTTCATTGTCGAACATCTGGACACACTTGTCCATCACGCCACCTGTTCCTAGTCTCCCCTTCACACAACACTAGAAAAGACGACATGATTATTTTAAGATAGGCTTCGCCTATTGTCAATGGGGCGCCGGCTCTACTTTACTATTATGGCGACCCGTCTGTCTCTCTTCACTCCCTGAGTTCAGACAATAAACAATGGCCTCATGGCCACGTGCACTGGTCATTCCACAGCTGGTGGATCATAAAAATGCAGGGACAATCGATGACGTCGTACTTGTCCTTAACCAGCTGGTGAAACCACAAAACCTATTGTGAATCGAAAGATGGGAATTCACAACCATCGACGATGTCACAACATGCTCTGTTGCCCACTCCCTGCGGTCGCGACGATGCCTTGATGTTAGTCTAACACATACCATCGGTCGGCGAGCATACAGACCTACACCATGGAGCCGGTTTCGGACAGTCTGAGTTGAAACCGTGGTGCCAATAGCCGAGCAAAGTGTTGTTGGAGAAGAGTAGCGTTCATATTTCGGTGTCTCCGAGCCGTTAACACTAAATAACGATCTTCATTGGGCGTTATTGCCCGTCTACGACCTTGTCCTGGTCTTCGGCGTGCACTTCCAGTCTCCAAGATACGGTTTCAGATCCTGGAAATCACACTTTGTGATACTCCAATAGCTTGCGCTACTTCGGCTTGAGTTTGGCCCCCTTCTAACCTACCAACAACTCTCCAAGCTTCTGAATCGGATAAATGACTTCGCTGAGACATCGTACTCATCGAAACAAAGCAGTCACTGAATGCCGATCATCTTTGTCTTCATTTCAGTTGAAAGTTACATTTCATTCGTTGCCGCTGAAGCGACGTTTTTGATGTCGAACTCAAAATTAGCATACTCCACAGTTTGAAAATCAGAAAAATTTGCATTTGTGATTGATTCTCTTCCATTTTCGGCAAAAAAATTTCGCTTATATCTTTAGTTTATATAAAACTTACAATATCTTTTAATTGTTTTGAGCAGTGTATATATATATTTACTTTTTAGTTCAATTCACTATAAAAGCGTGTTTTTTTAGTTTGTTTTTAAACTAGAACTTGTTTTATAATTATTTTTACTATCCACGATAAAAATTACAATTCCAGTGAATAATATAATTAAGAGAAAATATACTTATCCCTCCTCTCAAGGACTTTTTAATTTTTCTTTGATGATTTGAGAAAAAATCCAATAAAACTAAAGAAAATGTTCCAAATGTGCGTGTCCTTAATAAAGGACATAAATCACAGACACTTTTCGCTAATATAGAAACCTTATTTTCCAGTAAAACTGTCATATTTTGTTCACGTTTTGCTGTCGTTTGCTGATCTACAAATAAGCATTTTAAACTTTTTCTTCCTTGCGTCTTTTTGACAAGGCGAAGTGCTACATTTATGGCTTCATAGTTTTCTTGATAGAGTTCTTTAGGCAGTGTTTGAACATTTCAATTCAACTCAAACGTTTCATGTCTATCGCTTTTCTCATATTTACTTTCGCTATCCCGATTAATATGCATTATTTCATCAGGTTCTTCAATTGCTTGATCAATTTCATCATTCTTCAATAAAGAGATCACAAATACCCATTTTTTTATATTCTGCTCATTTACATTTATAAACCATAATAAGTTGTACAACACAACAATCAAAACACCGTTCGCCACTCTCAAAAAAGAGGCATACATGTGACAAATTCTTTTGAGTTTCCATTAAAACTGTCTAATAGGAGGATACCGTCAAGGTCATTGTTAACGAATAAACAGTTTTACCAGAATTTGGAGTGATTCAGCGCCTCATGCGACCGCTCCCATGTAAAAAGTGAATTCGATACAAAAACATCGATGCCATTTCTAGAAAAAATAGTGTAAAACTCATAAAATACATCTCATACAACTCATAAAATACATCTTGGCCAAATAATCCTCCAAAGTGCTCAATATGCTTATCCATATATCATAAAACTCATTTACATGGGGAAAAAAGCAACAGAAAAATATTATTTACAGCTTTCCTAAAAGAAAAGGAGACGGAGTTAAACATGCCAGTAAGTTTGAAGGTCAAAGAGATGATAATCAAAAGTAATATTCTAAGGGTTAAAAGAAACGTAATAAAAAAATCTCTCGTCGTGGGATTACAGCAAAGCAAACAAAATATCTTTTTTTATTTGGTTTTAGGATCAAAGATAGCTAATGAGCGTTTGAAAATGGAAAACCAGATGATATATATATATATCAGTGTAAATGTGTATTTTTTACTTTGTCAGAAAGCATTTTGTTTTACTTCATTCCAAAAAATAATTTTTAAGCCTTTTATATTTTAAATATGCTCGCGCCCCCCCAGTGGGTCGCGCCCCACAGTTTGAGAAACACTGGTTGTAAATGCTTTCGAGTTTGCCTTGGAAGTGGCTGTACTCGTCTCGGGTCGATGAAATAATGGCGCTTTTGCGAGCGCCGGCTGCGTAAGCCGCTCGGAGTTAGAGCAGCTCAGATATTGCCGCAGCATTGTCAGTGATAAATTCCTCGGTCAGCCGTTCACTGGATGGCACAGGAGGTGATTTGGTATTTTGTATTTGGTCATTGGAAGTGGCAGCTTCCTCTGGCAAAGTTTTATTTTCCATAATCAAAAAAAGAATGTCCGCGTTCCAAGTCGTAATCAGATGGGTCAAGGTAGTGTAGAAATTGTGTGCTCAGTCGCACACAGTAGAGTGTAGAAAGGCAGGAACGTCAGTATAGCTATAACGCTCGTATTCACCGCTAACCTAGCCCAGCGATGAAACCAGGAGTTAAGTAAACGGCAGTCAACACCAGGTTAGAACTTCAATTCACAGCGCTTTTTCGACCTCCAGTTACTTCACTCTGAGTTTCTTAACTTGGATTTACTGGTCGATTCCCATTGGTCGAAATAAACCCCGTGACTTCCGGCTGGAGCTACAATTTCTATCTTCGCCTCGTGCCAGCTTGTTTTTAACCTCGTGTATCGCTATCTGTTTAAAATGAATGCCAACAGAATTTATTTTATGCAGTACGAAAAAGAGTTGGTTGTTGGCTTTGATGAAGCCTCACTTACATATAATGGAATTTTCTGACTTTTCTGGTTTCCAGTTTTTCTAAAAAATCTAATTAAGTAACAGTAGAAACTTTCTGAATGGTATTCATCGTAAACTAAAAATCTATTCAAACTCAAACTACTTCAAAACTTGCACGAAAACGTAAACACTCGAAAAATTGCTTACTGCGCATGTGCGGTTAAAACTAACCCAGCTGTGACCCTGGGTAAGGATTTTTTAACTTGAACCAGAGTTAAGTTATTAACTTGCGATGGTGAATAACGTTTTCGGCGAAACCCCGGTTTCCTTCCTCTAACCGGCGGTCAGGTTAGTGGTGAATATTGACGTAAGTGACTTCCGCTCGAATCCAAACGCTTGCTAAAGCAAACTCGCCGGTTGACGCACGGCGAAGAGGTAAGCGAAGGCTTGCGGCAAGAAGAAAACAGGATTTCAGATGCCGATAAGCTTGAGGAAAACGACCTCACTTCGTGGAGGCTTAAGCTGAACTCTGGATAAAAATCCCTCTGTTAAGGTATCTGAATACGTTCAGAACTATGATTTTAAAAAAAGCGCATAGATGGATAATTTTCATATTTAGAGTCACTTAGATCAGAATACATGTAGAAAATTGTTTTAAGAACATTATGACAAAAAAAATATTTCAATACAATATTTTGGCAAAAAAGTAACTTAGATTAACCTATTTTCAAAACGTTCTCCTTTTACAAAAAATGCTTCTATTATAATAATATTTTGCTTGTATAAAGTAGACTTCTCCACAGAGTCTGAACTAGGATTTTTGAAAAATTCACATTATTTCAGAGTTACTACCAATTGAAATAATTATCAGTGTTTTTTTCTTAAAACTTATTTCCTCTGTTGTAGTAAAATATGGATAAATCCACTTCTAAGTTATGTATTTCAAAAATTCTAGTTCAGCCTTTGTACAAAGGTCTGAACTATATACAGGCACAAAATATTATTATAATAGAAGCATTTTCCATAAAAGGAGAATATTTTGAAAATTGGTCATTCTATGTTAATTTTTTGTCAAAATATTGTACTTAAATAATTTTTTATTGTAATACTATCCTAAAATTATTTTATATATACGTTTTCTAATCTAACTGACACTAAATATCATAAATATAACCCAATTAAAGGCTTTTGCAAAATCATGGTTTCGAACGTAGTCGGATACCTTAAGGGAATCTTTACACATTGCCCATCGCCTAATTTACGAAATCCTTACAAAGAGAAACGTGTGACTGTAAGCATAATCCCATGCTCGCGCTGATTTCAAAGCCGCGATAGTCAAGTGGTCGAGGTAACGGACTCGTACCTGACGTGTTATGAGTTTGAGTCCAGTACCACTGAAGACCCACCATGTAGGGGCACTATGCACGTTAAATCTGTCAAGAGCTCAAACGCGACCTCCGGTATTGAGTTGATGCATAATTATCAGGCATGCGTTTTTTCAACAAATTTTATTGAACAAAATCAATAACAATATCTGATAAAAACATGTTTAAACGATTATTCGAGAACGTAGTCGCCGTCTACTGCAATTACTGCTTCCCATTTTCCTTGGCAGATGGTCGATTCCACGAGCGCTTCCGTTCCACCACACACACCACATAGCCTTCTTACAGTGGACATGTTTTGGTATTCCTGTGGGAGAAACACTTGGCGAAACGTAAGCCTTCTTTCTTTTGACGTTTTTGAAGAGAAGGCATGACTCATCCCCAGTGACAAGATTCTTCAAAAGTGGTGTTTGCTCGTTTCGCTGCAGTAACTCGGTGAAAATTCGAACGCAATCTGATCTGTTGTGGTCGGAGCTCATGGGAGACCCATCCAGCTATTTTCCACACTTTTCCAAGCTTTTTGAGGCGACGAACGACGAAGGATTGATTGACATTCAAGTCTTCAGCCATCATTCGTGTTTTTAGGCTCTCGTCTTCTTCCACGGCTGCCAGAAGAGCCTGATCGTCGAAATCCGATGACCGACCTATTCCTGGCTTATCCTCGAAGCTAGTATCAGCTAATATGAAACGCGCAAACCACTCCCTACACTGACTTTCGCTGATTGTTCCTTTGCTAAAAAGTTCGTTGAGATCGCGAAATGACTGTGCTGATTTCCCTCCTTTCTCGATTGATTGATTGATTGAATATTAACGTCGCACTGTTCAGCTACACGAGGGCTTTTGGCGACGGACCACGTAATTGTGAACCATGGTCAAGTGACGTGGACGACACCAAAGCTGGCACCCCCTCTCCTAACTACCACACCAACGGGAGGACGTTTCAGCTCTCGACAGATTTAACGTGCATCGCTGCCCTACACGGTGGGCCTTTAGTGGTACTGGGCTCGAACTCGTGACATGACAAGCCACGATCCGATACCTATACCACTCGGCTACCGCGGCCACCCCTCCTTTCTCGAAGTGGTAGAGCATAATGTGGCGAATATGACTATGGTTTTCGACACGCATTTTTCTAAAACAATAGAAAAGGTTATTTTTATACAAAAATAATAAACAAAGCGCTGCTTTTCACTGATGAAAACGCGCTGATATAAACGCCGGATAATTATCAATCAACCCAATAATTAGGAGAGAGAGGAGAGAGCCTGCTCAGATTTCGTCCTCGTTACTTGACCATGGTTCAAAATTACGTGGTCCGTCACCAAAAGCCCTCGTGTAGCTGAACAGTGCGACGTTAATATTCAATCAAACTCCACCAAGGCCTGCTACTTTCCCAGGTCCAGTACCACTAAAGATCCGCCGTGTAGGGGAAGCGATGCACATTAAATGTGTCGAGAAATGAAACGTCCTCCCATTGCTGTGGTGTGATAGTTAGGAGAGGGGATGTCTGCTCAGGTGTCGTCCACGTCACTTGACCATGGTTCAAAATTACATGGACCGTCGCCAAAAAGCCCTCGTGTAGCTGAACAGTGCGACGTTGAAATATTCACTCACTCACGCTACTTCCCCAGAAAAGATTACTTATATGATATGGCATGGAGGCTTGCTTTGTGAGCCATATGCCCATCGACAACAGTAAGCATAATTCTGTACTCGCACTGATTTCAGTATCTGGTGGATACGCATTTTGTTCACTTCCCGTTGCTCTATAAATAAAAACTGCCAAAGCTGGCAAGTAAAGAGTGTTTTTTCCAGGTATAGAAGTTTAAGTTGGCGTTACTTTCCAAGATGGCGACCGATTTAATAGCTTTCAAGTGATTTATTCTCAGTTTGGTTTGGCAATTCATCATGAATAGACTCAAGCCTGAACAACGCTTTCAAAATGTACAATTTTATTTCGAAAATAATGGTTCTGTGCGGAAAACGTATCGCGCACTACGTCCATTTTATCGCCGACAAAATCGTCCATCAGAGCAGTTAATTCGATTAACCATGGAACGTTTTCGCACCACGTTTACTCTAATTGATAACTCGCATCCCAGACACGCTGTACGGTGCGTACAGAAGAAGCTATTGCTACTGTAGAGCGTAGCATTGAGGAAGACCCGAATGAGTCCATCCACCATCGAGCACAGGAGTTGGATCTGTGTCCATCCACTTTATGGAAGATTTTGCGGAAGGATCTTGGTTTGTGTGCTTGCCAAATCCAAATCGTGCAAGAATTGAAGCCAAACGATCATCAATCAAGGCGTAGATTCGTCGAATGGGCCCAAAACGAGATTGCCGTTGTTCCCGATTTTCATAAGCGAATTTTGTTTAGAGATGAAGCGCACTTCTGGTTGAATGGCTACGTCAACAAACAAAACTGCCGCATTTGGAGTGAAGCTAATCCACAAGTGTATGTCGAAACACCGGTACATCCAGAAAAACTGACTGTTTGGTACGCTTTATGGGCTGGTGGAATCCTTCTTAAAAAACGATGAAGGCCACAACGTTACAGTCAATGGTGATCGGTATAGAGCCATGATTACTAACGTGTATTTTTTTCATTCCTGAATTGAACAATCAAGATGTCCAGGAGCTGTGGTTCCAACAAGACGGCGCAACATGTCACACAGCTCGTGCCACAATCGATTTATTGAAAGACACGTTTGGAGATCGCCTAATTTCACGTTTTGGACCTGTGAATTGGCCTCCAAGATCTTGTGATTTAACACCACTAGACTGTTTTCTGTAAGGCTATGTAAAGTCATTGGTCAACCGAGACAAACCCGATCAGACAAACCTGAGCGCTCGTTACCGGCAATTTCGTTTAATTTTAAATTTTGTTCTTCAATAAGTGCTGCGTTAATTGATTCCTCGAGTGTCATTTAGGATCTCGTGCCAAAAACAAATATCCGAATGTCGTTTTTAGACCGCTAATAAAACGTCATTGTAACAATTGATCATTAGCATTATATATATATATATATATATATATATATATATATATATATATATATATATATATATATATATATATATATATATATATATATAATATATATATATATATACGCACTGCTGTAGTTTGGACGGAATACCCGGATTGAAAAATCTGTGTACCCAATTTTTAATACGTGCCTACATGAGCGAATTCGTACTGTACACTTTCGGACACACCCAGTAGACATGAAGAAAACAATTGCAATCTTGTGGACAAGGGAACGGTCCTTTCGAATCTTGAACTGAGAGCTTGTGCAATATCATCAAAATTAGTTAATTGACTGTTACTTGGATCAGACAAAAATTCTCAAAGCATTCGGCTATTCCCGATCATTTTAATTTAAGAATCGTAACTTTTTCAGCGTTGGACCATTTGCCCAATTCTGTAACATCATTAATTTTACTATGAAATCTACGGATTCCAAGCGATTCACTGCCTTCGTAAGTAGGAATTAACTCTAACAGATTGAATTTATCAGACGCTGGCTGAGCCAAAGGGGCTCACCTTGTCACGTTCGTGGCATTATGTTTAATAATAAGTGAAATAAAAATTCGAATGAGAGAGAATGCGACAATTTATTAATATTATTAATTCAATTTCTTTTTTTTTAAAAAAACTTGTTTTTTTGAAGTTCAAAACTTAAATCGGAAGGCGGAGAAAAAAATTAAATTCTAGCATTCATGCAAAAAAAAAAACGGAAAATTAAACACTATCTTATTTATTAATGAAATAACTATATATTATAAATTGTCGCATAGCTACACATATCAAAATAAAATGTTAAATTGACATACTGACAAAATGAAAATTTAATTCGGTACCTGTAAAATTATTGAAGTTCCATCAGAGTAGAAGAATCCTTCACAATGAGTTCTGACCGCAAAAGTAAAGTTTACACTATTGATACAACCACATATCTAAAAAAATTACTGCGTATTTTTTTAATTTCTAAATAAAAAAACAATATATAACGTATAAATGATCATAATAAAAAACATTGAAGTCAGATTTAAACATAATGGTACATAGTAAAGAAATTGCTAAATGTTTTACAGTTGACAAAGATTATTATTGGGTGACCCCAAATCTCATCTAAATTAAGCGCGTGAGAGAGAAAGAAATAAAACATAGTTCACAGCACCAAATGGTGCAAAGAAAACATTTCGATGGCTGGTCACGGCACCAAATGATGCGACGCTATTTTAACTTCTTTAATTTCTAAATTGTGAACCCAGTTTCCTTATTTCACATCGCATCATGACCATAGTTAAAATAAACAAGAATCTATAATTTAACAGTAAAATAAACAGGAATCAATAATTTAACAGAACGAACTTTTAACATTTAAGATAAATTTATTTTAAGCACACGTATAGAGGATTTTTGCTTCTACAACAAGATCAAAAATAATTAAACTTAGCTTGAGAGAGAGAGAGGGTGCAGGGGGATGGACATGAGTAGATAAGAAAAGCCGATTCTGCTGTAAAGGCGGTGCAGGCGGTCGACGGCGGCACAGAGTTGAGTTGTTTCATTCCTGCTGCTGAGTTGAGTTGTTTTTCTCCTGTTGAGTTGAGTTGTTTCGTTCATGCTGCCGAGTTGAATTGTTTTCCTCCCTGATGAGTTGAGTTGTTTTTCTCCTGCAATGGTTTTGATTTTTTCAAGTTGAGGGGGCGAGTTGAATTGTTTTCTCCTACAGCTAAGTTGAGTTGTTTTTAAAAAATGTGCACAAAAATGGAAGTATGGAAATGTTGAACGTGCTCATGGCGCCACCTATTGATTGTAATATACACTAATTATAGATTTTAAAATGATGGAAGTAAATAACGCTAAAATAAAAAAATCCAGATTCAAACTCACGGCCTCAGATCAAAATGTCTCCACAGGACAGTAGTTTTCAGTTACGCTAACCATTATCCTATGAAGGCATACAGACCTGAAGAAAACTTATGTTTATAATCTCATGAATTTAATTTTGCAGGCGAAGCAGATGGCGACGTGTTTTAAAATCATTTTCTTAATTAAAATGAAATTAAAAAAAAATATTTAATTTATATTATTTTAATAATTTGTAAATTTTAATTCAGTATAATGATTACATTACATACACACACAGTAAAGATACAAAGTAAATTGATTATTCAGAAAAATTTGCCGTAGTATACTCGTCATCAGCGTGAACGGGTTACGATTTAGCTTGTTATAGCTCTTGTCTGATCTTGATTCTACAAGACGGCTTTTCCAGGCGAAGCAGATGCCGACGTGTTTTAAAATAATTTTCTTAATTAAAATGAAATAAAAAAATATTTAATTTATATTATTTTAGTAATTTGTAAATTTTAATTCAATATAATGATTACACACACACAGTAAAGATATAAAGTAAATTGTTTATTCAGAAATCAACATCTTGCATTGCGTTTTACATTACAATCGTATATTTACATTACAGGAGAACAACTTGTAAAATTTATTTCAGTATAATGATTACACATGTACAGTAAAAATACAAAGTAAGTTGTTTATTTACAAAAACAGCATTCCATTTTACATTACAATCAATTATTTACACACAAAAAAATCACATTATTGGATTTTATGTCCTACAGCTCACACTGAATAGGTCTAAATTCATCAACAACCAATGACCATGGGCAAGAGTAGTAATGCAATCACCATTAATAAACCTTTTGTCATCTTTATATGACAGAGCAAGTTTGTTTTGCTTTATTGAATGTAATGAATGAAATTTGGATCTAATTAAGTTCATGTCAACATATTTTATTTTTTTCATTAAAAAGACAGGCTTTGTAATCCTCAAATGTTATTTTATTTTTTATAGTTTGTCTTTTAATGCCTTTTAACCGCTTTTAAATCTTATTGTTTGTTTTGTAGGCATACATTTTCGATTTTAATCCTACATATTATGTCATAATATTTCCCTTATTTTCATCCTTCATTTTCCCGATGACTTTTTTGTTAACAAGAGGTAAATTATAAATGTTGTTTTCATCATAGTCTGAAGTATCATATAAGTTAATATCATCTTTCATATCACTATAAAAATCATCAGTTTTTATTTCATATATAAAAGAATCGGTGTCTGTATACATGAGCCTTACTTTTGAGTCATAACGGTGCTTCATGTACTCATAGTGAAAAGAATACATTAGAACTTTTGATATATCTAAAATTACCATTCCTACCTGTATTGGTTTGAAAAATTTGATTTGGGTTTTTTTAGATGGACGGCCATTAAGTTTTCAGAAAATATTGTGCGTCGATTAAAATTTGATTTCCCTATTAACTTTGGAGCCTCTCTTCTGTTGAACATAAACGTATATCTACTCTTCTTCTTACATTTTCCATCGTTTTCCCGAAAATGCTATTATTCATTAGTTTGTAATAATCCTTTTGAAAGTCATTTACAGATTTGGTTCTTAATTTAGTATTATAATCTATGTAATTTTTAAGCTAAGGAGATTGAAAAAATTTTAAAACGCGATGAATTTTTTTTGAAGACTAACCCTAATTTTAAATATAGCTTTAAATTAGAATAATGGAGAACATATTTTGTTTTTGGTTCCAAAGTAGTTAAAAGTCTAGGCTCTTTATAATTAGGTGGGGGCTTATTTTCAGGGGCAAGGGGAAAGTCTGAACGTTTGTCATGCAAATCGGAAGGATATTCAAGATCTACTTCCAAGATGTAACCTACATCGGATTCATTTGATAAATTTAAAATATCCTGTTCAGCCAAATTGTTATCACTCCAAACAAAATCTTTTACGGGTAGATATTTACTCATTGCATAACCGTACAAATTATTTGCGTCAAGATACATTAAATATTTTATCTCATCATCTGGGTTAAAATTAGACATATATCTGTTGTTAGTTATAGCATAACGATTGCAACACTGACTTATACCTCCTCTTACACCCTTTTCTATAAAAAGAAGCATCTCGTAATCTGTGAAAAGTTCGATAGCTACTTTAGTATGTAATAATATAGCATCCCATGATAAAGCTGGGGTGGTAAAATACCAACAGGGGTCCAGTTTATAAGTTTGCATGCATATTTTCCGAAAGTTTTCAAAGAGATCTGTTAACAATAGAACATCTGTTTTTACATATAGATCACAGTATTCACCAAGATTATTTAAATGAAATTCATTAAATACTTTACATGCATGATTATAATCCTCTACACTTATAGCCTCCTCATTTAGTTTATTGTAAAATTTGCTAATAGGTGGTAAACAAGAATCTTTACACTTTTCAAAACTATAAAAATAATCATACGGAAAAACTCCTTTTCTTAAAAGTAAATCTATTTTTTCTGAATCAAAAAATAGTGTTTCATATATTTAAATTCATCTTTTTTTTAGTGTTTTTATCAAATTTCCCAAACTAGAAGACATGAATTTGAAAGAATCTAAAAGCCTTAACTGAAAATCATTTGAAATATTTTTACTGAAGGAAATATATTTTTCTTTGGTGTTAGGAATTAAATTAATTTGTTTTTCATCATATCCTAAGTCATTAATAAAAATATGGGCGTCATATCTTGAAAGATTATGGAAGAAAACAGGCAAAAATTTGGGGGTTTTCATTGCTAAATTACAACTATTACAACAAGGGACATTAAATTTTTGAGTAACATGATTATGATCCCTAACCTTGATATTGTTTTCGTGAAAGGTTTTAGCACAAGCATAACAATTATTAGCAATATCATACAATTGCTTTTCTGATTCAGTAAGAGGTAATAACGGTTTTGGTTTTTGTAAATATTATCAATTTCTATATTGCATCTTTTCTAACTTTTCAATAAAAATTTTGGGGGCATCAATACCTCTATATACTACTGGACCTTTATAATGCCCCCTTGATAACTGATAAAATAACAAAAACCTATTGGGACATGTTTTTCATAAATATTTGTAAAGGAAAAGTTTGGATTAGGACAGCAAGTATCAGTTTTCCTAGTTACACACTCGAAATCCGCACATACAACAAAAGGTACTTTTAAACAATGTTGAAAATTTTTAAATTTTAAAAACTTACTTGTTTCTGACGGCATTACTACCCTTGCAGGACTTTTTATGTATACACATCTCATTGTGCTGAAGAAGTTTGTATTCTGTTTGGAAAGCACTTAAACATCTTTTACATATAAATGTTTTATGTTGATGTTTTGAGAGTTGCTTCGAAACAAGTCGAGATAAGCTTTTTAATGAAACAATAATATCCAAATTCTCAATTTTTTACGTAAAGCAAATCTATGTTTCTCACACACTATATCACTAATGAGGAGAGGAAATATTTTTAATTCTTCAAAAGATTAAATGTTTATTCCTATATCGTTCATTTGTGAAAATTTTTTCACCTCGTTAAGCGGTGTTGGAAAAGATTTTCCATCAAAGTTCAGCTTATTTAGGTGGGGGACATAACTTGACGTTTTGTTGGGGTTGCTGGTATTGAGGTAAAGAGCTGCGAGAATAGACCACATGAAACACTGAGAGTCCTTTTTATTGATGACATTGATGATTGCCTTTGTTTCAGCGATCTGCATCGGCACCTCGATGAAGGATGATGAACCTCTGAATGGAGAATAACGGTTCGTGCGGACTTCGAGTCTTAAGATTTCGTTCAGTGTCCACCCCGAGTCTCTACCTTCAAAATCCTCACTTTCTTTCGCTATTTTCTCAGACATGTCGTCATAAAGTCTGGCGAGATTAGTTTCTTGTAATCCTTCATTATTCAGCGTTTTGAATTCTACGTTCTTTATCATTTTTCCAGCATCTGTCACTTTCGAGTAAATGCAATGAACCCATTTACTCACTTTCAAGGCTTTGTAAATTTCCAGTTCATTGTAAAAAATAAAGATTGTCTCTTCTTTTCTTAAGAGTAGAAACTCTTTTATCCCCAGTGAACTATCGTTATTAGGAAGATTAAAAGTTTTATATGCTTTTTTGAAAAGCACTCTCGTTCTCTTTTGGTGGTAAGAAGATATTTTCTGGATCAGCCGTAAAGTTTTCAGCAGATGTGGACAACTGTGTTTTCTTTTTTTTACTTGATACAGACAAATACACTCTCTTTCTTTTTTCCCCTGCTTCTTTCTCCAACTTTCTTTCGCATCTTTTATTGTTCAAATGTTTCAATAAGTTGTCTTTACGGGTAAAGGATGTATCGCAAAATTTACAAATAATTTTCTCGGTTGAATGCACAGAGTCTTTGTGCCTTTTTAAATCACTTTCTCGAACGAAATTTTTACTACAGTCCGCTCATTGAAGGACAGCATTTTTTCGTGAACTTGTAATGTATGGCGTTTTAAAATATAGTTCGTAACGAAGTTTTTTCCACAAATATTACAAGTGTACATAATGTAGACGTAGAACTTATAGAACATTGCTAAACATACACACAAACACTACTAAATCAGCAATCAAATTTTGTGTTCTGCTACCCTGTGACGATCAGGCGCAATACATAGATTCGATAGAGCAAATTGAATGGATATCTCCCACCAACCTGTTTTAAACTCCAGGGTTGGGTCCACTACACACCCCTCGTCATTTCTCATTGATCGGCCCAGCAGAAATCTGCACACGGCTCTCAGACTCATTAGCGTCCCTATTGGCGCGAATCTGACAATAGCGCTCTCTGACCCCCTCACACTCACTGGCGACACAAGGTCCACCCGAACACCTGGTCCCCTTACCACCCACCGTTTTGAGGCAACGATGTATGGAGTCAGACGAATAAGGTCAAATGATGAACAGTGGGGTTTCGTCCAGCCCTTTAAGACTACAGATCCACTGACATCGAAGACCAGAATCCCAACAATGAACAATGATGCCCAAGGCCATATGCTCTGTCCCTAACCCCACCTGCTCTAATCCATCAAACTAGACATGTATGGGGGGTTGATCGTGTCGATGCGACGTCGTTACAATACTATGAGCAAATATTCTACTGAATATATATCACGATCTCACTTTTATCTGGTAACGAATCAAGACAGGAAAATACAGGATACAATAGATATGATTACGGACAGGGAAAGAATTTATGAATTTTCCTTTCGTTATCACACAAAATGAAATTTATAGAATTAAGTGACTCGTAGTATAAATAGCAACATCATTCATAAAATTATTTAGTTTAATCATGGACTCTCTCAAATTAACTCATCCATTTACTTTAATCTTGGCTGGGCCATCTGGTAGTGGTAAAAGTCAGTTCGTTAAAAAATTAATCGAATATAAAATGATTAAACCTTTTCCTAAAAAAATAAGTTGGTGTTATGGAGTTTACCAAGCGTTGTATGAAGAAATGCCGAATATTTACATTCATGAAGTTATCCCCTCTAATTTGCACCAGTATTCGGATGCGTTAATTGTTATAGACGATCTTATGGGTGAGTTAGGAAATGATCCCCAATTAACAAAATTATTTGTAAAATTTTCGCATCACAAAAATTTAAGTATAATTTTTGTGGTACGAGAATATTTTTCATAAAGGGAAAGAAATTAGAGAAATTTCCTTAAACGCTCATTATCTTGTATTATTTAAAAATCGAAGAGATCAATCCCAAACTACACATTTAGGTCGCCAATTGTATCCTCGTAAAGTGAAATTTTTTCAAGAATGTTACGCAGATGCCACATCAAAACCGTACGGATACTTAGTTATTGATTTAAAACCTGAAACTGATGAATCCTTGCGTGTGCGCATAGGTATGTTTCCTTGAGATGTTTTTTTATGTATATCAACCTCGATAACACATTACTTTGAAGCAAATAAATAGATTCAAATTGCTCAGTGAATATTTATTAGTTCACAAGATGCCGGTGTGTTCTGAACAAACTTTAGAGCTCTTAGAACTAATTTCTAAAACCAAAAACCCAAAATCTATTTTGAAAAAGTGTTCAAAGAAAGAAATAAAAACTTTGTGCGAGTGTGTGCTGAATGTTTTATGTGGTAACATATCATTGACTAAAATAAAAAATATCGCTTATCTCCCTATAAAAAAGCTTAAGAAAGCTTTCTAACAAAAAACACCTCTTTACGAGAAAAAGAAAATTTTAATTCAAAAAGGAGAAGGATTCCTATCTATTTTATTACCTGCGACTATTTCTGTCATCAGTTCTTTAATTCAAAATGGAATTTAACAAAAAAATTGTACTGGTACCCGAAGAAAGCGTTCAAGTAACGAAACACTTATCGGAACTTGATCAACGCATGAAAACCATTCTCCATAATAAGGATTTAACGGAAGAAGAAAAAACAATTCTCTATTTACAAGTTTTACAAAAATATACGCACTTTTCTAACGAAAATCGAATAGAGTCTGAATCAATTCCAAATGAAACATCTCTATCAGAAAATCAAGAAACGGAATCATTAAAAGAAAATCTAAAAGAGTCAGTAGTAAAGACGGAAAAAGAAGTGTTTGAGGATGAAGATTTTAGAATTGTTCCAGCTAGGTATAAAGAAAAGCAAAAAAATATTTTCCAGTTTTTGAAGCTTCAAGAATCTTTCAGTTGGAATTCTGATGGTGAAATTATTTACAAAAACACTGTTATTCCAGGAAGCAATATTGCATTCCTCGTGAATGATTTTCTACGGAATCGAAAATCAGCACCTGAAGGAAGATATGTATTTTTAAGAGGTTTCAATGATGTAAATTTACCGAAAAATCTAGATGTAAATAAAAAATTGTATCAGAATAACAAAATTATCAAGAAACCAATAATGTATGCTCGCAGAAAAGCATGGTTGAAACTTTGAAATAAATTATACTCTTTTGATTAAAAAAATTGTCTCAATTGTCTCTTTATGATTTGAACAGTTTTCTTTTGCAGAGGAAAATATACTTATTTGATAAAATTTAAAAGTTTCAAGTAGATAATTAAATAAAATTATATTAATTTTTGGGGGAAAAATTTATCAAAAAAAAATAATTTTTGAGAGAAAAAAAATTTTAATATAGAAAAATATTAACTTTTCAGAAGAAAAAAATTATGATAAAAATATACAATAATTTTTTGTGTGGGGTGGGGGGAATAGAAAAAAATAAAATAAAAAAGAAGATACACAAATATTTAGTTTCATTCCATTTTTTATTTTCTAAATACAAATCTTACACCATATCGAATTTCTTTACAAATTGATACATTTGGAAATCATTTATATACAATTGATTTAAAATGTAATGCATAGAATAGCCTTAGCTGCGTTTGAATAAAAAGTAAATACAGTATTGCCCACAAACATTGAATGTTGGTGATTGAAACATTTTTTTAGAATTCCATAATACATCTATATAAATAGGTAGTAGTACTAATGTTATAGAATACAGGAGGTTGTCCAAACGAGTCATAAAATTCTAATTCTCTTTTATCATTTACAAATAATGCTAACCAGTGTGTTCCAGGTTGTGATGAGTCATCAGAATTCACAATAGCACACATGTTTTCTTGAAGAGGAGGGAGCGTATCTCTAGAATAAACACCTTGAAAATAGTGGGACGTAGTCTTCTCTTGAGATAAAACTGTATACATTTGCATTCCATCCATTCTTTAATTTCCGAAATCATACAAGATATTTCTCGATTTGTTTATTTCGATTAAATTTTCAAACTCGGCGAAAACGATAACACATATCGTTTGTTCTAAAGATTTGCTGAATTTTAATTCTAATCGCAAATTGATATGTTTTATCAGACTTAAATGTTCTCCTAACGAACATAAATACGGTGAGAGGTTAAGGGAAGTCGGTAGGGCCTATACCGACAATGTTAAATTGAGCCATTTTAGGAATCAGTTTCTCAGAAACTGTTAAATATATGAACTTCAGATTTTGTCTGTATATTAATTAAGCTTTTTTATTTAAATACTGGTAAATATATTTAAAATATATTGTTTACTTTTTTTCAAAAAAATTCATCGTAAAAGTATCTCTTTGAAATTTTTGAAAACTGTCAATTTTTTTACGATAACTGCTTTTCAGCAAAATATTTCAGGAAAATCTCCAAAAAATAACCTTAGTATATAGAGTTACATATTATTTATGTGCAGTAAAAATTGCATGAACACTCATTCTGTAGATTCTGAGAAAACTGTACCCGCGGTTTGAAAACAACCATTTTGAGATAATTGCATTTTTAGTGTGCAAAAAAGCACTTGATCACAAAATAATGAATTACAACAAGTATTTGCCCTATTTTATTAAATATTAGCTTATTCTTTATTACTTTTAAGGCTTTTAGTTTTTTCTTATATTTAGATTTCTCAGAAAATATTCTTTTATAGCATTTTTCACTTTTAAGCTATCGAGGTATTTTTTAGCGTTTGATTATTTTGCTCAAATTCTGTATCAATTTTTGAGGAATTTCCAGTTCTGATACATTACTTTCATCAAATTTTGGCTATAAAGCATCATAAATACCATATGAAAATATGTCAATACATGAAAATATGGCTTTGGTAATACATTATTATACACTATTTTGAAAAGTTTCATTAGTGTTTTATATATTCACCTGTTAACACAATGTTTTACAGCAGCAGAATTAAAAAATTTCTTTTTATATTTGGTAAATGATATTCAAAACAACAAAAACATAAAATCAGATTTCTTGAACATGAAATTAATGTATTTTTATATATGTAACAAGCTATGTGCAACGAAAAAAGGCATTGCATTTTTAGATATTTATAAACCTTTTACTAAGAAACTATTGAACACCAAAGCTTAAACATTTGTATAAATACACAATACATATGAAATATATAGTAAAAATTTCCAGTTCATGCATACAATAGAAGTATAGAAAAGGAATACACAATTTATTAAAAATTGTCATTTTCTGTGTTACGACATGTGTTCATTAGTGAAAATGTCAAAGAAATATTTAAAAAATTTTGCATAAAGAATAAGAACACACAACAATATATATGAAATATATAGTAAAAGTCTCCAGTTCATGCATACAGTAGATTTAATGAAAAAGGACAGACAACTTGAAAAATATATTAATTAGAAAACACAGTGCCGGTAGCTTTTGTATAAATTTTTACCTCGTCAAAAAGATCCTGCACTGTAGCCGGTTTTTACCTTATTTTTCTTAATATTATCTTCTTCTTTCTTTCTTTTTCTTAATTTTTATCTTTTCTAATTTTCTTCGAGCGTCCAGAAAAAGCATAAATTGCTTTCATTAGTCTTTCCCTATCGAGAAGTTTCATGGCACTTACTGCAAATTCCCCTGGTTCTACGCCCATTTTTGGAAGCATTTTTAATTTCGATACATTACCATCATTAAAGGAACAAACAGCATCATAAACTGTTACAAGTGAAAGTGTTTCAATCTGTACAAATGTTGCTTTGGGAACACGTGACCAAATGACATTATGAAAACTTTCATTCGGGTTTTGTGTTTTTCCATGCAAACATTTTTTCAACAGATCAGGATGGGAAAGATCTCTTAATATAGGACGCATTGCTTCAACAACAGCGACCGGAAGACTGTTTTTATGTTTGTAAGACTTACCTGATGCTTCTGCCTTCTTAAATCCACACCATGAATCTTCCCCGATGGGACAAAAACCATGTTGAGGATATTCATCAGTTGATAACTTATGCAGAAAAATGGCCCAGATAGCTTGCCGCATATTCTGAACACTGCTGTGATTTCTCCGAATAGCTGATCCACAGTATGACTGCAAGTTATCAATTTCATGTTCAGTCAAACGATTTTTTCCATTTAAACACTTACCGTCTGACAAGATTTACCCTTTCAATTGAGCTTTTAATCGGCGTAATCTTGTTCCCATGTGCTTCATTACATGGCCAATACACTCCAATTTTTCAATTCGATATTCATTTCCATAAATGTTCCGCATCAAATGCTTTGCAATCCCCATCTCCTAAGTACGTAATATAATGTAAAGATAATGACCGTTGTGAAAATTTTAGACGCACCTTGGATTTCCATCGCTCCACTAGATCCAACGTAGTTCCTTTTACAATCTTTTTCATGAAATGGCAAGTTTTTTACAAGCGCAATATTTTGAAAGAATATCAACATCTATCACCTTACCTGTATCAATGCTGGTCACAGTAACTACACCATTCAAGGATGTGTAACCACGCTTCTGCCATGTCCCATCTACAGCTACTGCTATATTTTTGTTACCTTCATTTTCACAAATAGCTTCCTTCGCAGCATTTTGAATTGAATCGTCATAAACAAGTTTAGCAGCATTTAAAATTCGCTTACCGTAAGGAGAAAACCTTGTAGGTGTTTGCGGAAGATTCATTACGCCTTAGAACATTCTCCCTGCTTCTGCACCTTTTCCAATTGAACGCATAGCATACACAAACCTGGTATTTATTGTAGCAATTTGTGTTCCTTCATGAAAATTTGAAGAAGAGAATTCTACACGATATGGACAAGCAAAATATTTCAGGACAAACGTAATAGCCAGTCCTTACTTAATTTTTAAAATTTAACGTCTAAACCACTGTTGCACATTTTACAGTGAACTTCATTCTTGAAAACAAAAGCAAGAATATTCAAATTCATGATTGCATTTTAAAATACCTACGATATCACCAAAAGAAGAAAAACTCTCATTTAAATTGGGAATTTTCTTTTCTTTTGCACATGACTGCTTTGAATCATGTGCATGTTCAGCTTGAGCATTTAATTTACTATCAGTGGTACTTACTTTACTATTAATAATATTCTTACTTGGATAATACTTACCTTTGCGTTTCTTGAAAACTTTTTGCAATCTTGGCATTTCAAAAAAATTTTAAGTATCGATAAAAACGACAAGTGCTCAATCAAAACGTGTTCGAAAGCGCCAAAAATAGGTAAACAACCCTAACAGTTACACTTGCAGTTATTCTACAGTTAATTTCGTGGGAATAAATAAAACAAATAATTCATAACTTACGTTTTGCAAGAGCATCCCAGTTTTAAAAGGCCAATATGTTTACATTTCTATCTGTCAAAGTAGGCGTGGCAAATCAGTTGATTATTTTTTAAAAAACATTTTAAAATACTTCTAATTCAAAAAAATTGACTAATATGCTATATCATTGAAAGGGCTTAATTTGGAGATTTGAGAAATATCAAAATCGATTTCTGGAAGGTGTACCATACCGACTGTCCTTAAATCCGAATAATGTATTTGAATCTTTATATTCTTTTCTAGAATTAAATATACCTCTGTCTTGACCCATTCGATCTATTCCAACAAATAGAGTTTGATAGGCCTGTATGTATTGATCTTTAGAAAAATCGAGTTCTAATGTATTGTGAGGCACTGGTTGTCCATCCACATACACTCCAATAAAATTTAAATTAAAATGTTTAAACTCATAAGGAGATTTTGAAAATGCTCCGTGAAAAGCTTCATTATCTACACATCCTACAAAAAGTTTTTTTGGCATTTGGCCTGAAAATATGTTATCTTGAATAAAAGACATGCTTCCTTTAGGAATCGAATACACTTTGCACAGAACTCGGTTAATGGGATATTTTGCGCTTGTTTTTTCCAGTGCTTTCGCATATGACCAAGAATAACTCCAGGATTCACACGAACTTTTCGTATGAATAAAGAAACATGATCCAAAACAACTTTAAATCCCTCAGATCCTTGTAAACAAAATTCGGGCTTGCTTCGTATTAATTTTATTTTCAAATCCACTAAATTGAGTAAAAGACGATCTTGATGAAATAAATCCGAATGTATACAACCAATCATGTCTACAGTTGCACTTTCTTTAAAAAATTCGGTTCTTTTCTTGAGACCATCATCAGAATCCTTGTAAAATAGTTCAGCCGTTAATTGGGAAGTTTTGCTGTCATATCCATGGTTTAAGAGAGTTTCAATATAAGATCGATAGGGATATGTATTACTGGAACTGGAAACCACGCGATCATTTAAGGATACATCTACTTGAGTAAATAATGAATGTAGAAATAAATTCACAGGTCTTATAGTATCATCTTTAGTAATAGGTGTATTGTCCACTTTCACTATTTTCGCTTTTACGTATAATTGTGTTTGACTGAGATCTATGTAATCTTCTGCACTTCCAGAAATGTTACATTCTACAGGTCCGTTATCGAAAACGTTAGAAAGAGGATGAAATTGTTTCCACTGCCCATCTTGAATAACTGTTTGAGTTCCTGGTAAGTTGAAAAGTTCCAAATCAGATTTAACACATTCAGGAGAATCTTTAAGAACAAATGCCATTTTTACGAGTCGAAAGTGTCACGTACACTCACTTTACGTGCTTTGGGTGAAATGATTTTTTCTGTTTCTTACGCTTTCTTTTATACTGTCCTTTCCCTACCATAGACTGAACTCTATCAATAGCTTTCTGAGCTAATTTTCTTCCACTTTATTTGCTTCTTGTTTTTACAGCTTCTTTAAAAGTTTCTCCTGACAATACATCAGAGGCAACACGACTCCTGTCATGAATACTTCTCTCTTTTCCAATAGTTTTACCTCCTTTTACTAAAAAGGTAAATCTGCTCTAAACAATCGACGAAATATTACTCCGATTCCATAACCCTTTTGAAAATTAATGCCCTTGTAATGAATCAGACCCGAACCTATTTGACTTGCAAAATGGTCTTCAAATCTTTTAGTACAGCAAACGTATGGTACACACTCATCTTGGTCTTTTATCTCCAAATGAAGGTATGAGAAATGCATTGCTTTATTTATAGTATTCGCCTATGCGAAAATGAAGCACTATGATCACTTTATCTCTTTTAAAGGGAACAAAATCACCCGAATTGAGTCTCAGTTCAGATTGAATAGTTTGAAACGAGTGTCTCACCAAAGGTAAGTATTGAGGTCTATCATAATATTGACTAATCGCTTCCCCGTATTGACCTTTAGTGCGAATGATTCGCAATAAAGGAGCCTGTGTATCTCTCACAATTTGGGTTGAAATTAGATCGGAGTAAACGTAAAAAACTGAAAAATTAGACCATGCATCAACAACGAATTCGCTTTTCATGTTACCTATTATAATTGCATTGCGTTTGAATCCTAACAATTCGCCTAAATTCTCTAAGTGAAGGCTGCTACCTTGAACTGCATTAATTTTCACCCGTTTTGCTGCTTTATTGTGAACCGATTAGGATTTTGGGGTAAAGCAAGTTGTACGGCTCATATAATATCTAACATTGTTTCATGACAACCCACATCAATTGTTCGCTTAACAGTTGAAGAGATATTGCCGTCACCAACTTTGTATAGAAAATAATTGTTAGTTTCATTTACGTTAAGCCAAGAATGAGGGTAGATTATTTCAGACAATCCCACTTCCCAATCACCATTTAAACAAACAGGAGAGGGTAATTGAGTTTTGAAATGAGATATTTTGTTTTCTGGAAAGAAATGCATAGAACTATCAGAATGTAATGTTACGTAGAAAGACATTTTGAAAATGAGTCAGCAATAAAAAAGTTTAACTATTTATACTTTTTGAATATCAGTCACCCAATCATTAAACTTTTCAGGATAGCCTAAAAATTTAACAAAATATTCAGTGATTCCCCGTCTTTTTCTTCGTTTGATAACATTCTCTACAGGATAGAAACCAGAATCGACAACTTTTTGTAATTCTGCTTCGTAATAAGTACCTTTAATCTCTTCACCTTGTAAATCTTTTAATCTATAAACGATCGGAATTCTTTGCACGATTTCATAAACTGTGAAAACTTCTATTCCCCAGTTTTGTTCGTATTCTTTTTCAAAGTAGAGTTTTTGTTTATTAATGCGTACAACATCACCAATTTTAAATCTAGGGGCTTTAGGTTTCTCATTTCTTAGATCACCGTATAAATTTTTTAATACTTGCTTCCGGTTATGCCTACTTACAGAAACAGGTTCCATTTTAATTGAAGGGTGATACGAGTGATTATAATTGTGTATTAATTTATCAATGACGTTGACGTAACTTTTAGTGTTAAATTCAGTGAAATATTTCCACATTTTTGTTTTTAATGTCCGATTAAACCTTTCAACAATGCTAGCTTTTGTTTCGTTATTTGTAAAAAAAATTTACATTCAGATTTTTTAAATAATTTTGAACTATTTTATTTAAAAATTTCTTACCGGTATCTGTGTTTGCGACACTTTAGGCTTCCTTTCTTTAAAAATAATTTCTAGCCCAGACTTTACACTTTTTCCAAATTTGTCTTTCAGAGGAACTGCCCAAGCAAATTTTGAAAATAAATCAATGCAAGTTAACAAATACTTATACCCTTTATTAAATTCTGCTAAAGATTGCATATCGACTAAATCCGCTTGAAACTGACGATCAATATCACTTACAAACACTCGATTCCGCTGAAACTTATGTCGAACAGATTTATGAAGAATTTAAGCATGTTTCTGCGATAACCAATGTGTTTTACATCTTTTTTACTATATTTCCCTTTTACAGAGCGATGTAATGCTTCCACACCCCCGAAGCTGTTTGGAACTTAAGGATTTTCGTAAAACGCTGCTAAATCTTGATGCATTGTTACCGATGAAAAGAACTTGATTGAATGACTATTACAATGAATAGTTATGTAATTTATACTTTTGGGAAAGGCAAAAAGTTTATGTATAAAAACATGCCCATAAATTTTCTCACTTTCATATGGAATATATTTAAGAGTAGTCGGTAGGGCCTATACCGACAATGTTAAATTGAGCCATTTTAGGAACCTGTTTCTCAGAAATTGTTGTATATAAAAGCTTCAAATTTTGGCTGTATAATAATTAGGCTTTTTTATTTAAATAACAGTAAAATGTTTCAAATATATTGTTTACTTTTTAAAAAAAAAAAAAATTCTTCGTAAAAGTATCGCTTTGAAATTTGGGAAAATTGTCATTTTTTTACGATATCTGCTTCTGAGCAAAATATTTTGGTAAAATCCTTAAGAAAATAGCTCTATTATGTATAGTTACATATTATTTATGTGTAGTAAAAATTGCAAGTATATTGATTTTTTAGATTCTTTGAAAAAGGTACACGTAGTTTGAAAACAATCATTCTGAGATAATTGCATTTTAAGTGTAAAAGGCACTTAATTACAAAAATAATGAATTACAACATGTATCTGCCCCATTTTATAAAACATTAGTATCTTCTTAATTTTTAAACATAAAATAAAAAACAAAAAGCCTTAAAAATGTTCAGAAAACACATATATAGTAATTTTCAGTTTTTGTTCAACGAGATCTTTTAGCATTTTGCATCAATTTTCACAAATTATGTAACAATCTGTGAAGAATTTTTAGCTTCATTGCATTATAAATGTCAAATTTGACCTTATAACATCATAAATATATAGTAAACATGTATCAATATGTAAAAGTCATGATTTGGGAATATGTCATTTTACGACGTTCGAAAAATTGAACTATGGATTTGTAATTTTCCATGTAAACACAATTTCTAAAAGTTTCAAAATTCAAAATTTTCTCTAAACTGTACAAAAGATTTTAAAAAAGTCAAAAATAAAACTGTTTTTATGTTTTTAAACACGAAATTTGTGTATTTTTATGCATGCAACAAACTTCTCGCAACGACAAAAAAAAAAAAAGGATTACACATCTGAGTTATAATTAGTTAGCTATTATTGAAAAACCTTTGAATATTAAAGCTTAAAAACTTGTCTAAACAATAAATAAACAATAATATTTGCAATGAAGCGAAATATTTAAAAATATTTTTTAGCTTTCTCAAAAACATGTAACATAAAAATATCACTCTGAATTTTTAAAAAATTGACATTTTTTGTCACGATATATGGACTCCAGTCAATTATTTTAGGAAACTCCTAAAAAAACTCACATGAATATATATAGTTACATATCAGTAACATGAGGGAAAAAAAAAAAAATTTTATGTACATTTATACCTTATATTCTGAGAAAAAGATGAATACAGTTTTAAAAACATCATTTTTGAAAAAAATTGAATTTTTCCTATAAGTGCCATTTTATAACAAAAATCATGAATTACAGCATGTATTTGTCCCATTTTATTAAACATTTGCATCTTTGCAATTTATTTTGCATAAAATAGTAAACAAAAAGTCTTAAATTACCCAGAACAGCATTTTTCAGTTTTTTAACGAGAAAGCATCAAAAATTTTCTCAAATACTGAATCAATTTTTAAACACAATTTGTAGCTTTCATTACATTACAGATATCAAATTTGAACAGAAAGCATCATAAATATAATGTGAAAATATATCAATATGGTTTTGGTGGGAATTTGAGATGGTATTTAAAAATACCTGATTATTATACGACGTTTTTCTTAAGTTTTCGTTAGGTTTTCGTAACATTATCATTAGGTCTTGTTGTTGCAGACAGTTCCTAAGTTTAAAACTTCAAAAGTTACTCTGAACTGGACAAATGATTGCTAAAACAGACAAAATAAAACTGTTTCTATGTTCTTAAACATGAAATTAATGTATATTTATGTATGTAACAAGCTCTCAAAGACAACAAACATGACATTTAATGTATCATCTCATACCTTTTCACAGAAACTATTAAACATAAAGACTCAAATTTTTATTTATATTAATTAGATATTATATTTATACTGAAGTGAATTTTTAAATAAAATAATTAGCTTTTTCAAAGACAAACTTTTAGTTCACCAAACAATTATTATTTATGAATTTATTAAAAATTGTAATTTTTTTGTTATGATAACTGCTTTATATTTAAATGTTTTAAGAATATTTCAAAATGTCACTTCAGTATACACAATTGCATTTAAGAAACATACACACAGTAAATTTACACAATTTTAAAAATATAAATTTTAAACATGCATACAGTAAATTTACACAATTTTTAAAAAATAAGTTTTTGAAAACAGAAATTTTATAAAAAAAATCTTACCTTTGTATTAAATTTAATCAAATATTTTTCTTAAATATCACATAATTGTAACTTCAAGTATTTTTAAAAAATATTTTTAGCGTTTTTCTAAGTCTTTTAAAGTTTTAATTAGTTATTACTAATTATTTAAACTAAATTTAAAAGTGAAGAACAGGTTTAAATATAGGTAAATCACTAAAAATATTAAATATAGCATTCAAATTAAAACACATGCTTTGAAATTTGGCACAAATTCTTTTTGCATATCTAGCACAGAGTTAAATTTACAGTTACTGTACAGGTATCTAATGCGTATTAATAAAAATAAATTGAGGCTTTGCAACTTTGCTTCAGATTTAAAAAAGACAATGTTTACATTTCTATCTGTCAAATGGGCGTGGTTCATAAGCTGATTATTTTTTAAAAATCATTTTTAAAGTACTTTAATTCATATAATGGCTTGTATATTTATATCGATGGAAAGCTCCCGATTAGGGGTTTATAGAAATATCAAAATCTCAAAATCGATTTTTAAAAGGAGTCTACCCTACCGACTGGTCTTAAAATATCACTTGTACATACTTTTGATAATTTCTTTAAAAAAAATACTCTTATTTATTTTTAAGATGTGAAACGATTTCAACATAAATTAAACTAACAAACAAAAAAAATAATAAGAACTCAAATTCAGCATATAAAAAACATTTTATTCAAATTTATAAAAACAAAATATTGTGTGAATCTAATAAAAATCTTTAAACATAATCATCATAGTATTCAAAACAATCAATTGAACATAACATGGCTCTTACTTCTCTTAAAATAATATCCAAGCGAAGATTTTTAAAAATTCTTGAGTAACATAATGTACAGGTTTTAACAATAAAAAGTGTTCATTTCAAAAAGATTATTATAAAAACAATCAATTATCATATTAGCTTCAAGTGATGAAGCATATGAATTAAATGTTTCTTCCCGATTCCCCATAACTCCTGAGCGAAAGTCTGAGGCTGTTTCAATCCTTTTTCGTTCAGGAGGCTACAAATAGATTTTTTTCAAAATTTGTGTCAAGTATTGTTGACCCAGACTAACATCCAAAGAAGAAGGTAATGCATTTTCTATGGGGCCTTCGCAGAAGGTTTTTATATGCAGTTAAAAAGTCCATACATTGAAACATATTGTCTATAGCAGCATTTTCAATAGCACCACATTTTCAATCATTTCAGCCCACTGCTCTCGGGATATGGTTATTTCTTTAAAAGTGGGCTCTTTATCCGACCGTATTTAATGCGCTCGAAAGTAAAATCAATGAAGTTCTCACTGGTTATTTGAATGTGTCGTTCAGGAGGGAAAAGTCCACTTGGTAATTCCTCCAGTGATTCCGGCACTTTCTTTTTTACGCATGATATATTCGATCCACCGTGGGTCTAATGTTATTCCCTCGGGAGTTGGGTAGTATGTTTTTCCATATTTCTTGAAACGTTTTTATGTGTACTGATACGGAACCATAATAGGTGCTTGTAAAGACAAAAACATCATCTCCAATTGGAAATACTCCATCTGGTATGCAATCCTCGGTAAATTTTCCATACTTCTGAAAATAATATATCAAAATTAATAAAGATCAGAAATGTGTAAAACATTATAAAAACTACATATTAAATTTATTTAATTTTGTTACTTACTTTGAAACTTCTCTTCTGGCTTTCCTATTTGCAGAAGATTCCACGACTTTTCAAACTTTCGTTTTTCGCTATGTGTTTCAGACATCATCATTTTTTTTCTTGTTGAATACACTCCACCGCAATACTAACAAACGAAATGAATTTTGAACTAAAATATGATATGGGTCTAACGCATATTGACCGAATTACATTTTTGAGCGGCGTTCGCTGAGTGGTTGAAAGCAATGTATTCATCCGCTCTAAGCGTTGAGATAATTTCTGACGTAGAATTCAGTCGCCGTCTTGTAGAATCAAGATCAGACAAGCTAAAACAAGTTAAATCGTCTGATGACGAGTATACTACGGCAAATTTTCTGAATAATCAATTTACTTTGTATCTTTACTGTGTGTGTATGTAATCATTATACTGAATTAAAATTTACAAATTATTAAAATAATATAAATTAAATATTTTTTATTTCATTTTAATTAAGAAAATGTGTGATTTTAAAACACGTCACCACCTTCGCCTGCAAAATTAAATTCATGAGATTATAAACATAAGTTTTCTTCAGATCTGTATGCCTTCATAGGATAATGTTTGGCGTAACTGAAATACTATTGTCCTGTGGAGACATTTTGATCTGAGGCCGTGAGTTTGAATCTGGATTTATTATTATTTTTTTTTGAGTGTTATTTACTTCAATCATTTTAAAATCTATAATTAGTGTATATTATAATCAATAGGTGGTGCCATGAGCCCGTTTAACATTCCCATACTTCCATTTTTGTGCATATTTTTTTTAAAAACAACTCAACTTAGCTGTAGGAGAAAACAATTCAACTCGCCTCCTCAACTCGAAAATCAAAACCATTGCAGGAGAAAAACAACTCAACTCATCAGGAGGAAAACAACTCAACTCGGCAGCAGGAATGAAACAACTCAACCCGTCGACCGCCTACAACCGCCTTTACAGCAGAATGGGCTTTTCTTATCTACCGACATGGTTGACGCCAGGTCCGGGTGGGATTTTTTGGCGTCTTTTGTTTGAAGGTTCTTCTGCAACTCTGGGAGAGGCAGTCTCTCGAAATTCGGGTGCGTGCCCTTTTTATTCCGCACCTCATCACCCAAAAATCCTGGAGCTGGACTATTTGCCTTGTCCAGTATAATTTCTTTGATTGGTCCCAAGGCCGGCGCAGTGTTACACCACCTCAAAATTTATGGGTTTACTGAACCTTTTTTAACGCGGGAACTTTTTTTTTGACACATCTCACCAAAAGGAATTTCACCACATCCGGTCAAGGGGGGGGGACTCGTATAAAAATTCAAGCCGTTTCAGGGGCGATTTCTAAAACAGGAACAAACCTGGCCTCCCATCAATACTTAAGGTATCCGACTACGTTCGAAACCGTGATTTTGCAAAAACGTATAGATGGATAATATTTATGATATTGAGTGTCACTTAGGTAAGAAAATGTACATACAATTGTTTAAAGGGAACCAGGACATGCTCGAAAGAGTAAAATGCCAAAATTAAGACCCTTTATTTATGAGACATATATCAATTGCAATTTCCAATAGAGCTTAGATTTTTTTTTACGTTCTTAATAAAGATAATTTAATTATTCTGTAGAACTACAAAAATAACTTCTTACTCAAAATTTTTTTACTACTTAATTAAAGTAATACATAATTTTTGAGAACTCGTAATATATACTTGGGTTTTTTAGGTACCATTTTTTAAAAAGTATCCTTTTTTTATGCAAAATATTTTTTACACATATATAAAACAATACATAAAATACAGTGAACCCATTTTTTTAGTAAAATGTTTGTATAGTTTCTTTAAAAAATATAAAACTTTGAAATTTGAATTTTTTTTTTTCCTGCTTTTTTTTTTTATGCATAAAACTATTTTTAAAAAATTAGGCACTATCTTAATAGAAAAAAATAGGTTCACTATATGCATAGGCATCTTGTATAGAAGTATATAAAAAATCTGGAATCATATAGTGCAAGTTTTTTTTTTTTTTTTAAAAATGTACCTAAATGCAAAAAAAAAAATATGCTTTTGAGAAAAGGAAAAAACTAAAAAAAACCAATATTTTCACATATTATACACTTGATTAGTATTTGCTTGTCTATTTTTATATGACTAATAATCATCCTTCATCATTTTCTAGAGTTACAGAAGTAATTTTAAATTCATATGTTTTTTTCCCCTTTGTTTTAGTTAACATGAACATAATTTTCGAGATCTTGTAAAACATATTTTCTTGTATTTCTTTCAAAAATATTCTTTGAATATACAAAAAAATTTACACATATATATAGAGCAACACATCAAACATAATGAACCAGTTTTTAACGAATTCATTGCGTAATTTCTTTAAAATAATCATAAAAACCTTAAAATTATGAAAATCTTAATTGTTTTTGCACGTATAAATTTATTTTTTTAAAAATTAGACATTACATACTAAAAGATATTTTGTTCACTATATAGAATGTTTATAAAGATCAAACACAGGGGAAACTACATATTTAAAGTTCAAAAGGGTGCGTCAAAAGGGCGTGGTCATTTGTGTTTGTTTTCCAGGTATAGAAGTTTAAGTTGCAATTACTTTCCAAGATGGCGACCGATTTAACAGCTGTCAAGTGATTTATTCTCAGTTTGGTTTGGCAATTCATCAAAACGATCATCAAGCAAGGCGTAGATTCGTCGAATGGGCCCCAAACGAGATTGCCGTTGTTCCCGATATTCATAAGTGAATTTTGTTTAGAGATGAAGCGCACTTCTGGTGGAATGGCTACGTCAACAAACAAAACTGCCGCATTTGGAGGGAAGCTAATCCACAAGTGTATGTCGAAATACCGTTACATCCAGAAAAACTGACTGTTTGGTGCGCTTTATGGACTGGTGGAATCCTTCTTCAAAAACGATGAAGGCCACAACGTTACAGTCAATGGTGATCGGTATAGAGCCATGATTACTAACTTTTTCATTCCTGAATTGAACAATCATGATGTCCAGGAGCTGTGGTTCCAACAAGACGGCGCAACATATCACACAGCTCGTGCCACAATCGATTTATTGAAAGACACGTTTGGTGACCACCTAATTTCACGTTTTGGACCTGTGAATTGGCCTCCAAGATCTTGTGATTTTACACCGCTAAACTATTATCTGTGGGGTTATGTAAAGTCATTGGTCTATGCGGATAAGCCACAAACGCTTGACCATTTGGAAGACAACATTCGCCGTGTTATTGCCGATATACGGCCACAAATGTTGGAAAAAGTCATCGAAAATTGGACGTCCAGATTGGACTACATCCGAGCCAGCCGTGGCAGTCATATGCCAGAAATCATATTTAGAATGTAATGCCACAAGATTATCTTTCGAATAAAAAAAAATTCATGTCAATCGAATAATACATCGTTGTTTTATTGCAATTTAAAGTTCTATACCTCTAAAAAAACACCCTTTACATCTTATTCCTGTAATTCTCCAAAGTTAAAGCAATTGCCAGATGGGTGGTTACTTCTTTGAAGAAGGAACGGCTGCACATTTAAATAAAAGTTAAGAGTGAAAAATATAATTAGATTGGGCTTGCGTATTTGACTCTGCATCTGAACTTGGTCTTAATCTTATTAATCTATTGTATTGATTTAAAGAGATATGCGTCAAAAAGTCCTTCCCATTTGAAAAGTTTTCTTATGAGTAATTTCTTTCTAGTGACTATTGTATGTATAAAAGCAGTGCATATACACTCTGTCGCAAAAATATATGCACCCAGAAGAAATCAAGCTACAATCACGAAACTCGGCAAGAATGTAGTCTGGTAAGAGATATGCAAATGATTAAAATTTCGTAGCCAATGAGACAAGGCTAAGTGTGCTATGCGCATATTAGTTGCGCAACTGGGAGAGTTTAAAAGCATGAGTACGAGTGCCGTACGGCTATCCAAACGAATCTGATGACTTTGGTAGACGATATTGAGACTTAGGATGCCTCTAAGACGTAACCGGCGGCAGTACGAGCAGCTGACGGACTTTGATAGGGGCCGTATAATAGGCCTCAGAGAAGCAGGTTGGTCGAATAGACGTATCGGCCGCCACCTCGGTCGGAGCGATATGGTAGTTGCTCGGTGTTGGCAACAGTGGATCACAGAAGGTAGAGTGTACCGTCGCGGAGGGTCAGGACGTCCCAGGAACACAAATGATCGCGAGGATCGTGCAATCAGAAAAGTGGCCACTTCGGCACCAACAACGTCGCTAGCATCGATTCAACGCCACTTACCTCCTTCAGACATCCAGGGCCATCAAGAGAAACCATAAGGAGACGACTGACCGAAGTTGGCTTGAGGAGCCGACGTCCGCTAAGACGCTTACCACTGACCCCACATCATAGGCAGTGCCGACTGGATTTTGCCGACCTCGGGCAACTTGGAGTGTGACAGACTGGAGACGTGTCATCTTCAGTGATGAATCCCGATTCAGTCTCAGTGCTGATGACCACCGCACACGTGTCTGGAGGCGCACCGGCCAGCGGTCCGATCCGGCATTTATTGTCGAGCGGCATACAGCAATTTCACAAGGTGTGACAGTGTGGGGAGCAATTTCTTGGGACACACGATCATCTTTAGTGGTCCTTCAAGGCACTTTGACAGCTCGCAGATACGTGGACGATATTTTAACGCCGATTGTGCTACCCATGCTATCAAGTCGCCCAGGTGCCATTTATCAACAGGATAATGCTCGTCCACATACTGCGCGACTCTCCCAACAATGTCTTCAAGGATATGACGTCCTACCATGGCCTGCCAGGTCACCAGATCTTTCGCCAATAGAGCATGTCTGGACGCGCTGGGAAGGCAACTGCAGCCGTCCCGAGATACAGGAGAATTAACTGCGCAGATGCAAAGACTATGGCAGGATCTTCCACAGGGGTCATAAGTGATCTAATTGAATCGATGCCACGCCGAATTTCGGCTTGTATAGCTGCCAGAGGTGGCTTTACTACTTACTGATTTTTAACCTTTTGCAAGCTGTAACCGCTTAATAAAATGATATTTTGTTCTGAATTTTTAATCATTTGTTTATTTTCATATACACTACATGCATACCAAATTTCGTGAATGTAGCTCAATTTCTTCTGGGTGCATATATTTTTTTTGCGACAGAGTGTATATTTAGAAGTGTATAAAAATATTGAAATATGATTTCTGAAAGATTATATTTCCTTCTTGTACTGATTTAAAATTAATTAAGTGTAACTACGTAGTGTGTATTTTAGTTCTAACTTGTGTTGAAAAGTTAATAAAAATTACGAATATTATGGGTAAGGAAGGAGTTGAATCATGGGGGGTGGGCGCATTCGAGTACTGATGCGAGTCTTTTAGGTTGTCTTGCAGAATGATAGAATTTGTTTTTGCTCGTTATTTCGAATTGCCCCTTGAAATAAATTAAAATAGTGGCCAACAGATCTTGTTGCTCTAGCTCAGAGTTAGTTCAAATAAACTATGCAACACAGAGAAGCATAGCTCTACCATATTTTACAGCAATAGTGAGATCCCAGTGTTTATAATTAATCTCCTTATATTTAAGATGTGCCATGAAGGAAATGCAACGTAATGTTTGTTAAATTATAGTTTGTCTTGGCCCCACCTGTGAAGTTTATACACTGCTCAAAACAATTAGGGGAGCAAGCAAAAAGTGAAGAAACCCGTGTGAGACAGCCACGTATTGGCATGCAATGCATAGTACACGCGTATCAATGCGCAATACAGAAAAAAGGCGTAAAAATTTGGAATTAAGCTTTAATTCTTTGAAAATATGGAAAAAAACATGAAAAGATGATTTAGGGCAACAATTTGGTTACATGTAAACGATAAAAAAAGGTACTGTTTAGACATGATGCATGAGTTTTAATAGGGCGTGTGGTCTCCTCGAACAGCTAAGACTGCTGCACACCTGTTTGCCATGGATGCGATGAAGTTATCGATCAGACTTTGGGGAATACTATTCCACTCCTCAAGAAGTGCAATCTCCAAGTCTCGGACAGTAGCAGGCGGCCTTGGTCGCGCAGCAATGCGTCGTCGGAGCATGTCCCAAACATTCTCGATTGGATTCAGGTCAGGAGAGCACGCTGGAAATTCCATACGCTGTATTGTTTCAGCTTCAAGCATGTTCTCCACCAGACGAGCTCTATGCGGTCGGGCATTATCATCCCTGGAAAACAAAGGAATCTCCAATGGCTCCAGCGTAAGAGATGACGTGAGGTCAGAAGTATCTCGTCTGCATACCTTCGGCCAGTCAAAGTGCCATTCCGAATGATATGCAAGTCCGTACGTCCGCCTATGCTGATTCCACCTCATACCATCCAACCAGCTCTTCTGTATTGTGACCTTTCACGGACGAATGCGGGGTTATTTCGAGTGTCCCTGTCCCTCCATACAAGAACACGTCGGGTGTCACATTCTAGACTGAATAGGACTCGTCTGTAAACAGCACTTGGCTCCAATCATGTTGCTCCCAATCTCGATGTTCAGCAGCCCATCTTCTTCGGGCCGCACGGGGGCGTGGGGTCAACGGAATGCAGACCATTGGCCTACGTGCATAGATCCCTCCCTCATGAAGCCGATTACGTACTGTTTGGCTGGACACCTTCGTCCTGTTCCCAAGAGCAACTGTCTTTGCAGCTGCGTAGCATTCTCTGTTCTGTTTCGACGGGCTGTTAACTGTATATACCGGTCATCAGTTGATGTAGTGGCGCGTGGCCAACCTGCCCCTGGGTGACGTCTAACATTTCCTGTTTCTTGTAATCGATTCCACAGCCTTGCAACAACACTTCTGGCAACTCCAACAGCGTCCGCGACACCATGTTGTGTTTGCCCCGATTCCAGTCTGCCTATAACACGCCATGCCATGGATTCAGGTAAATCACGTTGTTGAGACATTCTCAAGTAACCTTGTCTCAAAAACAAAATACTGCGCAATCGAATTTCACAGTTACGGCAATAAAACAGACGTTTCTGCAACATCCCGATTTCTGTCCTTAACTCCTTTTTCTGGTTTTTGACGTCATGAACTTTGATTTGCATATAAAGTTTTCTTCTTCGGTTTCCTGGTAGGCTTTACATTATGGATAATTCATTTTATGTTACTTATTGGTATACATCTTCGCTTACTTTTGTTAAAATCATGTGCTCCCCTAATTGTTTTGAGCAGTGTATATTTGCCAGAGCATTATACCTATAGTGTTAAACAGATGGCTCTCCTGTGTATGGGTTTGTGATGGTGTCGTTTTTTTCTAAACACTTGATCTGTAATTCATTTGGAGCAAAATTTAGTTTCCCCATTTTTTTTTATTTCTTGCTTTAAAATTTTTTAATTAAATTTTTAATTAGACTATGCAGTATGATTAGACAAAAATATTCCTTAAATAACTTCATTTAATTACTTATTGTTGAAAATCAGATTTTTTCCTTGGTGTTATATTTTCTAATGTCTAAAACGGAAAAAAATAGTCGCCATAATTTTTGCTCTCCTGATTTGAGTATTATGGGATGATTACTGCCCCTCCCCCTTTTAATTTATCCATACAAATATTTTTACGACGATGCAACCAATGCTTGATTGCGAAAGAATTTACATTTATTAAATCTTATGAAATTAAGAGGGCAGACATATGTTGGCCTATAGTGGATCTCGAATGATGCAAACAAATCAGTGTAGTATATAAAACGTTGTTCATTGTGCTCTGTTAGTCCACACTTTCCAGCCTGTATATAGAGAAGACTTCGATAAATAAATGGAACTTTCCTTGAAATAAGTCGACATGAATTTCTATGTCCTAGATTAATCGTCGTGCCTTTCTTTATATTTGCCATTGGTCATGCCTTTACTGATATGAATTCTTTCCCGGGAAATCGAAAGATTTCTTTATTTTTTTTATTCCCGGGATTGGCACGGGGCTTATCTATGAGGTAGCTATTTTTGACTTGACTTTTGATTTCAACCTCGAATATATAAATTTTAGCTGACTGTACAGTGATAGTTTGATATCGTTCACTCCGAACATATTGGACGACAGAAGTGGATTAAGCAGCCGGTGGACCTGGAGGCTGCCAGGGCCTCACAGGCCGTTAGGGGCTCAAATCTTGATGGATTCCAGTTATAAGTTAAACATGCAACAAAAAATCTTGAACCGATTTTGCAACCCCGATTTTTTTCACGGAATTGAATCGTGTTGCGGCCCTAGCCAGCATTTTTCCTGATATATGTATTGTTGCGATCTGTAAAAAAATTTCGAAAGTCATTTTTTTTTCTTCGTACAAATTTTATTTGAAACAAACTAATACTATTCAAGTCAGAAAAGTTGATTTTTAGTTCACAGCCGTACTTAGTTACTCTGATACATCTTACACTTCATGAGAAGAAAACATCCAACACAAAGAAAACATTTTATACCAGGGCTGTCTAACCCACAGTCCGCGAGATTCTTTACAAAATTCGACTATTTTGTACAAAATATTTTGCTTAAAGAGTTTTTGTAAAAAAAAATGTTATCACGTTGCTTCTGTTACTGTGCGAATCTCTTTCCTCCTCCAAATTTAAATTTATCAAACATAGATCATGGTCAAACTTGGCGCACGCAAATCTGCAACATCAATTGCGATACACAAATACACATGCATTAAGATCGACTTGGAAAAACTAAGTGAAAGAGTTGAAAAACAGATATATCTCACTAATTAAATAAATTAAACATTATTTGTACACATTGCCTTATTATTATTATTATCTATGTTTTTATACACGAAAACAATGAAAAGAATAATATATCAGTCTGTTTTAAATTTTCACTCCGACAAATGTTTGTAATGGATCTAAATTTTATATAAAGATATATATTTTTATATTCGTCCCGCGGGATTATAAAATTCTTCCGAAGTGGTCCGCGAGATTATTCATGTTGGTCACCGCTGTTATAGACTAATGAAACACTTCGGCAATACATTTATCTAAGTATATTTAATTAAAGTTTCAAGATCATACAGGTAAATGTAAACACGAGAAGAGCCATCTCAAGTTAGATATGATCCATACTACTAAAATTCGAAGTTAAACAAACGTATCTATCTATTTGAGTGACTATAAGACTAGGTGTATCTTCTCACGAACCGCACGACACAGAAACTCGCCAAAGGTACCAAAAGATTAGGAATGATCCGAGGAAACCGTTTTGATCCTTTATATTCCGATATTACAGTTAGTTAAAAAGATATTAATTAAAAACCTTAAACACATAATTGTTCCTATTTTTTCCACCAGGCGGCGAAGTTCCAATTTTTCGACCTTTTTTTATCCCAAACATTTTTAAAACACGATCTAATTCTTTTTATGAGACTCAGACAAAAAAAATAATTACAGAATCGGAAAGATCATTTTCTTCGCCACGATACGGTATAATTTATTTCACAAAATACTGATATTTTCTATTTTTTTACGATTTTTCCTAAAATGAATCAAAATTGATACGTTGTTATGGAAATGATTTCCAAATCATTCCGTTTAATATGTTTGAAAATAAATAAATCTTTATATATTTACTTTAACATATATAACTACCTATTTTTTTAAAAAAAATTGACACACTTTTATCACTTTCATTTTTCTTTTTTTACTTTTATTTTATAGGCACCTATTACATTACTTCCATAGAAACAAGTATTATAAAAAAAATTAAATCAATTCCTACTCAGGTCAACAAAGAAAATTTTTATTTTAGTTACTTTTTATTAAAGAGTTACAATTAATATAAATATGTTTATAAGTTATTTTTCATGCAATTGTCCTTTCTATGTACTATGTATGTTTTACTTCTATTTTTTGTTTGTTCGTTACTGTTTATTTATTAACTAAATTTATAATTACTGTAATAAAAAAGTATAGTAAAACAGAAATTACATTCTCAGAAATTAAGCCGTCCCAGGTGAGATTCGAACCCACGACCTTTGGATTTGAAGTCCATTACGCTACAGGAACACAACGAACGATTTTCCTTTCTATGTATGCTGTTGAACTATTATTTTTGTTAACATATTTTTAATTTAATAAATGAATTTATATTTGAATAAATGTATATTGACATCAAATGTCACTCACTACAAGTTTAAAAAAAATAAAATCATTGTCTATATATATTATGCTTCATTATTAATTGCCATCCTTATTTTCTATGCCTTTTATGATACTTCAAGAATTCTCTAAAATTACAAAAGTAATTTTAACTTCAAAATATTTTTCCATTGTTTTACTGAACATAATATAATTTTATATTACATTTTTTTCATTTACATACCACTTAAAAATATTTCTTGAATATAAAATTAATTTTAACACACATGTAAAATAATGAACATAACTTAATTAACCATACATTATTTTTGAAAAATATAATAATACTGATGATCTTTAATTTTTTTTAAAAAAAAGGTTGTTTAAAATGGTAAGAAAAGTAAAATAGACGCTTATCAATTTCATTTGCCATCTTTTACATTTATTTTATCAATGCACATATGAGTGTTAGCCTTTTTTTATTCTGAAAAATACGCAATATTTCTTAAAATTGCAACGCGAAGAAATTTCGAAAAAGTATATTTTACTGAAGTTTTTACTTATGTAAGTACAGAAAGCCCGTGCAACGTCGGGCCAAACAGCTAGTGGTATATTAAAATCCGCTGGAACCGCCAGAATTTTAAATGGAAGCATGGATACGATGTGTCATACAAATAACGTGTATCAGTTGGTGGGATGGAGTTGCATGTTTCTTCGTTAATCCTGGTCAGTCAATACATGGTTGTTTAATTATGGTTGTGGAAAGCGCTGTCGTTGCCATCCAACGATGCTCCATTGGTGCTGGTACAAAAAACACTACAAGTTTTTTTGCTTGCAAGAATATTCTTATAATTCATCTCTCTCACCGCGTCCAAAACTTGCAATATTTTTACAAATCTATGTTTTAACTTTATATCCATATCATAGTGATCATCAAAAGTCTGCAAAATGATTATTGAATAATCAGCTAAATTTTATCTTGTGTAGCATGACAGATTAAAACAGAGAAGGAAGTTATTATATACAGAGGGAAAAAGTATGTCTAAAAAAATAACAGTATCATAATGCATTTTATATTCATCGCGTTGTATATTATTTTTCTTTACACAATATTAACATAAGCATTCTTAATCTTCCACTTCGATATTTCTATATAAATTCTTTTAAACATAATTCCATAGTAAAAGACATTGAAAAAAATTACAGTCACCCCAAAGCATCCTGTATCAGAATCAGAACAATAAAAATGAGAGTTCATAAGATGAAATTTTTGAAAACATGCCTTAAGAGTATAATTAAAATATAAACTTTCTAGTTGTGAAATAACACTTACTTTTTTACACGTAATTCTATTATAATTAATTTTTCAAACCCTTACACACACACTTTATATATATATATATATATATATATATATATATATATATATATATATATATATATATATATATATACACACACAGTCGGACCTCTAAAAAACGAAGTCGCTAAATCACGAAAAAAAAAATCGTTATATGGAAAATTCGTTATATAGAGGCTCATCTCTCTTCTAATTATCATTATAAACTACATAAAATAAGTTTGAAATTCATAAACACTATATATTAAAAAAAGTAATTATTCACACCTTTTTGTAAATTAATATATATTTATTTTATCTTACCTAAAGAAAAGTTTCATGACGACTTTAAAATTTAATTCTTCACTTCCTGAAGAATTAATTTTTTTTATGCTCAAGCACTTACGTTTTAACATTTTTGAGGTACAAGAAACAGAGTTACCAGTACGATTGATCAACACTACTAAGGGTGAAGGGGATATCGAAAATATTTACAGTAAACTGGACAATGAGAGTCAAAGGTTGCACTTATTGGATGAAACGCCCAGAATTATAATGCTCTCAGCGAATTAGGCACCTAATAAAACCATTTCACGATTTATGACTACCATAAAATGTGTTAAAAGAGAGAATAACTTGAAATGACCAGAAATACATTTTAAATAGGGAGAAAAAAAATTGAATCACAAGAGAAAAAAGTTCGTTATATAGAAAGTGCACTTCGGGCTATAGAGAGGTTATTGTACGAAAGAAAATCGTGAAATGTTCTTGGTTTCAGGAAAAAGTTCGTAATATAGATGTATAATATATATATTACATCTTGATGTCCCTAAATATTTGCCGCGTAGAGAAACTGATGCCCGTTAAATCTGGGTCTCAAAGTAATCACGTTGGCGTGTTGTAGTAGTTTGGAGAGTAGTGCGCCAGTTCAGGTGTCATCCTTTTCTACTACTGGCAAAGTACTCACTCAAACATTGCATTATGGGAGATTAGTGTCCGACAGGATTAAGAGCTTCATATGTCTATCTCAACACACATCTATTGTTCCTCACAATATCACCTATGAAGGCATAAATATTTTACTTTCATGAGTAAATAGCTGTGTAATAGAAACATTCATTATTTTCATACATGTTCTTTAGCAGACTAGATTTTCTTTCATTCCATGTACTTATGCAAATCTCATTCTGGATTGCACCTGCATTAATTTAATAAAAATAATGGATGAAACAAACAATATATATGTGATTATTGCAAAATAGAGTGTTGAGACTCAAAAAAATACTATTTTTCAACTTTACTAACATCGTATATACGTAAAGTCATTCAGCTATATATATTTCAAGAGACAACATAACAATTTATTCAAAGGTTTTGCTCCTTTTGAGTATTTTAAAAGAAGACTAATTATTCTCTTGCGATTCAAAAAATATTTTTATGGAATCTGAGATACATTCATGAATATTATGAACACATATTTTTAGTGGGAAACTGTTATTTTTAATTAACAGAAACATACGATAATAACAATAGGTTACAAAATTTAAAAAATTTCAGGTAAAGAAAAGAAATATAAAAACTATTTATTACTGTGTTCAACCAATAATACTTATTCATACCTACGTAAGAATAATAATGGAATATGTACTTATTACAGAAATAGACGCGGTTTTAAAATTTTCATATATTTCAGTTAACAGTATCTTCTATAACTTCTCACCAATGCTTTTAAACAGAACCAAATTTCTTAAATGATACAGAAAAATGAGTAAAAAACTAGAACAGAAGTAATTTATTTTCAGTTGGCTTAAAATCACTACTGTAACTTTTGTTACACAAAGAATAATAAATTAAAATATGAATAAAACTTCCTAAGGTGACGGCTTTATAGAAAACAAAGAAAGGTCGAGAGCTTGTAACTGGATTTGTCCAGTCGCAGGTTTAAAACCTAGTAACACTGAGACTATAGTTGTGCAAAGAGGCCGCTGCGGATTAACTCTTACGGAGGTCAAAAGTTTTCTCGTAGGCGTGGTGTGAAAGTTTGGAGAGAGGGGTGCAAGCTCATTTGCTGTCTTTGCCAAAAGACTGTCGTTCAAAATTACGATGTCCATCACCAGTAAACCTCGTTTTTGCCTCAAATTACAAAGTAAATTAAAATCGTAATCATCACCAGAAAAACAAAAAAATAGCTCTGACATTTCGAAAATAACCAATTGTTCCAACGTGATAGTTATGTTCATATGTTGTAACACATGAAAACATTCGTGTTGCTAAAATGTTTATTGTAATTTATTGAGAACTGTAACAAAGAATAAAATATCAACAGTTGTCTGTATTGGAAAATTCATTGTTAAATGTATATGTCATAGGAAGATGACAAAATTTGAATTTCATGAAATCCCTAAGGGATAGGATCAATTGACGGGAGATGTTAAAAATAACGTCTCTTCAAGGTCATTTCCATGATGAAAGTAAGTGATTTTATCAAACTTGAATTGTTCAGTGAAATGATTAAATGAAGTAGTCAGGATTTGCATTGGCAAAATGCTGTCCGGGGGAGACACCTGGAGGGTCGAGTCATTGTACTTCCTAACCATAAGGTAGTACTATCGATCACTTAAATATCAACCCCATATCTTTAAAAAAATGCCACCATAGGATTAACATATGGATTGATATTTTAGTGTGTAAACAACCGAAAAAAGATGTTACACAAAAAAAAATACCATCCTAATTTTCTAATTATTTGTTAATTAGTTTCGAATAAATAATTTGTATTTCATTGACTATTGTTGTATTACTTCTACGTTTAGTAATGAACCATATTTGTTAAATAAACACTTTTAAACTCTTGACAATATTATTTCATCATTTCAGTGAAACATATCAAGGACTTGTTCAAATCCCTTCCTTTTATCAGGGAAATGACCTTCAAAAGACGTCATTTTAACATCTCCCGGCAATTGATCATCTCCCTTAGGGATTTGATGAAATTCCTAATTCCATCATTTTCCTGCTACATGTACACTTTGTACAGTGGCGTATTGAAGAATATTAGAGCCCTCCAAATTCAGGTTTGGGCTTCAAGCCCAAATACGTACTTAGTGTCAGACAAGCTTTGGGCCCCTCTGAGTTCCTGCCCCCTCGCAATGTGGGGAGTTGCGGGGGGTGTACGTTACACCACTGACTTTGTAAGACTCTTCTTGTGCGAGGAATCTCTTATTTTTAAAATTAAATAAATGCTGCTTGATAGGCTGGCGACCCACCCAAATCTATTCTCGAGAGACTGGTTCTGTAGTTTTATGTTATTGGGAGATTTCTGGCCTTTCGTTTGGTTGAAAAAATAGCGATGTTGACTTCAAAACGCAGCAATTGTTCTGGCATTCTGAAAGTGCCAACCTCTGCAAAAGCAGTGCCAGGGCAGGACGCCACGACTGTGACATCATGCTGTGAATATGACAGAAAATCTACAGCATCGAGGTACCTTTAAAACTGTAAAATGATACAGATGTAAACTATTTTTGTTTAATCAGTAAAAGGAGATAAAAGATAAGCTTTTTAAATGAAGAGAATCTTAAAAAATAGGGATTTGTACGAAACCCAATGCTAGCGGATCAGGTTCCTAACGCGTGTCGTTATTATTTATGCTTTTATATGAAATAACGCCTACGACCATAGAAAACACAATTCCGGTACTGAAAATGGATTTCTCTTGTTCCTTTATAAGGCACTTGTAAGTGGCTCTACTAGTTTAAATGATTTACTCGTGCATTAAAATGTATGTTATTGAGATCTGTGCACACTGCCTTTTTCCCACTACCGTAAAATTTGGCGTATATAACGCGCACCTATACTTTCAAGCTGATTTTTTTTAATTTTGATGCATATTCGTCGTATAATGCACACCTTCTTTTTTACGAAGAAACCTGAAAAGTACATATTTAGTGCTCTTATGTTTTTAAGTCATTAATTCAAGATATTATCCCAGGCTTTTGAAAAAATAGTATACTTCTAGAATTGCAACTCTTTAAGTTAAAAAAAAACAATTCGTATCTTTAAAATAAACAGTATTTTGATATGTGTAGAAGTCTAATTTTTTTCTTTATGTGCTCCCTTTCCCCCTTCTTTTCTATTTTTTAAGCTACCATTTTTATCTCCGGCGTATAACGCGCACCCATAAATTTAGATCTTATTCTTGGTGTTAAGAAAGCGCATTATACGCCGGATTTTAAGGTAATTGAGTAGCCGCAATAGCCTAGTGGTCAGGTAACGTACTCATGGCCAGCGTGTCATGAGTTCAAGCCTAGTACCGCTGAAGACCCGCCGTGTAGGGGCGCGATGCACGTTAAATCTGTCGAGAACTCAAACGTCCTCCCGTTGGTATGGTGTAGTAATTAGAGAGGAGAGAGGTTTGCCATCTCAGGCGCCATCCTCGTCACTTGACTATGGTTCAAAATTACGAGGTCCGTCGCCAAAAAGCCCTCGAGTAGCTGAACAGTGCAATGTGTTAATATTTACTCCCTCATGGTAACTGAATGCTTTTTTCATGCATTTTGAATGATTCACACAATATTATAGCTTTAAGCATTGTTAGAGTTTTAATTCCTCCGGGGAAATTAATAGAGAAAACCTGTTTCCTTCACAAATGTAAATCGGAATCCTAATAGTGTGTTCGTGTGTATTCCCGTTTCTTCATGCTCTAGTGTTGTTTCGTGATCTGTCTTCTTCAATGAAAACATTGATACTGCACCACCTTGCCCTAAAGCAGTGGTCTTCAAACTTTTCAACTCATGGAACCCCTAGAACTAGACATTTTTTCGTGGAACCCCCTTCCATACTCATACTTCGAAGAATGTATCTCAAAAAATAATATTTAAAGTAGATCCACATGATATAGGCACTTTATGTAAAGGCAATTAAGAAAAACATTGCATTTATTTTATTAAGAAATTCTAATATAATTTTTAAATACAACTTACTCAATAACATTAATTTGTTTGAGTCAAGTGTCACCCATTCATGGATTATATTTAATAACTAGGATATGTGCTTGCTTTTTTTTTACACGAACTATAGAAATCTAGGTTAAAATGTTAATAGCCGTTTGAGAAATCCCGTGTATATTTTGCATGAGAGAGAGAGAGAAGGAATTTGCAACCTAAAAATTTAGAAGCTGTTCTTGTTTAAATTTAGATTTTAAAATCAACTCTGTTGATATGTTGTTCCCTTTCCTTCATTATAGGTGTTGGTTTTCCCAAATGTAAAAGGTGTATTTTTCACAAGAAAACTATTTAGTTTTGTAAAACATTGTACTAACTAGCGAGTATAAAATTATCTCGAGAAACCCGAGATACTAAACAATAGAATATTCACAATCTAGTAGGAAGTATATATATATATACTAGCTGGTATACCCGTTCTTCGCACGGGTGAACTGAAAAATTAAACAACACAGATTGAAGGATAAAGAAGTTTTTAATGAGTTAATATTACGTGAATTTCAAGTTAGACAAAAAAAACTTTTGTGTAACTCAGCTAAACAAGAGAGAGAGAGAGAGAGAAATAAAACACCTTTGTTAAATTTTAAGTATGTAGATCTAATAGCTGATAAAAAGGATTTTTTATTTATAACTCCCGTAACACTCTCGAGGGTCGATTTTTGAAAATACCTTCCTAAGCTGATCTCTGCTCAGCAAAAGTAACACATTGTTAAAAGTTTTGTGTAATGAACGCTTAAAATAGTGTAAATAATTTTTATCTCAAAGTATAATACATTAATATTACTTTCTGTAGTATTTATTTTATGTTAAAATTGTAATATTCGCAAGCAATGCCGTTTCTTAAATTATATTGACGATTCAAGGAAAAACATAGCGAAATGTTAACGATAGAGTCAAGTGGGCAAATGCTTAACTACTTTCATAACTCGAGCTTTATTAGAGCTTTGTAAGACCCGCCGTGTAGGGGAGCGATGCACGTTAATACTTTATCCAACCGCATTATTATTAACTGCAGTTTTTTTCGTACAATATTTTTTTTGATCACTACATTTAAAAGTAAGAGATATACATAAACAAAATACTCCACTTGGGAAAATTTAATCCGTTAGAGCTAATAAATTAATTAAAGATATTTCACTTTAAAATTTATTATATATACCGTTCTCTTAAAATAAGTAGTCAAATCGTTTTTTCTAAGGTCTTCATTAACATACAAAAACATAAGACACTTAAATTTTGACAAACAATTTTTTCCGCTAAAATACTAATCGTGGAACCCGTGCTGCCATATATCTTAGAAGAGTGGATTTCAAAGAATATTCCTGCTAAGTATTGGTAGAATATTCCTTCTAAGTTGGTGTGGTGTGGTAGTTAGGAGAAGAGGGTGCCAGCTCAGGTGTCGTCCACGTCACTTGATCATGGTTCAAAATTACGTGATCCGTAGCCAAAAAGCCCTCGTGTATAGCTGAACAGTGCGACATTAATATTCACTCACTCTCACACTCCAAAAATACAGTACAGCAGTTATTGCGTTTTTAATGTAAAAATAATTATAACTGCTTATTCAATTAAAATTATAGCGTTATAATTAACTACTAACCACTAACAAATTTTGAAAATTTGTCCAAATGATGCAGTGTGAAAGAGAAAGTTTATTTACTTTAAGTATCAGAACTGATAAAACTGCAGAACTGCATTTGGTAAAAGATCAATTTCTTACTACCAAATGTGCTTAATAAAATCATAAAAAAAACATTAAAATAAAGAGAGATTTATAACAGTATCTTCTACAAAACTATTCGCCTTCCCCGCTAAAATATTCATCATAGAACCCGTGCTGCCATATATCTTGGAAGAGGGGATTTCAAAGAATATTCCTGATAAGTATTGGTAGAATATTCCTTCTAAGTTGGTGTAGTGTGGTAGTTAGGAGAAGGGGGTGCCAGCTCAGCTGTCGTCCACGTCACTTGACCATGGTTCAAAATTACGTGGTCCGTCGCCAAAAGCCCTCGTGTAGCTGAACAGTGCGACGTTAATATTCAATCAATCAATCACGAACTTTAAATAACTAAACTCACGAACTTGAAACACTGGAATCCATCACAAAATTTTAGCATTTGAAGAGTAAGAATGTTGACGAATTCCTTTGATTATTCAAAACGAAGTGTTTAAAAAGTTTTTCTTCGAATTGATTCATTAAAAATTGCAGGGGCTACCTTAATTCCAAATGATAATATGCACCATTCATATAATCCGAAGTTAGTGCAGAAAGCGATTTTCTCAATTTCCTTTGGGTGAATGGGTACATGCCAATAACCGAAAGCTAAATCTAAAGTTGAAAAAAAAAGAAAGCGTGTATCAGTGTGAACACGCGTTAGAAGTTAACTTCTTTGGCTTACATGTATTGAATTGTATAATAAAGTTTTATTTTGAAGTAATCTTATATATAATTAACAAATTTATTATTATCATTATTATTTCAAACTGTATTTAAAAAAATAATTAGGATGGAAAAGGTATAAATATAGACAAAATTTTCGTTTTCAATACATAATTCTAAAAAAAAATTATTGTATGTATTTTGAGAAAAGTATCATCAATATTAGTTTATTTCCATTATGCTTATGGGTGCTTCAGTACACACTTTTGTTATCAAAGGCTTTTTGGTAACTAATGTAGGTTTTGCATTCAATATCGCTTAAGTATCTCGAAAAGACTGCATCAATCCTAGTATTTGATTTTGACGATGATATTATTCTGTTGTTTTGTAGAGATAAGGTGAAATGTGTCTTTAAAAAATTCAATCAATTGTAGAGATTTGTCTAAAGCAAAATTGACATTAAAATCTTCACTTAAAATCATAGGTATTTTATCATAACTTTATTAAGTAAAGCAGAACCTCTTGATGTGTATGGTAATAATGATCGAGATGAAGGAACTCGATAATATCATCCAACTTTTGTTGAGTAATATATACTGCTACAATTATAATTTTTGTCCATTATCTATTACGCATTCAACCAAGCACAAATCCCCATTGAAGATTGTATGGTACCATAAATATGGGATTGACTGACAGAACATTCCATGGATAGAGTTATAATGTTAACAACATCGCTAGAATTTTGATATATCGCAACTCCTCCTGCTCTCGTATTTGGTCGTTTATACTTCACAATGCAGTTGAAATTTGGAATAGATATATCACTTTTTCATTGCCTAGCCAAGTTTCTGATAAAACTAAAAATATTTGAATTTCTTATTACTGAATCTTGTAAGTCTACAGCATGAGCTGTAAGACTTTGGCAATTAAAAATAAAATCGATAAACCTTGTCTGTTCGTTATGAAATTAATCAAATCTTCATTGGTAGTTTGTTCAATGAAAGTCGTTTAAATTCCTCTTGCAAATCAATTGTTGATGACGATCGTCTTCGACAATGGTAAAATGTTTTATCATTATTTTTTGTCGTAATATATAATCCTTCAATACTCGTTACACGTGATAAAGCAACGTATAATAATGATTGAGAGGGACGTCGATCGTATTCGTAAGCAACTTGTGAGTATGTGTTGCCTTGAGATTTATGAATTGTTGTAGCGCATGCACACACCAACGGAACGTGCGTACGCTTAACAAATATTGTTTTGTTATTGTTGAGTGGAATATTGGAAGATCTCAGTAAGATTGGTACAGCCATTCTACTGACGTTAATTTCTGCCGCGTAACCTGCTGCTTTGCATCTTAATTTTTTCCCTATTTGAGGTAAATCTGGAAACTCAAGCCATATTGTCTTAACTAATCCTTCATAATTTGTTTCTACATGAACTAGCTTTCCAACTGCACCATTTGCCAATCCATCTGCCACATCAATATTTGTAGTAATCATGTAATAAATATTTTTCACATCAACTGTTTGATAAGGCAATCTATTTGTATCAATTAATGACATCTTATGTAATTTTTGACGCACGAAAGTTTCTCGTTCTTTTGAAGTACAACCAATATATACACCTATTGCAGTTGAAGTTATTCTGTCCACGTATGCATTCAATATTTTATTATTATACTCATTGACGGAATTGTTAGTGTTGAATAATCGTATACCTTGAGGACATCTTGCTTCAGGTTCTTCCACAGTACAAAAACGAGACTGAATCAGAGTTATTTCCATTTTATCCAGTTGTTCGCCGTTTCCAATTTTTGTAAGTATAGAAGAAAATTGTTGATTTGCTTGACGCATGACTTCATTTAGTTCATAAAATTTTAGATTTTGCCATAAAATCGGTCCAACGATGGTCTGTTTTGGTTGCTTATAGATGGGTGTAGAACGAACTGGTGGTAATTGACGTAAACCTCCAATTAAAATAATATCCAATCCACCAAAATTTGACTGAAAATTTCCTGTTATTTGTTTTAATCTGGAATCAACCTTCAATAATAATTGAGCACTGTGATCATACTTATCTCATCAATGATTATGACTTTTATGTATTTGAAAAGAGTGCTGTATTGTTGTGCAGTTTCAGAATTTAACGGAAGTAATCTTGATAAAGAAATTTTTAAAGCTGTATGAGCACAGTCGTTCCTGAAATAGCTACTGCTTCTTTACCGGTTGAAGCACAAGTCAGAAATTAAAGTTTTTTATGAATAGGAAATCATTAAAATTCTTGAAATTTTTATATAAAAATTTGCGTTTACCCATACTTTGTAAATTATCATATAAAACATTACATTGCATGCATACATTTGTAAATAATTGCTTAAAGAAGTTAAATCAGGTGAAAATATGAAATTTAAAAAAAAAAATCAAAACGCATGGAATGTTTTTAAATTTTTTAAAAACTATACTCATTTTTTTCTCACCAATTTTTTTATATGATTTTAGTTCTAAATTACATAGAGCCAGTAAAAATTTGGGGCATGTTTGGAAAAAATTTTACTGTCCACTGTAGTATTAAAATACAAATTAATGAAGCACTATATAACACTTTCACAATAATCAAATTAATTACACCAAAGCATATATATGATTTAAAAACTCACTTCTTAAACTGTATTTAGAAATTCCATTCGATTGAAAATTTAGTAAACACAATCCTTTATTGCCAAACTATTGGAAGAAATGTTGTGTTGCCACTAAATTTTAAAACAATAGATTGTTTGTACTATTTCCTTAACCCTCTGAGTGGATGACCCGCTAATTGAATTTTACTTCGAAAGCGGTCTACTTTTTCAAAGCTAGTGGTAGCGAAAATGTTTCGGATGAATTTCGCGAACTGCTTTGAAAGCGCACCGCATTTTTATGCCTTCCCCCCTTAAAACTGCGGGAGGTCTTCAAATGGTTTTGCAGGGGATGATTTTATTGCTTTTCGGTTTCTGTGTTGTTCGAAAGGGGATGTTTCTCATTCACAGCTGTGACCTAGAGCGAGGATTGTGAAATGGACATTTTCTCCACTTCACGGCCAACAGATACTTCTCCCAATTTATTGCGAATATATATTTCCTATATTTGGAAAACTTGCTCAATTTCTGATCTAAAAACCAATTAGGTTTTAAGAAATTTTAATTTTCTGAGTTTTGATTTTAAATTCGGTTTCATTTTAAAGCATTTTTGAATTCCTAGATTGATTTAATTAAAAATATTTTTTTTTAACACAATCCATTATTTCGTGTGAAATGTCTATTAACTGCAATTTTAATTTCTAAAATCCTTTCTGTTTGCTTATGTTTTTAAGTTTTTTGAGTTTTCTCACATTTACTTAATTAAGATTGATTTAAAGACCAATTTATTTTTGACACATAGTTTATATAATTTAAAAGCTCTTTACTTTGTTTTCATTATTTTTTTTTTCCTTTTGAAAAATGCCATGACCAAAATGTACGCAGGCTACTGTGATAAATAATACTTGAAAGGGATGGAATATGACTGAAAATGGTAAATCTAAAATCCAGCTTTCAGGTGATATTATAATTAGACTACAGAATGCAAATGTTGCAGAATGAACTAAATATTTCCCTGACGTACCACAAACTACATTATAATACATATATTGTAGTACTACACTGCAGTATTTTTAAAGTCATGCAACAAAACTTAAACTTGCTTACTGCCACGATGGGGAACTGAGGGAAAAAAAAAAACATTATTTACAATCTTGGTGATTTCTGAATTACGTTTGTATCACTACTATTTTCTGTATAAATATTTTGCATTTAAAACTCTTGAGAATATATAAGGTTCTGATAAAACGGAATAATTGATCAAATTAACAATTGTTATCAATATTATGTCGAAGAAAATTTTGAATTAGAAAAGATATTTTCAGTCATATTTATTTCAAGAAGAATTTTCATGTAGAACATAAGTTGGATAGTAACATATTAAGAAATTAAAGCTTTACAGGCATTGGAATTTTTTTTTATGCCTTTACAAATTTAAATGTGTTTTTCTCAGATTTTTAATTTTGAAGATGAGAGTGTATTCTAATCCCTTAGGCGTTTTTCCTGTTCAAGATAGAGTCGTGAAATATCTTGTAAATAATCCCTAACAAATTTTCTAGTAATTTGCTTCTAAAATCTAAGTATTTCTTTTCCTTAATTTTTTTTGATGTTTCACGACTAAATCGTAAATATAAGAAACAACAGTGAAATATCACGAGTGCAGACGGCGCTCGCTGATATTTGAGTGAGAAAATTACAGCAGCATAAAATGCGACCTCGTTTGAATTATATCTAATGTGCATATTTGGAACTGTTTAGCGTACTCGAATTAACTCAAGTGCACACGTCAAGGGGTTTATATTGCATTCTAAGTCAACACAGTGGCTACTGACGAGTGACTACGTAATTTTGAACCGCGGTTAAGTGACGAGGATGATACCTGAGCTGATAACTCCCCTTCCAAACTTCCACATCTCACCCACGTGAGGACTTTTGACCTCGACGTGTTTAACGTGCATCAGCTCCTCTTCAACGCTAAACTTTTGTGGTACCAGGGCTCGAACACTGGACACGAGTTCATAACCATGACCATCAGGCTACCGTGGCCGCAAAAGAAAATAGCAAGTTTGAAAGAAATGTAATGGAGAAGTATATTTGAAGAAATAACTTCAAAACTTAACGAAAAACCAAAATATCAAAATTTATTTTAGGAATAATAGTGAATATAACTTCGTACACCTAAAACCACTTTATGCAGTGTATTTTGAAAGTGAACTTTTCCCCTTTTAGAGAAACTTGCCATAATTATGTCAAATTCCTTTCATTTTGCTCTAAGGGGATCCCGAAACAATGTAATTTTTTGATACACAAAATTACTTATGGTTGAATCTAATACAATTCCCTACAAAATGAATGAAAACTCTTTTTTATCATATAAATTGTGTTTGAATAGGAGATGGTTAGTTAATAAGAACATTTAAAACGTGTCGGCAATCTATGGACCTGTGGCACGTGGTACAATTCTTAGTGGCACTCAGCACTACTCTACAAATTTGTCAATTCTTGAGTGGATGGAAGTTGATAATAGACCTTATTTGACAAACGTCTTCTGTGTGTGAGAGAGAGAGAGAGAGTTATGGACATTTATGAAACTACAAAATAATCTGAAAGATAATTCTAAGGATAAATTTACAGCTATTTTGTAAATAATTGAATGTTATTGCTAGGGGATTTAATTGTTGAAAAAAGAAAATTGCATGTACTCTGCTTTCCACTTATGATTCGGCATATCAAAGTAAAAAATCTTTCCTAATATGAAAATATTTCGACTCCGCAAAGAAATTGTTTAACTGAATGCTCAGAATCGTGTCACGCATTATACCCCTGGTTTTGCAATATGAAAGAAGAGTGGTGAAAGAGTTAATTCACATTACAATTTTTATTTAACTGTAATGAAGGGAATCATTTATATTTCACTTTGTCTATTTCTTATTTAAATAAATATGTTGGAAACATACATTTTTAATTTTTTTATCTTTGTTGAAGAAATAGTAACATTTTATATTGTTTATTTTTATGTTAATAAATGTACTTTATTGATCCATAATTAATATAAAATAAAACTGTAAATCTAAATTATTTACCTCTATTCTTTAAATCTGCAAATATTATCGTAAGAATCGAAGGATTTCAAAAATTTCCTACTATGTGGCACGCTGAATGATACTGACAGATAAATTTGGCACGTCTTAGCTACACAGTTGCTGCCCCTAAATTAAAATGTTGGGTAAGGTAACCATTATATTTTTAAAATTTTATAAATATACAAAAGGAGAGTATTTTGTCAATACATGTTTTAAAAGGAGTAAAAAGTTTACGAGAACGAAATATGAAATTACGTTAAAATTATTGGTACTCTATCAACCGTACTTCTTTTTTATATATATATATATATATATATATATATATATATATATATAAGAAGTACGGTGGATAGAGTACCGTAGTTACTGCCAACTCGTGACAATGAATTGGAAATTAAGTTCACAATTCATTGTTATTAAAATATATAAAATTTTACATGACTTATTTTTGTATTTGTTATTTTTATATTCCTTACTGAAAAAGCAACAAATGGGAGTTCATTACCTGCCAAAACTGCAGAGGCCTGGTTGTTTACTCCACAAGCTCCTACCTTATGCTTACTCTGCCCTACTAAGTAAAAATGCCGTTTTCTGCTCGTCAAGATCATGAAATTGCAGATATTGTTTTCCATATATTTTAAATATTAGTTTTCTAACTTCTACATCAGCCTTTTAATAGTCTACACTCCTGCAAAGAAGTCTGAATTCAAAACTATAAAAACTTATTATTCCCAACAATGTCATTTATACCTTTATTTTTTATAATCTATGAATGCGTTAAACTATTAATTTGTTATCGAGACTATTTAATATTAAATGCGAAAAAAAAAGAATAAGTTTCAAACTGAAACTTAACTTGAATATTTTTCAAAAATTGTCATCGATATTCTCATAACTTTTACATATTGTCATTTTAGCATATCACACATCTTTCTTCTATGCAAAAATCTATTATAAGAGTTCATCAAATGTTTCAGCATATTTTTACTCATAACATGCAGTTTTCAACCACATTGTGAGGCCGCGGTAGCCTAATGGTCAAAGTAACGGACTCGTAGCTGGCGTGTCATGAGTTCGACCCCAGCACCACTGAAGATCCGCCGTGTAAGGGAGCGATGCTCAAGCGTCATCCTCGTCACTTGACCATGGATTAAAATTACGAGGTCCGTCGCAGAGTGAGTGAATATTAACGTCGCACTGTTCAGCTACACGAGGCTTTTTGTGATGGACATCGTAATTTTGAAGCATGGTCAAATGACGAGGGCGACACCTGAGCTGGCACCCCCTCTCCTAACTGCCACACCACACCAACGAGAGGACATTTCAGCTCTCGATAGATTTAACGTGCATCGCTGCCCTACACAGCGGGTCTTTTGTGGCACTGGGCTCGAACTCGAGACATGCCAACCATGATTGGATACCTTGACCACCTGGTACCCCGGCCACAGGTCCGTCGCCGAAAGCCCTCCGTTACCGACGGAGAGTTAAGATCTTCTTTGATTGAACGCATCGATATTTTCCTCTCTAGAGTTCTGGACGTCTGTTCAAAACGATAGCTCTTTTCTTCCGTTTCCACTTCCAGGGCTTGAAGAGCCTCCGGAGCATCGCGAACCGACTATGTTTACTCTCCATAGGTGAAAGGTTATCAGAACAATTTTCTCTTATAATACTCATTTTTAACTTAGTACTCTTAATTTTATTAGGTTTATAATTCTTAATTAGAGAACTCAAATCATTTCTAATATTGAAGTTTTTAACATGTGACAAATCATAACTAGAGTTTTCTATCACATTTGCAACATAAAAATTGAATTAGAATAAGCACCTAAAGAGGATTCACTTTCATTCAATAAAACATCGCTCTTTGCGTGGCTTAGTTTCTTTATTTCAGTATATACACTGGGATGTATAATAAATTCTTCGGTAAAGGTCGGTGATATTGCCGTTCGAACATAAACTCGGAGAGTGCTCAGTAAGAGAAAGATTTATTGGCTTAACCTCTACCATACGCCTCTCGTTAAAACATGAGCTCAATGTAATTCTTCCTTCGGAAGGTTTGTTCACTCTAATTAGTGAGGAATTTAGAACTGGGATCTGGCAACGTGAATCAATCAAGGCTGTTACGGGCTGATTTTCAACAAAAATGTTTACGTATTGGAGCTGTGCGAACTCATCGCTATTTTGTTTTTCGCTCTTGACTTTCAATCTATTCGCGTTTTTTCTATTATGGATGTGAGATTCTTTAGGCTTAAAACGCTTCTCACAATCTCTTGGGTAATGAGATGAATCACCACATATATAGCAATTTTTATTTTGTCTTTCAAGATTTTAAGGATAGTTATCTTTAATCTTTGGTTTATAGTTTCGTGGTCTATTTTTAAAGGGGTCTTCGGTATATCCACAAGCAATAGAAGTTTCCTTACGTGATCCGCTTCTAGATGAAATATAAATATCGCACTCTCTTTAGCTAAATCAATAGCTAAATAAAAAATAGCTAATAGCTACCAATCTTCTTCTTCTCGAATGCCAGTATGAGTTGCGGTTTCCTTATTTAAAGTTTCAAATAATTTATCAGAAATTAAAAGATCATATAGAGATTCAAAGGAATTAACTTTTCTTAACGAACAATAATAAAATGGAAGTTTGCCGTCAATCTTGCAGCAAATTGGATGTATGTATTGCCTGATGATTTTACAGCATTTTTAAATGAGTTTAAACACTCGCGAGGGGTTACTTGGAATTCTCTGAGTACTATAGATTTTAGTTTTTCATAGTCATTTAATTCCTCCTTTTAATATACAATAAGACATTATGAGCTCTTTCGCCCAGAAGATTTATTAAAATTTCAGATTTATATTCGTCATTTATTTTCTTGGTTAAAAATGCGCGTTCTAATGATTGGAAGAACAGATTAAAATTTTCAGATCTGGTGAGAACAGGAAGAGATAAAGTTTTAATGCTTTCGATCATATTTTCTATGTTTGTTTCGAACTGTTTCTCTTCGACTTTAGCTGCAGGATTTAAACTTAATGCTTTATTTTTAGCCGTTTGAAGTTCGACTTCTTTTTCTAACTGTGCTAACTGTAGTTTTACAAGTTCAATTTTCTGTTTTTCTAAAGTTGCCTCTCTTTCGTTTCGCGATACCCTCTGATCTATACAGTTTTTAATTAAAGTTTTAACGAAATCTGCATCACTCTCAAATGTACTACTCTTCTCAATTTTAGTCTTTAGTTTAGCTATGGTGTCCGTACTCTCCACAGTACCGTCTAGATCTTCAACAACTCTTATGAGATCCTCTTTAAGAGCGTTTTTATACATTTTAGAAAAAATATGGAAAGATCCTACCTTTTTTTTTTCTAGCTCGCACGTAAGATGTATCCAATAATTGAAGAAATACACTGATTCACCTCTACGCAAATGAACACAGATGCCACAACCTCTTCGCAGGTTATATCGTTAGACGAAATATAGTTCTTGAAATTGTTTAAATTACAATCAATAGTTCCGGCCTCTACACAGGCGGAATATTCACACTGGGTTCGAATGAAAAATTCAACCTCTACACAGGTTGAGCGAAGCTTCCAAAAAATGGCGGCGCGTTTCGTCCACGGACGCTTTTGTTCACGCGTTCCAAACTTTGATCAAAATCGAAATTTTATCGATCCCGGCCGAGCCCCCATAATTTGTGGGGTCCAAGACATTTGTCTTTCTTCAGATTTATTTTAAACTTAACAAAAATTAATTAAAAAAGTAGATATTCTACAATTGGATTTCCATGATGTGACGACGGGAACGCCTGCTCGCGCACCTCAGTCTTTCTCTGCTCTTTTTCTCAATAGTCCAAGTTTTGGTTTTGATTAGCTGCGCCTGCGCGCGAAGACTGCGCGTGCTTTGCTAGAGACTCAATTGATGACGATTCCATATATATATATATATATATATATATATATATATATATATATATATATATATATATATATATAAAGGTAAAATATTTTATTTATATAATATACTTATAATAAAAGTTCAAAAAGTGTTGCAAAATAAAGTTATTATGTTTAAATAAAATTTTCAGTTTCAATGAATAAGATGAGCTTTTAGATATTTGTAACTATATAAACTTCATGAATCCACGCACACACACATTTTACATGCATATTTATTTCTTCTCGATTTTCTTATTGTGACTCGTGGAGCCCTGAGTATGCCTTGTGGAACCCCAGGGCTCCATGGAATACAGTTTGAAGACCACTGTGTCCTAAAGGAATTATTTCGGTATGCTGCATCTCACATTATAACCACGGACGTGATAGAAAAACCTATGATTGAAGTAGTGTACTTAAAGATTTATATCAACGGATACGGCTCACCCTTATTAATCGAAATAGGTCATTTATCAATTTAATTGTTTAAGTGTTATAACTGAAATCATAGATTTGGAGCGTCTAAAAGAAACGTACCCCCACAGTCAGATTTTTTTTTTCACAATAATAACTACTAAAATTAATGCCAATATGGAAACTCAGGTAAGCGAAAACTGAAATAGGAAGTTAAGCTTAGTAACCCAAATGGTCTGACAGGGTTGGATAGACTTTTTTACATGGTACGGCTTACTTTATTTTTTTTTTCAGTGGCGTAGGTGTGGTGAGCTAAAAAATGCTTAACACTATTTATATTATAACAATAATAAATACGGAATATGTACTTACTTACATAACACTACAATAAAAACAACTTTTTAAAACGACGTTTTAAGCAAATCGCAAGATACAAACATAATAATTATATCCACAAATGTAATGATATCAAATAATGTATTTATTATCAAACAATTCAAAATACATGAAAAAATAAATCATTTTCATTTAAGGTTAGTTCTCGTAGTTATAATCTTAGTAGAAGACTTTAACTGTTCGCCCAATTTTGAATATCTCGGGTGATGTTTCCGTAGTCGATCCCGTGTTATCATGGGAAAAGTTGATCAACGTTTATTTTCCCTTTAGTCGTTGTGTGAGGAAAAACCCATTACTGCGGATGGCATTGTGGTTAGATTCCCCCCTAAAAGTCGCAGAGAATGAGTTAAGCGCGTCATCGTGTGTCCAATAATGGTACATGTGTTGTCTGGTCTGCACTCAGGGGTCTTAAACCTTCACTCTTGAGGACCAAAGTAATACATTTAGAATAAACAGTGGACCACATCAATAAATTATCAGTCATCCGCGGGGCCACACGACTGCTAAAAATATTGCAGTCAGGAAATTTATATAAAGAAAGTTTCAAAAAGTGTTAAATGGGAGTCAAATTAAAATGACTTGTAAGCCTGTTAAAGATGAGATTCCACCATTTTCCCAAAATTTCTGAAATTTTATGCATAGTCAGATTTTTATATTTAAGATACAGTAAAAATTTTTGAAAAATTCGTCATTTTCAGAAAATTTCATCTCAAATGGATATCAAACACATCAGTGAAATGTTTTAAATGTCAAGAATAGCAGAATAAATGGAGTTTCTTACGACAAAAAACAAAGCCATTTTTTAAATTGCCTCAAATTCAGATGAATGGATTCAGAGGGACATTCGCGGCCACGGGTTAAAAGACCCCTAGTCCACGCATAGTCGCATGCATTGTGAAGAGCCCATACTCCAGTCCAGTCCAGTCAGTGTTCCACAAAAATATCTTTAATATGCGAGTCTTAGGGTTCGTGAAGGCGGTCACCCAAAATGTCTTGGTGGTCCACCAGTGGATCGCGATCGACTTTATACACACCCTAGGTCTAAGATGTCAATTGATCGAAAGAATAAAGGAATTGAAGGAATTAGACCCAGAGATATCGAAAACTTATTGATATTGGTGCTATGGAAAAGAAGTTACGGATATATATAATGAAAAAAATATCGGGAAAACTGGACAGGTGTTGTTGGAACTTCTACTTCCACTTTCTACGTAACCGCGAACTGAACTGTTAACTGTGACTTTGTGTTTTTATCTTTCTCCATCGAGAATGTAAAAATCGGACGCCAGGATCACCTTCTCTCAATGTATCTTTCCAACTTTTATTAATTCTCTATGCTTTTTATTTCATCGCAATATGTAACATTTAAATGGCTACTAAATTTTCTTTAGTAAAATCACAGACTCGTCAATGATTACGAAATTACGTTAATGCTTATAAGCTGGATTCACACACACACAATAAATGAGTTGTACCAGCACCCAATCGAATTTAAGGCTAGCTACGACGAAAATGTAAGCTTTACCTTTATTTAATTGGATAAGGGGCAGTGCTTCGCAATACTTTCAATGTTTGCGACCCAATTTTCAATCATTTTCATTGCGCCCCTCTTCTACAATAACAATGTATTGAATGCATTAAAAATGTACCTTGACACTAAAGCTACAATATGAATTTAATTATAAACCATAAAAATTATCAAGATAAGTATTAAATTTTGTATATCCCAAGCTCATGGAAGGCACTACTAATTATTAAACTTGTTTTTAATTTATTGATAAATTATCAAAAACATTGTGCAGCACTGATACATTTATAAGTATATTTAATCAGTGTAAATGTGTATTTTTTACTAAGACAGAATGCATTTTTTAATTTACTTTTCAGTAAATTAATACTTATTTTAAATTTTGTTTTCGAATTTTCAATATGTTCGCGCCCCCACATAGGGATATCCCGCCTCCATAGGGGGCACGCCCCACAGTTTGAAAACGCTGAGATAAGGTCTTTGTAGCTAGAATAGGTGTATTACTTTTGTTAGAAGGGACTTCAAACACACTTTTCATTCTATAGAGCAGGGGTGTCCAACCCGCGGGCTCGCATGTGGCCCGCCAGTACGTAAGCTGCGGCCCACCGACTTTTTTTTAAGAAATTTAAACATCGAGTTTTTAAAGTTTTTTCACTTTGAAATTTATTTGAGGAGAAATATAAATATATATATATATATATATATATATATATATATATATATATATATATATCGGAGACAACAACAAGGGGTCCAAGACATTTGTCTTTCTTCAGATTTATTTTAAACTTAACAAAAATTAATTAAAAGGTAGCTTTTCTACAATTGATTTCCATGATGTGATGACGGTAACGCCTGCTCGCGTACCTCAGTCTTTCTCTCTTTTCTCAAAAGTTTTCGTTTCAGTTTTGATTTGCTGCGCCTGCGCGCGAAGACTGCGTGCTTTGCTGGATGCCACAACGGCCAGCCTGACTGTACGCTGTCCGCAGCGGTACTTATTCCTTTTTCCTTTTTCATGGAGACCAGAGGAGAATCTGAAAGATACAAAAGACGGAACAGACAAGGACTATACAAAAATACACAAAAAGATTTAACATGTCATAATTTTGCTGAACTAGACAGTTTCTCCATCATGTGAAGGCACCTCTTCAACATCCGGAAGGTTTCGTAGGAAAACATTTATTTTGCTATCTTGGTTTTTATCAGTTCCATCAGGCATAAGAACGCCTTTCCTAACAAGCTCTTCTTTGGTTGAACGCATCTTTTTTTCTCTAGAGTTCTGGACGTCTGTTCAAAACGATCGATCTTTTTTTTCTTCCGTTTCCACTGCCAGGCTCGAAGAGTCTTCGAGCATCGCAAACCGACTATGTTTAGTCTTCATAGGTGAAGGGGTGGGTGACTGGGAGCTGGAGTCCACGGAACTCGTTTTCATGGCACCATTGACTTTCTTACACAATACTATATCAGAACATTTTTCTCTTATAATACTCATTTTTAACTTAGTACTCTTAATTTTATTAGGTTTATAATTCTTAATTAGAGAACTCAAATCATTTCTAATATTAAAGTTTTTAACATGTGACAAATCATAACTAGAGTTTTCTATCACATTTGCAACATAAAAAATTGAATTAGAATAAGCACCTAAAGAGGATTCACTTTCATTCAATAAAACATCGCTCTTTGCGTGGCTTAGTTTCTTTATTTCAGTATATACACTGGGATGTATAATAAATTCTTCGGTAAAGGTCGGTGATATTGCCGTTCGAACACTTAAACCTCGGAGAGTGCTCAGTAAGAGAAAGATTTATTGGCTTAACCTCTACCATACGCCTCTCGTTAAAACATGAGCTCAATGTAATTCTTCCTTCGGAAGGTTTGTTCACTCTAATTAGTGAGGAATTTAGAACTGGGATCTGGCAACCTGAATCAATCAAGGCTGTTACGGGCTGATTTTCAACAAAAATGTTTACGTATTGGAGCTGTGCGAACTCATCGCTATTTTGTTTTTCGCTCTTGACTTTCAATCTATTCGCGTTTTTTCTATTATGGATGTGAGATTCTTTAGGCTTAAAACGCTTCTCACAATCTCTTGCGTAATGAGATGAATCACCGCATATGTAGCAATTTTTATTTTGTCTTTCAAGATTTTGGGGATAGTTATCTTTAATCTTTGGTTTATAGTTTCGTGGTCTATTTTTAAAGGGGTCTTCGGTATATCCTCAAGCAATAGAAGTTTCCTTACGTGATCCGCTTCTAGATGAAATATAAATATCGCACTCTCTTTAGCTAAATCAATAGGCCTAAACCAATCTTCTTCTTCTCGAATGCCAGTATGAGTTGCGGTTTCCTTATTTAAAGTTTCAAATAATTTATCAGAAATTAAAAGATCATATAGAGATTCAAAGGAATTAACTTTTCTTAACGAACAATAATATTGGAAGTTTGCCGTCAATCTTGCAGCAAATTGGATGTATGTATTGCCTGATGATTTTACAGCATTTTTAAATGAGTTTAAACACTCGCGAGGGGTTACTTTGAATTCTCTGAGTACTATAGATTTTAGTTTTCATAGTCATTTAATTCCTCCTTTTTAATATACAATAAGACATTATGAGCTCTTTCGCCCAGAAGATTTATTAAAATTTCAGATTTATATTCGTCATTTATTTTCTTGGTTAAAAATGCGCGTTCTAATGATTGGAAGAACAGATTAAAATTTTCAGATCTGGTGAGAACAGGAAGAGATAAAGTTTTAATGCTTTCGATCATATTTTCTATGTTTGTTTCGAACTGTTTCTCTTCGACTTTAGCTGCAGGATTTAAACTTAATGCTTTATTTTTAGCCGTTTGAAGTTCGACTTCTTTTTCTAACTGTGCTAACTGCAGTTTTACAAGTTCAATTTTTCTGTTTTTCTAAAGTTGCTCTCTTTCGTTTCTCAACGATACCCTCTGATCTATACAGTTTTTAATTAAAGTTTTAACGAAATCTGCATCACTCTCAAATGTACTACTCTTCTCAATTTTAGTCTTTAGTTTAGCTATGGTGTCCGTACTCTCCACAGTACCGTCTAGATCTTCAACAACTCTTATGAGATCCTCTTTAAGAGCGTTTTTATACATTTTAGAAAAATATGGAAAGATCCTACCTTTTTTTTTTTTTTTCTAGCTCGCACGTAAGATGTATCCAATAATTGAAGAAATACACTGATTCACCTCTACGCAAATGAACACAGATGCCACAACCTCTTCGCAGGTTATATCGTTAGACGAAATATAGTTCTTGAAATTGTTTAAATTACAATCAATAGTTCCGGCCTCTACACAGGCGGAATATTCACACTGGGTTCGAATGAAAATTCAACCTCTACACAGGTTGAGCGAAGCTTCCAAAAAAATGGCGGCGCGTTTCGTCCACGGACGCTTTGTTCACGCGTTCCAAACTTTGATCAAAATCGAAATTTTATCGATCCCGGCCAAGCCCCCATAATTTGTGGGGTCCAAGACATTTGTCTTTCTTCAGATTTATTTTAAACTTAACAAAATTAATTAAAAAAGTAGATATTCTACAATTGGATTTCCATGATGTGACGACGGGAACGCCTCGCTCGCGCACCTCAGTCTTTCTCTTCGCTCTTCTCTCAATAGTCCAAGTTTTGGTTTTGATTAGCTGCGCCTGCGCGCGAAGACTGCGCTTTGCTATTGAGACCTCAATTGATGACGATTCCATATATATATATATATATATATATATATATATATATATATATATATATATATATATATATAAAAAGGTAAAAATGTTTTATTTATATAATATACTTATAATAAAAGTTCAAAAAGTGTTGCAAAATAAAGTTATTATGTTTAAATAAAATTTTCAGTTTCAATGAATAAGATGAGCTTTAGATATTTGTAACTATATAAACTTCACGAATCCACGCACACACACATTTTACATGCATATTTATTTCTTCCTCGATTTTCTTATTGTGACTGGGCTGTGGAACCCCCTGAGTATGCCTTGTGGAACCCCAGGGCTCCATGGAATACATTTTGAAGACCACTGTGTCCTAAAGGAATTATTTCGGTATGCTGCATCTCACATTATAAACCACGGACGTGATAGAAACCTATGATTGAAGTAGTGTACTTAAAGATTTATATCAACGGATACGGCTCACCCTTATTAATCGAAATAGGTCATTTATCAATTTAATTGTTTAAGTGTTATAACTGAAATCATAGATTTGGAGCGTCTAAAAGAAACGTAAATTTCACAGTCGTGATTTTTTTCACAATAATAACTACTAAAATTACGCCAATATGGAAACTCAGGTAAAGCGAAAACTGAAATATAGGGGAAGTTAAGCTTAGTAACCCAAAATGGTCTGACAGGGTTGGATAGATTCTTTACATGGTACGGCTTACTTTTATTTTTTTTTCAGTGGCGTGGTGTGGTGAGCTAAAAAATGCTTAAATACCTATTATATATAACAATAATAAATACGAATATGTACTTACTTACATAACACTAATAAAAACAACTTTTTAAAACGACGTTTTAAAAAAATCAAGATAAACATAATAATTATATCCACAAATGTAATGATATCAAATAATGTATTTATTATCAAACAATTCAAAATACATGAAAAAATAAATCATTTTTCATTTAAAGTTAGTTCTCGTAGTTTATAATCTTAGTAGAAGACTTAACTGTCTGCCCAATTTTGAATATCTCGGGTGATGTTTCCGTAGTCGATCCCGTGGTATCATGGGAAAAAGTTGATCAACGTTTATTTTCCCCTTTAGTCGTTGTGTGAGAAAAAACCCATTACTGCGGATGGCATTGTGGTTAGATTCCCCCCTAAAGTCGCAGAGAATGAGTTAAGCGTCATCGTGTGTCCAATAATGGTACATGTGTTGTCTGGTCTGCACTCAGGGGTCTTAAACCTTTCACTCTTGAGGACCAAAGTAATACATTTAGAATAAACAGTGGACCACATCAATAAATTATCAGTCATCCGCGGGCCACACGACTGCTAAAAATATTGCAGTCAGGAAATTTATATAAGAAAAGTTTCAAAAAAGTGTTAAATGGGAGTCAAATTAAAATGACTTGTAAGCCTGTTAAAGATGAGATTCCACCATTTTCCCAAAATTTCTGAAATTTTATGCATAGTCAGATTTTTATATTTAAGATACAGTAAAATTTTTGAAAATTCGTCATTTTCAGAAAATTTCATCTCAAATGGATATCAAACACATCAGTGAAATGTTTTAAATGTCAAGAATAGCAGAATAAATGGAGTTTCTTACGACAAAAACAAAGCCATTTTTTAAATTGCCTCAAATTCAGATGAATGGATTCAGAGGGACATTCGCGGGCCACGGGTTAAAGACCCTAGTCCACGCATAGTCATGCATGTGAAGAGCCCATACTCCAGTCCAGTCCAGTCAGTGTTCCACAAAAAATATCTTTTAATATGCGAGTCTTAGGTCTTCGTGAAGGCGGTCACCCCAAAATGTCTTGGTGGTCCACCAGTGGATCGCGATCGACTTTTATACACACCCTAGGTCCTACCAAAGATGTCAATTGATCGAAAGAATAAAGGAATTGAAGGAATTAGACCCAGAGATATCGAAAAAAACTTATTGATATTGGTGCTATGGAAAAGAAGTTACGGATATATATAATGAAAATATCGGAAAACTGGACAGTGTTGTTGGAACTTCTACTTCCACTTTCTACGTAACCGCGAACTGAACTGTTAACTGTGACTTTGTGTTTTTATCTTTCTCCATCGAGAATGTAAAATCGGACGCCAGGATCACCTTCTCTCAATGTATCTTTCCAACTTTTATTAATTCTCTATGCTTTTTATTTCATCGCAATATGTAACATTTAAATGGCTACTAAATTTCTTTAGTAAAATCACCAGACTCGTCAATGATTACGAAATTACGTTAATGCTTATAAGCTGGATTCACACACACAATAAATGAGTTGTACCAGCACCCAATCGAATTTAAGGCAGCTCACGACGAAATGTAAGCTTTTACTTTATTTAATTGGATAAGGCAGTGCTTCGCAAACTTTCAATGTTTGACCACTTTTCAATCATTTTCATTGTGCCCCCTCTTCGTACAATAACAATGTATTGAATGCATTAAAAATGTACCTTGACACTAAAAACTACAATATGAATTTAATTATAAACCATAAAAAATTATCAAGATAGTATTAAATTTTGTATATCCCAAGCTCATGGAAGGCACTACTAATTATTAAACTTGTTTTTAATTTATTGATAAATTATCAAAAACATTGTGCAGCACTGATACATTTATAAGTATATTTAATCAGTGTAAATGTGTATTTTTTTACTAAGACAGAATGCATTTTTTAATTTACTTCTTTTCAGTAAATTAATACTTATTTTAAATCTTTTGTTTTCGAATTTTCAATATGTTCGCGCCCCCACATAGGGATATCCCGCCTCCATAGGGGGCACGCCCCACAGTTTGAAAAACGCTGAGATAAGGTCTTTGTAGCTAGAATAGGTGTATTACTTTGTTAGAAGGGACTTCAAACACACTTTTCATTCTATAGAGCAGGGGTGTCCAACCCGCGGCTCGCATGTGGCCCGCCAGTACGTAAGCTGCGGCCCACCGACTCTTTTTTAAAAAATTTAAACATCGAGTTTTTAAAGTTTTTTCACTTTGAAATTTATTTGAGGAGAAATATATATATATATATATATATATATATATATATATATATATATATATATATATCGGAGACAACAAGGGGTCCAAGACATTTGTCTTTCTTCAGATTTATTTTAAACTTAACAAAAATTAATTAAAAAGGTAGCTTTTCTACAATTGGATTTCCATGATGTGACGACGGTAACGCCTGCTCGCGTACCTCAGTCTTTCTCTCTCTTTTCTCAAAAGTTTTCGTTTCAGTTTTGATTTGCTGCGCCTGCGCGCGAAGACTGCGTGCTTTGCTGGATGCCACAACGGCCAGCCTGACTGTACGCTGTCCGCAGCGGTACTTATTCCTTTTTCCTTTTTCATGGAGACCAGAGGAGAATCTGAAAGCATACAAAAAAGACGGAACAGACAAGGACTATACAAAAAATACACAAAGATTTAACATGTCATAATTTTGCTGAACTAGACAGTTTCTCCATCATGTGAAGGCACCTCTTCAACATCCGGAAGGTTTCGTAGGAAAACATTTATTTTGCTATCTTGGTTTTTATCAGTTCCATCAGGCATAAGAACGCCTTTCCTAACAAGCTCTTCTTTGGTTGAACGCATCTTTTTTCTCTCTCTAGAGTTCTGGACGTCTGTTCAAAACGATCGCTCTTTTTCTTCCGTTTCCACTGCCAGGGCTCGAAGAGTCTTCGGAGCATCGCAAACCGACTATGTTTAGTCTTCATAGGTGAAGGGGTGGGTGACTGGGAGTTGGAGTC